>JAWWEE010000030.1:1760131-1773528 GCA_035221455.1 Xenops minutus
TAGAGGGGGTAGAATACATAGCTTTTTATCACTCCCACCCAGTGATAACTGGTCCCTCCTGCTGAACTAGGACACTCTGCATTTAATGGTCAGCTGAGAGGCACCAGGGGTGGTGGTTGGGGTGTTTGGGTGGAAGGGATGCTGCTGCAGGCCTGACTCCTTTCTCTGCCCTAGTCAGAGAATCCCATCATAGGTTGGGTTGGAAGGCACCTTAAAGCCCATTTCATTTCACCCCTTGCCATGGGCAGGGACACCTTCTGCTAGACCAGGTTGCTCCAAGCCCCGTCCAACCCGGCCTTGGACACTTCCAGGGATCCAGGGGCAGCCACAGGTTCTCTGGGCAACCTGTGCCAGGGGCTCATGATCCTCATAGGCAAGAATTTCTTTCCAATATCCCATCTAACCCTGTCCTCTGTCAGTGGGAAGCCATTTCCCCTAGTCCTATCCCCCCAGGCCTTTGTCCTAAGTCCCTCTCCAGCTCTCTTGCAGCCCCTTTAGGCACTGGAAGGGCCGCTCAGGTCTTCCTGAAGCCTTCTCTTCTCCAGGTGAACACCCCCAGTGCCTTGAACAACTCCTAATCCCTTGACTTTGTGTTAGACATATGAAATGACTGCAATGATTCCTTACTGAAAAATGGCCTTTCTTGAACCAGGAGATGGACCTGAAGCAGGAGCTCTGTCTGTGCCCCTCTAGGGAATATCCTCTCCAAGGGAGGCTGGCATCATGTGCCTTGTATGCCTCTTTGGTGTTGAGCCTGTGAGCTGTTTGCCTTGGCTGAGCTGCCATCCTGCTGGGAAGCCACCAGCCTGAAGGACACAGAAAGCAGCCTCCTGTCCCTCCCCAAATCTGTCTGTGTGCCAACCTTCCCAAGGAGCACTGACAGAACCCTCCCTGTGCCCGGCCAAGTGTATCGACAGCAGTCAAACCCACTGCTGCAACTATGACAGCTCCAAGGCATGTGGGTTTGAGCCTGCTATTTATTTTGGGACTGCAGCAGCATCTGATCCTGATTTGGTGTTTCCAGCTTGGGATCTAGGTCGTGTGCCGGATCGGGCGTTAGCTGTTGCTTGAGGGAGCACAGGGAATTCACGCTCCCTTGCTCGTTGGAAGGGGTTGGATGCTGTGCTGCAGTTGGCTGCTTGGGGGTGGGAGGAGGAGTGTATTTTAAAGATATTTCCATGCAAACCTCCTGTTTTGCTGTTGGCCTGTGCGGATGCTCCTGATGTGTGTGGCCACAGGAGGAGCAGCAGCTGAGAAAGGCTCAGAGCTGCCTGCTCTCCCCTCCGTTCCCATGGTACTTGGCTGTCACACATACATCTAATGTATTCCCTGCCCACAGCAGGATTAGAGCCTTCTGGGAGAAGAACAAGCGAATGCAGGAAATGGTGACAGGGAAGAAGGCAGGAAAAGGAATGGAGAGCATGGAAGGGTAGGGATGAATCCAGGTGCTGGGCCCTTTGGAGCAGCAAGGGGCCCTGTGGGACATACTCCAGGGAGAAGCCAAACCTGTGGCCTTCCACCCGAGGTGGTGGTGGGATGCCTGGATGCAGAGGTCTTTTCTGAAGGCTGAAGGCACCGGTGCATGCAGATGGAAGTCCCTTTCCCATTGCTCTCATGTATCCCAAGGCCATCCTTGGCTTGAGGATGTAGATTTCCTCTTGGTGATTCCAACTCTCTGCTTCTTTCCCTCTGCAGACCCTGACAGCCAGCTGTATGATATGGGATATACCCCTGAGGAGGAAACCCCAGCCTGTCCTGATGAGTTTGATGACTTTGTCACGTTTGAGGCAAGTATGAACTCTGTTAACTCCTACAAGTGTTGGGGTGGGACTGGAGCACAGAGGGTTTGCTGTGGAGAGGGGTGTTTGCTGTGATAGGGCCCAGGGATGCTTAATATGTAAAGACAAATCCTTTAATCTGTGGGTGACTGGCCCAGAGAATTTGCACCAAGCATTTGGTACTGTGTAAGTCAAAATTGAAGCAAAAACTCCCAAGCTAAGACAGCAGAACACAGTGCCTTGGATGAAAAGAGAGTCCCTTTCTGCACTGAAACACTGGTGACATGGGAAGGGTGACATGCTGCTGTTGCATTTGTCTTCTGCTGGAGTTTCTGAGGTTGGAGAACCTGAGCTTGGTTTTGAGATGTAGCAGCCAGGACCCTGCCTGAGAGACATGGCAGGGCCATGGAACGCTGACACTCGGTGCTGTTTGGCCAGTAAAAGGCAGAGCAGAGGACAAAAATCTAGGTTTTCCCTCTGTTCTTGGGCTTGATCAAGGAGGCTTCTCTGATATGTGTTGTGTTCCTCTGGTTAAAGCCCCCATCCCTTGGTTCCCTCCTGTGTTCCTCAGTGCAGGAGCATGTTGTAGCGATGTCCTGTGCTTGCTGTTCCCACCTGGTAAGGAGGGACCTGTTGTCTGTGTCTGTGGGCTTTTGGGCTTGGCTTGGTTGGCTTCCGCCATTCCCGTTCCGTGTCTTCCAGCGTGAAGCTGAAGATGCTGCAGGTGCCTTTGGAGCAAAGGGCTGGCTGGCTCCTTGTTCCACATGGGAACTGAATCACTCCCTCTGCTTTTCCTTTTCCAGACTTCCCTCTTCATGTTTGTGACTCTTGTGTCTTGGTAGCCTGGATGATTTTGAGGTTGTCCTGTTCAGGAATTGGACTTCAATGATCCTTTTGGTCTTTTCCCACTTGGGATATTCTGTGATTCTGTGTGATTCACACAGAATCATTTCTGGCAAAGGGGCTCCCAGCCTTCTTTGTATTTCTATGCATATATATATGTGTGTGTGTGTGTCTTTGCTTTCTGTAATCTGTAATACATTGTTTTGGCCTTGTAGTTTCATGATAAAAGGCTTGAATTTTTCTTTGGAGTTTCCTAATGATAAACTGGGTGTTGGACTGCTGATCATAGAATCACAGAACAGTTTGGGTTGGAACTTAAAGTTCATCTCATTCTACGCTCTGCCATGAGAAGGAACACCTTCCACTAGACCAGGTTGCTCCAAGCCCCATCCAACCTGGCCTTGGACACTTCCAGGAAGGGGCAGGCACAGCTTCTCTGGGCAATGCTGAATATTAGATTATTTTTCCTTTTTGAAAGACAATTACAAAACCCAGTAATAGCTGGGGAGAAGTGGGACAAGAAGGCAGGCAGGGAGATGGGTTTCCATTTTCTTTATTAGGTACAAGGTCACAAATGTGCTTTTTAATGATGGACTGAGCAGCGTGGAGGCTGTGACAGGCAAAGGCTTTCACTTTTTGCTCCTCAGACCTGCGTCAAGGGACCCTCTTCGCTGAGTGGGGATGTTTTCTGATGGCTGATTTAACATAGATGAGCTCTGTCAGTGCTGCAAGCTATTCTGGGCAGGAAAACCAACAAGCCGGGCATGTGTCTCACTGGGATGAAATACCTCTGCTGCTGGGCCACTGTTTCCCTGAAACAACAAGGTGACCCAAAGGAAAAAGGTGATGAGTCCTGAAATCTCCTTTTCCAAAAGAGCTAAATGGATTCTTAACACTGAATTCGAGGTAGTCATCTAAAGAACAGCTCTGTCGGTGTCTGCATTTAATATGCTGGGGAAGAATTATCCTTGTTGTCTTGGATACATGATTCGAAATCATTTCCAGCCTGCCAGGAGGAGGAGGTCCAGCAAATGAGAACATGATTAAGAAATACCTGCTCAGCCCTGGGAGTGTAAAAATAAATTGGAGTCTCGGAGTGAGGGTTTTTTTATTCTCCTTTAGCTGAGCCGGGAGCTCTCAACGTGCGTTTTATCCCACATGTCCTACAGTGCTGTACCTTGGGAAGCTGGAAGTGGTTCAGGGAAGCGGGGATGCGAGAAGCCATCATTACAAAGCATCCTACTGGGAGCGGCAAAGGAGTGTTTTTCACTGGAGGTCTGGGAAAAGAGCTGGAAGGGGGTTGCAGCAGGCCCTTCTTCCTTAGGTGCAGCAGGAAATCACTAAGGCAGAAAACAGAATAAACAGCCTTTCCCAATATATATATTCCATCTTGCTTGGATTCACCTGGAACAGATGAGGGGAAAAAAACGCCTTTCAAAGTATGACATCACTTTTCCTCCAAGGAGACCTCCCACACTACCACAAAGCAGCTTGTTCTCTCATATGTCCCTGTTTCAGACCTGGGAAGATGCTGCACAGTGAACACTCAGCTCTGATGCTGCTACTGGGACCACCAGACAGTTAAACAGGAGAGCTGCTTTCTCAGCCCCCAAAAACACAGCTGGAGTCTCTAGGCACTATTGCTGTGGGCCATGGAAGGAAGGAGCAGAGCTGGGTTTTCTCCTCTCGTGTCACATCAGAGAACGTTTGAAAGGTGAGCTGAAGGAGAGGTGCTCAGAGTGGTTGTGGTTATTGGGTCTGAGTATTGGTTCTGGTCCCTCTGAAACAGCGCGAAGTTCCAGTGGCTGGAGTGCTTGGCTCTTACAAGTGCTGGGATCTCAACAGAGAACTTTTCTCCTAAATGTTTGTTTAAACAAGTGTAAACAAGTGCTTCAAGCAGCTTCCATGATAACGCCCTCTCTTTGTTAATAAGGTTACTTTTGGTGACTCATCCCCTCTTCTGGTGACTGTCATCAGGGACAGCTCAGTATCCATGGAAAAACCTAAGAACCTAGAACTGGTGTCTTAGCCAGTGTTTGCTCTACAGAGAGAACCACCGACACTTCCTTCCTACAGTAAGTGCGTAAAAGCCTCTTGAAGGGCACAGGGTGTGACCTTGAGATCTTTGTATGTCAGATACTCCCACAGTTCAGCCACTGGTGTGGCTTCTGGCTCTTGTTGCACGATTCCAGGTCTGTCCAGCAGACAGGTCTGTCTGTCAGACTGTTTTCCAAGAGGATTTCTGATCGTGTGGCTCAACTGAGACAGCAGCTCCTGACACCACGGAGCTCCTTGTGCCTCCAGCCGTCTCATGTATAAGAGGAACCTCCTCCACAGGACATTCACCAGGAGCATGGAGAGCATCTCCTGGCCGGGGTTACCTGCCTGCTGCCCCAGCAGTGTGTTCTTCCCTATCCTGGTTGGAAGCGTGGGTGGGTGCAGGGCAGCTCACTGCTCTTGCTGCTGCTGGGAAACGTCACTAAAAAGGAATGATAACCTTTTTGCTTTGGAAAAGCTATGTGATGGGGGCTTGGAGTTGGTCCATCCTGTGATACCTGCTGTGCCTTTCCCTGAGAGAGGGCTCTGTGCCCCTCTGCCCTGCTTCCAGGGCAGATGAACCTGCCTGAGCAATGCAGAGTGGGAAGGCTGACTCTCCCAAAAGGAAAACAAGCCACAAAAATCCTGGAATTACGCTGGGGTGGGCATGGGTATGTAAAATCTTTTAAGGGCTGGAGTAGAAGCAGGACCAGTGCAAGGCTGTGCTCCCTAAAAGCTGCCTAGAAGCACCATAAATATCCCCATGCATAACACAAACAGCAATTGTTAGCCATGGGAACTCATGTTTTGGGCCAGCAAGGTCAGAAAAGGCTCTTGTTGAGACCTACAGCCATAAATCCTACGGGTGTGTGGTGCTGTGCAGTGGCATGTGCAGGACTGTTGCCATCTGCTGGGCAGCCACCGCGGTTCCTTCTGGAAGCAGCCAGGAAAACATACTGCACAACCACAAGAGGGGAATTTGGCTTTCCCTGAAAGCCTTCACCCCTCCCTGGGCACATCCCTTTTGGCTATACATCCAGCAGCGAGTCCTACAGCATGGTGGGAGTGGATCAGGAGAGTAAAATGGGATTTGGTGAGGTCCTACATCTAGTTGTATTTTGGGAGCAGAGGATACTCCTGACTTTCCCAGCCTGCCTGTGCACAGGCGCAGCTGGCAGAACTCCAACTCAGAATGTTCTGTGAAATTCTGTGAGACAGTGAGCAGCAGCTTTAAGGTTAACACACCATCTCTGTGAAACTCTGGCTTCTGTTAAAGCTGGAATTTCTTCCCATATGGAGCAATTGATTTTAATGCTCCTTTGAGGGCAAAAATCAGAGTGAGACAACTGAAATCCACATTGCTGGATTTCTCCAGCTGCTGAGGGCTGCAAAGGGGAGCAGAGACCTGTAGGTTCCAGCTGTGTGTTGTAACACAGATGCTGTTGTGAGAGCATGTGGTGACCACAGCTCAGGTGGTTGGGAGCTGGTCCCAGAGGCATTGGCTGTCATTTCTCACGGATTGTGTTTTGCAAGGAGCTCACGAGGGGTGGTTGTAAGAGTCTGCTACAGGTTTGCTGTGGCCCCACCTGGTAGCCCTGAAGACCTTCTGGGTCCTTCTTTCTTGGGACAAACTCCTGGGAATGATATTTGCCTTCCCTAAGGCAGAGAGCTGGGGAGCACAGAGCATTTAGAGTGTATTTGCTGCCTTGGGAGGGACCTGCTTTGCAATCCTCAGCTTTTTACCTGAGGTTTTTTTTCACATCTGCCTCTCCACACCACATGGGATGTGTGTCTGGTAGAGGCCAACCAGTCTGAAAAGACGGAGCTAAGTTTTCTAACCTCCTATGAGATGCCCGAGGGGCTCAAAACACCAGGACAGACCTGGGTTCAGCTCTCCAGTTCTGACAGGGACTCTGTGGGCTGTTCCCTGCCTATCCCAACACAGGTGTATGAAGGTCCCACACTGGTTGTGGGGATGGGGAGATGGAGATGAGAGCTCAGGTTTTCTGTATTGGCCCCCCTTCTGGACTGGCCTCAAGAGGCTTCTGGTCACAGGGCTGACCCAAAAGCGCCGGTGTGTCTGAGTGAAAGGTCACAAATCCCTCTCCAGGTTGGCTGCTGGAATTGGTGATGGTTTTGTCCAGAACAGCTGGTGCACTCAAAATCTTGTAGAGGGCCAGAACTGCAGGGCTGTCAAACATGACAGATGCAGTTTGGTGTGTGTTTGGGTCTGCCTGTCCCTTGAGAAAGCACATGGAGCACCGAGCAATGTCCCCACTGTCCCCAAAGTCTTTTTGCTCCCCTGCATAGACAGTCCAAGGGAACTTCTCATCCCATGCACACATGGAACACTGTCACAGCAAGTAAACACTCTGTGTTATCCTTGTCTTCATGGGCTCATGGAATGGTTTGGGTTGAAAGGGCCCTTAAAGGTCATCTTGTTCCACCCCTGCCATGGGCAGAGATATCTTCCACCAGCCCAGACTGCTCCAAGCCCTGTCCAACCTGGCCTTGGACACTTCCAGGGATGGGGCAGCCACAGCTTCTCTGCCCAACCTGTGCCAGGCCCTCCCCACCCTCACAGGGAGGAATTTCTTCCCAATATCCCATCTAACCCTGTCCTCTGGCAGTGGGAAGCCATTCCCCCTTGTCCTGTCGCATCCAAAGCCCCTCTTCCAAAAATCAACACCCTGCTGCACATTTGCTGCATTCTCCATCTGAAGAAGAAAGGCAGAATAAAAAGGTTTATTTAATAAACTGGTCACTGGGATAAAATTACCACCCTTACCCTCCTCCCAGCCCACACAGACAAACCATGCCTTTGAGTATTCACAGTCCTGCCAGACCCAATCCCGCCAGGATAAGCCATCAATCTGATTACAGCCACAAATGTATGAAACCCATCACCACAGAGATGTGCCTGTGGAATGACCACCTCCCAGCCCTCCTCACCATTCCCAGAAAAGCTCAGCAATGAAAACCCGGGAGCACAGAAACCACCTCTTCCTTGGAGTCTTTGGGATATTTACAAGTTAATAATGTGAGCTGAAAATGGAATTTGCAAAGCAGCAGCCACCTTGCCCAAAATTACACAAAATATGTTGTCTTGGAAGTGTTTTCTTCTTTGAGGCAGAGAGAAAAATTCCTGTCTTGGAGCTCCAGCAGCACAGACGTATTATTAATGGTGGTAAAACCCCTTTGAAGAAGGGGAATGAGGAGAGAGGCTGAGCTCAGCCCAGCCCCATGTGTGGGTGAGGACAGGGCTTCCACCGCAACCCTGAAAACCCACAAATTCATTGGTATGAATTTATAAGGGGAAAAACTGGGCCCTTTGTCAAAGCAAACAAAATATTTCAGATTTGTTACCCTTCCAAAGCACACATGGGTGTCCACAGGCACGTTCAAACCTCCTGTACACCCACGGCATCACCCCTCTGCCATCCCAGTCCAATCGCCATAGCAGAAGCCAAATTCCAGGAGCTGGACTTGATGATCCTTTCACACCAGGACATTCTATGAAGTTAAACAGCAGTCAAAACCTCCAAAAGGTACAGTAGCAGCAACACAGTTGGAGGCAATTTAAACCTCACTCACCTGTGAAACTGTAATAGTTTTAGAAATCTCTTCATAAAACCAGAATTTCCTCTTACACTTACCTAAGAACCATTCAAAAATATAAAAAAAAAATATAAATTGAGGTTTCCTTATGACAGAGATCCAAACTATCAGATTTCACATGGAAGTGGATGAAAATCAAGGGGAATAGGGAGGGCACCTAAAATCAGATGCAATGTCAGCAACTCCAAGGCAGGTTGACACTGGAGGTAAGAAGCATTTGATCCAAGATCTGTACACACTTCCCAAGGGATCCATCAGAGGGGAGCAGGAAAAGCAAGCCTAGATTCACCATGGAGGGGTTGCCACTAAAAAGCTGTAGTTTGACGCTATCCAGACTTCACTGCAGAAAGTAATTACCAGATCTTTAAATCGATCTATTTCAAAATAAAATCAACTCCAGGATTCTCTGCAGCTGCTGTTTGAGGCAATCCCTGTCACCCTTAAGACGGTGCCAGGCTGGACACCTCCTTCCAAAAGCTGAGAAGGTGGTGGGAGGTCAGGAGAAGTACAATAAATCTGCTAAAAACCTTCAGAGGAAAAGTTAAAAGCTGAATATGGAGAGCTCAGCTGAGGATTAACTGACATGGGACTGAGAATGGCTGGCGGCAGGACAGCTGCTTGGGGGATGTAAGTGTTAAAGGAAGCAAAACAGATCACATTGAAACGAAGCTTGAACAGATCAAGAAGAAAAGGCAGGCTGAAGATCTCTGAGAGCACAGAGGGCAGAGCTGCCACTGAGCTTGAAGCCTTTGGAAGTGGGTTAGAGAAACTCTGGGAGTTCTCTTAATTGAGCCGAGGCAGCAAGATCATGTGGTGCAAGAGGCTTTTCCTCCTCCAGTTGGCTTTTAGATCAAAACAAAAACAACCCAAGGTGCCAGCAGGATGCTTCTCCTCAGCCTTACAAACAATCCATTCTCCTCTGACCCTGCATTTCTAGGTAGTGATAAATCCAGTGAGAAAAATCTTGGGATCCATCACCTCAATCACACAGATACAATGCAATGGTACAGCAGGCAAGGCACATAAAATTTAATTTTAAAATAAAAATTGAAAACAAACATGATTGCACAATGGCCTGAAATTCTGTGTAACCCACAGAACTGCAAGACACAATCCTTCCTGCTTTATAAGGTCATATAAAAGATATGTCAAGTGTGCATCCACCTCCCTACTCACTGTTTGAGCCAACCTTAGGGTTGCTTATTCCATGCTTCTGTACCACCCAGGTACAGTGAACTCCAGGGAACATCAGATCCCGGGGAAAAGCAGTGATAAAGGGAAGAGAGGAGACAAAAAAATACAACAGCATTAGAAGCTGCCTCATGTTGTTAGCGAGTGGTCCAGGGGTTCTGCATGAAAAATCAAGTTTTCCTCAAGGTCTTTCCCCAGGTCTTGCTTGCAAGTCCACAGAGCATATCATGGGTCCATGTGAGCTTTTCAAGAGACAAAATATTCTGTGTTTGACAAACATCCTCCCATTAGAGATCGTGGAGGACCATCACAGGGTTTTCCTATCTCGGGTGTCAACTCCAGGACCATTCTCTCCACACAGCTTCAAGATGAAGGTACTGGCAACAGCTTCAATCCCTATCAACTGTTATCACTTCAGAGAAAACCAAACTGCCTTTACATTCCCATGCCTTGATCTCCTCTATCCCAACTCAGCACCTCCCTGCCAAGACCACAACCATGGATCTCAACAATCCAAGCTACTTAAGCAAAAGGCCAACCCAATCCCAGTTTTTCTTCCCATGGAGAGAAAAAACCCCCAACATCTGAACAGAAATCCACAATCACATTGTGTTTATGGAATAAATACCAGCTGGTCCCTTCCCTTTGACATTTAGCTAATGATTGTTCCAGCCAAACAACCTGACAGTGCTGGGCTCAGTAGCCCATGAATGCCTCTGGTGTTTTACTAAGCACTAAAGACAACACTTGCTGCTCTCTGGCTCCTCACCCATGTAGTTACATACACACACATGCTCTCCTTAACTCTTTAGCCCTTTCCAGCCCTCAGCAATCAGCTTGATGTGATGATTACTTGTGCTTCAATTTAATCATTGTTTCGACCATCATCATGCCATGTGCACCTTCCATGAACCCACCCTGTGGGCAGCACCCAGGAGGAAGAAGGGGAGAAGAAAAGGAAGCAGGTACAACCTCTTCTTTCTCTTTTTAGGAGAGGGACAGCAAGAGGACTGGAACTTGCTCCTCATTAACTCCCTGCTGATCCCTAGGGATACTTCTGTGATTATACATCCAGCCATCAAACCCTGGCCCCTCTCTTACAAGCATCCCAGTTCCAGTTGTAGTACATTTATTTACACCTTTAAGATCCCCTTTAGTCACCTTAACACGATTTTACCCACTGATGTTCCTCCCCTATACCTTTCACTTGAGCTGGAGCTCTGTTTTCCAAAAGACTCCTTTTGGGCCCAAGTTACAGCTGCTTCAAACAAAAAAGGCCAAGAAACATCCCCAGAACTCCTTCCTCTATCACTCCACACATTGGGGTAAGTTCAGGTTGGGTATCAGGGAAAGGTTCTTCCCCCAGAGGGTGGTGGGCACTGAACAGGCTCCCTAGGGCAGTGGGCACAGCCCCAAGGCTGCCAGAGCTCCAGAAGGGTTTGGACAACGTTATGAGGGACAGGGTGGGATTGTTGGGGTGTCTGCGCAGGGCCAGGAGTTGGACTGGATGTTCTTTGTGGGTCACTTCTGACTCAGAATATTCCACGATCTGCTGGGAGCTTACAGGCCCCATCACCAACTCCTCCTTCAGTGTCTCCTTGTGCTTTTCTACGCTGCAGACTCACACCATGTCTTCTTCCACACACAGTTCACCACAAACATCACTTTTCCTGTTTTGCCAAGCCTTTTGCAAAGGCCCCCTGTTGGCTCAGCTGTTGCCACATCCATCTCCCCAAGGTGCTCAGCACTGGCTGTGCTGAGTCTCAGTTGTTCTGCACACCAAGAGTTGGCTGTGCCAGTCTCTTGCTGAAGAGAAATGTGTTTAAAAAGTGTAATATATTTCAGTATTGTCAGTAGTTGTGCTCAGTGGGAAGGAACAAGCAAGTTCAAAGGGACAGCCAAGGCCAGGCGCCTGCAGACAGCCCTTTCCACCTGGGTCTGTAGAGTTCCCAGTGACAAAAAAACCTCCCTGCACATTCTGCTTAGTTTAGGGATGACCTTAACACCTCGCAGTCACTCCTCAGTCTATGATCTCAGAACATTTTACAGGCTCAGTGTGGCCCCTTTGGATCTCTGGCACAATTCCCACCAGGTGCTGAGCCACACGTGCCACTGGCACCGACAACACCAGAGCCACCTGCCACGTCCCCTGCCACACACACACCATCTGCTGTCCTCATTCCCCATGTCCTTGGGCTCTCCACACTGAGCACAGAAGCACACGGAGGCCAACAGTCCCCTGCAAAGGTGCCAATGTCTGCACACAGGGTCCAGGAGCCTCCATGGAGTGATGAGCATGGACTTTCTGCTTCCTCTACTGGAACAGCAGCGGGCACAGCAGTGGCACAGAGTGCCCAGACACAGCAGGATGGTGCTTTGGCCAGCACAAAGCCTCTCTCACCTGGCAGAGGCAGGAGCAGCCAAGGTGCTGCTGTGACTCCCCCCCCACCCCGACACACCTGTAATCATGCCGTGAGTGTGCCAGCGAGACCCTCTGCACACACAGTGCCCTCACCACCAAAGAAGTTGCCGATCTCCACTTTGCAGGGCTGTTTCCTGAAATAAATACCTCTGATTTAAGAGATGTTTTTAGCAAGAGGACAGAGATAAAAAGCCCTTCTCCAGCAAAACCCTCCTTCACACATGATTTGCTTTGTCATGGCACTTAAATACACACGCAGCTGCTATGGCTGGAGGATGAGAGCTGACGTAGGCAGGCAGAGAGAAACTTCACAGCAATGCCTGCACACCTTAAAAAATTAAATCCCTTTTTCCTGGTAGTGATGCCAGCTCAGGCCAACGTAGAAAACACCAACAAATCCATCTCCATCCCCTGGTGCGCTGCCGGAGCTCGCTCTATTTTGGGTCATACCCAAATTACAGCTTCAAATTACATTGCAACTCATCTGCTGCAGGGAAACACAAGCTCACCGGGGTATAAAGGAGCAGAAAGAGGGCAAAAAAATACACACATTCAGGTCGCCAAAGCTGGAATAAGTGAGGTAGCATAGAATCACGGAATGGTTTGGATTGGAAAGGACCTTAAAGATTATCTAATTCCAACGCCCTGCCGTGAGCAGGGACGCCACCCATAAGGTATTATGGAGGGGATCCACAGTCAGTGCAGTGCCAGCAAAGGACCCTTGGCAGCCGCAGATCCCGGGATCTCAGCGCTGCCCAGGCAAACTCGAACGCGTTAGTGATGGAGAACAAAGAGCGGGATGCAGCTCCTGGCGGCACAGCCGGGATGCTGTTCCCAGGGGGCTGGGACCCGGACAGCAGGAGCTCCAGTTTCCCCTGGATGCAGGAGGCATGGACGGAGCCGTCTGGGCCCATGTGTGCCCTTCACCCGGGGAGACTCCGAGGCCGGCGGTGCAGACGATCGCCTTGCGGACACTAAAGGCTTCTCTGAGAGCAGGAGTCAGGGCCAGGAGGGGAGCCACTGCGGCCAGCGGGGCGGCACCGGCGGGCGGGCGGCGCGGTGGCCCCGCTGGGCGCTGCCGTGCCCGGGGCGGCGGGGCCGGCGCTCACCTGCTCGGCCCCGTAGGCCGTGGCGAACTGCACGAACTCCTCCACCCGCACGAAGCCGTCGCCATCGCGGTCCAGGGCGTCGAAGACGGGTCGGAGGCGCGGCTCCTCCTCCGCGGGGGGCTCGGCGGGGCCCCCCGAGGCCGGGCTGCCCTCGGGCTCCCCCGGGAACCAGGGCGGCGGCCCCGGACCGGGACCGGCGGGCTCAAGTGCCCAGAGGTCCAGCTCCGGGTCCAGCGCGGGTCCCGGCCCCGGCCCCCGGGGCAGCGGGGGCTCGCTGCCCGCCGGACGCGGCTCCATGTTCACCGGCGGCGCCGCGCGCCCGCCGCCGCCCGCCCCGGGCCATGCCCCGCAGCCATGCCCCGCTCACATCGGGCCGGGGCCGGTGGCAGTGCCGGCGCG
>JAWWEE010000030.1:1775355-1792895 GCA_035221455.1 Xenops minutus
GACTTCCAGCCCAAAAAGCTCAGCAGCCTCTGCAAAGCAGGATGTTAAGCGCTGCAGAGCTGCTTCTGTGTGAGCAATGAGGGCGGCATCATCAGCAAAAAGCAGCTCACGGACAAGGTGATTTAGGGTCTTAGTGTGGGCCTTCAGTCGCCTTAGGTTGAATGTGGTTAAACATGACACAGTGAAAGACACAGACCCTCCCAGAACAGGGGTGAAGGTCAGCAAGGACCAACACACACCACACAGGTAGCTCCTCCAGAAGAAAATATGTGTCCTATTATCTGGGAAGTGGAGGCAAAACCCAGGAGACCTGGCGAAGGACAATGCCCAGATCCCAGCCCAAGCCCTGCATCCCCACCCATCTGAAAGGGTCAGTCTCTCACCAAATCTTTCAGCACCTTCCCATTACCTCTGGCTGCTGGAACCACCTTCCCAGAGCAGGCTGGGGCTCAGGAGGTGGCAGGTCCCCAAGCCCCACTGGCTTGGAGCACTGGGACACCACAGCATCAAGGACTGGGGCCACACAAGGCTCCGGTAGCGGGAGCAGTGGATTTCCCCCCTCTCTCAGGACCAAACAAGCAGGACCAGTCCCCAGGGCAGGGTGTGGGTGCTGATGCTGCTGGTGCAAGACAGAGAAGCCTCATCCTCAGGGTACAAGTTCTTTATTCATGGCCTAGAGGAAGGAGCAAAACCTGGCAAGCCTACAATCAAGTAGGAAATACAATTAAGTGGGAAAACAAGCTTCATAGAATTCAGGGTGAGCCTAAAAACAGCCTTCAGCAGCAGGAGGCTGCATGTGAACAGCATGTGCCCCAGGGTGCTGGCACCCCATCCCTTTGGGGAGAATCTGCCCTCACACCACCTCTGCTCCTGGGAGAGGGGCATCTCAGCTGCAGCTGTGGCAGCCTTCAGGATGCCCATTCTGGATCCCCCAAGGGAATAAGGCCACTTCCCCCTGCCAGAGGCCAGTTGGTCTGTTTCCCTTCAGAGAGCTGCTGGCTCCTGCTGCCAAGGCAGAGCTGGCCCCACCACACTAGGTGATTCCAATCGCAGGTGATCTGAGCTACTCCCCCTTCCAGAAAGGAGCTGCTGCTGGGGGTCCTGGGCACTTCTCAGGCTCAGATGGAGGGAGAAGAGGACAGATATCCATGGACAGTACTGCCTAGAACTTGGGAAAGGCCAGGAGAGCAGATCGGAGGGAGCCACAAAGGGACAGTGACCATCACAACTCCACCCCCTTGTGCTGTCCCTGCATCCTCAGCCAAATCAGCTTAGAAGACAATCAAGGCACAGGATGAGGGTGGGACTGCTCCCCACCCAGCACCCCCTAAGTTCTGTCCCCAAGGCAGACACGGGGCTGATCAGTGTCACCACTGCCACCAGTTGCCAATCATGGAAGTGGGCACCCCTTCTGGGAGAAGCATCACCCTGAGATGTCACCCTGAGGTGTCCCAGGACAGCTTCAGTCACATCTGTCCATTGGTCAGTCCCAGGCTGTCCATCATTGGGGCTGGTTTGCTCCTGCAGTCCAGAAATCTACAAGAGAGTGTGGAGGTGGGGACAGAGTCCTGCCTGGGCAAGCCCAGCTCACAGGGGCTGCCAGGTGGGACACAGACAGAGAAGCGGGGAAAGAAGGACACTGCTTTCCCTGACAGGCTGGGGCAACTCATGCAAGGAAGAGGCTGTTGGGACTCTCTGTGCCCAATCCTGCTGCTGGAGCACAGAAAAGGGGCACCACATTGCTTTGAGGGACACTCAGAGGTGTCTGGACAAGCATCCAGCGGGAACGACAAGAGACACCATGTCACAACCCAGGCTCAAAGGAAAAATGCAGCAAATTCTCCTGCCCTTCACAAGTCATCCCTAGGACTGCCCATGAGGTCAGCATACCCACTGCTATGGCAGCCATGCTCCTAGAGAATCATGGAATCATTTAGATTAGAAAAGCTCTCTAAGACCATTGAGTTCAATTGGCTCAGCACTGCCAAAGCCACCACTAACCCATGTCCCCAAGTGCCACATTCACATGGCTTTTAAATTCCTCCAGGGACGGGGATTCTACCACTGCTCTGGGTAGCTCTGCCAGGGCCTGACCACCCTTTCCCATGAAGAAATTTTCCCAGTATCTGGTGTAAACCTCTCCTGGCACAACTTGAGGCCATTTTCTCTTGTCCTGTCCCTTGTCCCCTGGGAGCAGAGCCTGACCCACCCCTCCTGGCTCCCCTCTCCTGTCAGGAAGTTGTAGAGAGCCAGAAGGTCTCCCCTGAGCCTCCTTTTCTCCAGGCTGAGCACACCCAGCTCCCTCAGCTGCTCATCAGGCTTGTGCCCTGTTCCACAGGGAAAGTGTTTCCCTCAGGAGCCCTGCTTCAATGCCAGAGGGGGAAATACACATCACCTAGAGTTTAGCAGAGGATGAGGCAATACCCAGCAAGGCAGTGAAATTGTTGGCAGAGGTGAGCCAGCTCCCACCATCCACAACCAGGGTGGTTCCTGTCACATAGGAGGAGAGAGGGCTTGCCAGGTACAAGGTGCTGTGGGCAATCTCCGTCTTGTTCCCTGCACGCTGCAGGGGGATCATGTCGAACAGGCTCGATTTCTCAGCAAATTTTCCACCTAAAAGCAAAAGAAAAGTCAGCTTGGACTGTAGGAGTACCTGCCCATCACCACAGCCTGCCACGCACTGCAGCACTGCCCAGGGAGCTTGTTGAGTGCTCCAGGGAACTGGGATGAGATCCTGGGACAGCCCTGGGGACAGCCCACAGACACACACCTGAGGAGAGCTAAAGGAGGGGAGCTCAAGCCCAGCAGTGGGGTTTGTACTGACACAGTGAGCTCAAGATAGAACCTTAAAGAGCTTTAGAATCATAGAATCATGGAATAGTTTGGGTTGGAAGGAACACTAAAGAACATCCTATTCCAAGCCCCTACCACGGGCAAGGATACCTTCCACTAAACTAGGTTGTTCCAAGCCCCATCCAACCTGGCCTTGGACGCTTCCAGGGATGAAGCAGTCACAGCTTCTCTAGACAACCTGTGCCAGGGCCTCCTCACCATCACAGGAAATAATTTCTTCCCAATATCCCATCTAACCCTGCCCTCTGGCAGTGGGAAGCCATTCCCCTTTGTCCTGTCACTCCAGACCCTTGTCCCAAGTCCCTCTCCAGCTGGCTTGGAGCCCCTTTAGAGCCTTCTCTTCTCCAAGTGAACACCCTCAGCTCTCCCAGCCTGTCTCCAGAGTAGAGGGGTTTCAGCACTGGGATCCCCCTGGTCCCCTCAGGGAGATGCCAGGCAGGGATGGGAGGCCAGGTTGCCTCACCCAGCCGCCGGAAGCCCTCAGTGCCCGTGATGGGTCCCGGGGCCAAGCTGTTCACACGGATGTTGTTGGGTCCCCACTCCACAGCCAGGTGACGGGTCATGGCATCTGGGGAAGGATAAAAACAGGAATGAGAAATGGGCAGCAGAACTACTCCAGTAACTTTTTTTTGGGGGGAGGGGGAAGGGAGAGGGAAGCCAAAAAGCACAGAATACTCTGGCTGAGAACAAAGGGCCCTGGGAAGGGAGAAGAGCCTCATCCGAAAGCCAGGCATACAGTAACCACACCCATTCATGCTTGCCACTCCCTACGACATGTTCTCATTCCAGTATTTGGGAAGAACTGGCTTCTTTAGTGGCACCACACAGCTCAAGAGCCCCAGCAACCAGTGTTGAGGTACCTATGGCAGCCTTGGCAGTCCCAGCGTGCACCTGGAGGGCCTGTCCTCGGTAGCCCAGGGTCGCCGTGATGTTAACGATGACCCCACCATGGTCCTTAGGGAAGGAAAGGAGATGTAGAGTTAGGGAACAGCACAAAGGGTCACACATGGCCGTGGGGGCCAGCAGAGCTGGACTAGGAGGAAAAGTTACCCCTGGGCACTGCCCAGCCACCACTGGGGCAGCTCTGCCCACCTGATGTCAGAGCTGAGGCAGTCAGAGGGGCCCTGCTAGGGAGGTGGGATGTGCAGGCAACAAGGAAAGGCCAAGAGAAAGCAGAAGAGCTGGAGAAGGAGTGGCAGATCACAGCTTCTTGAGGTAGCAGAGCATGGAAAGGTGCTGCAACAGCCCAAAACCCCAGGGCAAGGTCAGCTAGGATTCCCAGTTCAGGGCTGGGACCTCTGGAAGGGAACAGAGTGGTTCTGCACAGGGTGGGTGGCAGAGGCCCGACAGCACCGCCCTGGGTACACAGATGCTGCAATCCCTTATGCCCTCCACACCTCCCTGAATTTTTCAGGAGCACAGTGTGGTTTGACACTGCTCCTGCCTACCAGAGCTTCTCCTCCGAGTCCTCTGGCTCTGGTGCCACTTACCCGGAAATATTTCTCAAAGAGGACTTTGGAGGTGTTGAAGGTGCCAATGGTGTCAATGTCTATCACTGTCTTGAAGGCATTGAAGGACAGGGCGCTGGCTGGGCAAAGGAAGTTTCCTGCCGCACCTGAACAACAGAACAGTAAGGACAAGGCCAGGGGAGATCCTGCAGGTTCAGGGCACTGCTGTGACAGAAAAGGTGAGGAATACAGCCTGAGTAGACTGGAGAACACATGGAGATAGCCCTGATATGGCAATAAACTGGTGGCTCTGGGTGCCCAGCAGCACGGCCAGCCTGAGGGCTGGAGGGTGCTGGTGCAGTAGGAGCAGGGATGACCCAATCCAGGCAAGAAAGGATGGCCATGCACCATGAACCTCTGCTTCCTCTGTACTCCCAGGGATGCCTGTGCAGGAAAACACCCTTCTCAGCTTTCCAAATCCTCCCCCTGCTCGCTCTGTCCTCACCATTAATGAGGATGTTGATCCTCTTGAACTCCTTCAGCGCCTCATCCACTGCTGCCACGATGGTCTGTGGCTGCCTAACGTCCATGGACAGAGGCAGGCACTGCTGCCCTGTGGCTGCCACCAGCTTTTTTGAGGCCTGCAAGAATAAAAAGAGACTTCAGAAGCTTGCTGAAACTCTCTCCTTCAGCACAGGTTGGACCCAGAGTTTGTATCAGGCAAGGACAAAATCAGGGAAGAGCCACATTCCTGTGAGTGCACAGCAAACAGTGTGGGAAGGGGAGAGACCTGCCTGAACACAGCCAGCTCCTGCCTGGCAGCAGTCTGGGAGCCCTGGGGTAGCCAGGGAAAAAGCTCCTGCACATCATCCAGTCTCAACAAGACTGCATGCTGGGCTGCCCCTGAGGCTTCAACTCGCTAAGCCCAGTTATCTCTGTGGCCAGCCATGGAGACAGCACATCCCAGGCAACATTTCTGCAGGGCAAGTACAAAGGTTGGACCCCAACTAGGTATTTCTTGCATTAGTCCAGAGATAATTAACTCCTAGAGCCAAAAAATCACTGTGTAAAAGGGCAAAGGCAGAGTAGGCAGGTGTCAGCTGTGAAAGGGTCCAGCTCTGCAGCTCAGGGTTTGCCACAAGCCAACCCCAAAGCTCGTTAAGAATGTGATTTTCCTCAGCAAATTAAAGCACAGGGGACACAGAAACTCAGCAGCAAGCCCACACATCTAGTGACACTCCCCCTCCCTGCTTGGGACTCTTTGGGCCCTTCTGTGAGGCTTGAAGCCCCAACAACACCCAGGTGCACTGAGCACCGGAGCCCCAGCCTGCGGCTCCTGAGGGCTAAAAATCTGCAGAGCTTTGCAGCTTTTTCTAGCACATGAGCATGAGGGAATGTGGAATTACAGCAAGCCACACCTGCACCTTCCCCTCTGCCCCAAAACACAGGATAACCAAGGTTTTCAGGCTCAACCCACCTCAACCCACACAGTCCTTGCACAAGGGGGTCTGGAACTACTCCAAGATGAGGTTTAAGTCTGACCTTGGGTTCTGCCACATCCCTGCTGACAAACCTCCACCTCTTCTTGTCTCTATCTCTCTCACACAGAAAAAGCCAACGTGATGTGTGGAACATCCAGCCGAAAGCAGATTTCAGGTTAACTGAGCTGTGCCGGGGGTGCAGCTGGCACCTAAAACTGCATTCATCGTGCCCGGCACCACCAGCAGCTGGTGCTGGAGTGCTCAGAGCTGGGAGCACTACGAAGTCCTTTATCCTGCTCCACTATTCCCAAGGCCCCCAGTTCCAGCTAGAGAGGGCGGAAGGATTCCCAGACTCACCTCCGTCACCCGCTCCAGGTTTCGGCTGGCAATGACGGTCCGGCAGCCATGCCTGCAGGGAACGGGCTGGTCAGAGGGACCAGGAGCGCCGGGACCTCGGCATTACCTGGAGTCTGGGCAGTCCCTGGAGGAACTGTTGCCGCTCCCAGCCCGTAGGATGTACAGCGGGACAACCAGAGCCCTGCCCCGGACTGGGACAGGGCTGGTGCTGCTGCCACGGCCGGAGCCCCGCAGCCTGTCCCGCTCCTGCCTACGGCTCTGCTCGGGGCTCTGCTGCCCTCGGCTCCATGTCCCGGAGCTTCCAGAGCCTGTTACCACAGCTGGGGCAGAAAAAGGGAAAGGAGGGGAAGAGAAGGGAAAGGGGAAGCGAAGAAGGGAGGGGGTAAAAGACGGAAGGAAGGAAGGAAGGAAGGAAGGAAGGAAGGAAGGAAGGAGGGAGGGAGGGTGTCCGGACCAGCGCCCCCGCACCTCATGAAGATCTCGGCGATGCGGAAGCCGATGCCGGAGCCGCCGCCGGTGATGAAGGCGACATGGCCCCTGCGGAAAGAGAACCACTGTGAGGGCCGGGCCCCGGGGAACGCGGCGCGGTGGGACCCCCGGACCCCCGGACTCACGCGAGCAGGTCGGGGCTGAGCATGTGGCGGTACTCCCGCAGACACTCATCTGCCTCCTCGTCAGGCGGGACCTGCGCGGCCATAGCGCCCTCAGCCATAGCGCGGCCGCGGGCACTGCTCACTGCGCCTGCGCGGGCGGCCTCCGCATCGCCTTGCAACGGCGAGCGCGGCGGGGGCGCCCGGACACAGCGGCGCTCAGCGGCCTCAGCGGGAACTGCAGCCCCGCGCTTGTCCCAGTCCCCCCCAGCGCCGTCCCAGTACACCGCTGCGCTGTCCCAGTAGCCCCCAGCGCCGTCCCAGTACACCGCAGCGCTGTCCCAGTAGCCCCCAGCGCCGTCCCAGTACACCGCAGCGCTGTTCCAGTACACCGCAGCGCTGTTCCAGCGCTGTCCCAGTACCCCCCAGTGCCGTCCCAGTACCCCCCAGCGCTGTCTCAGCGCTATCCCAATACACCGCAGCGCTGGATCAGTGCTGTCCCGGTACAGTTCCCGCGCTGTCCCAGTACATCCCAGTGCTGTCCCAGTGCTCCAGTGGTGTCCCTGTACAGGTCAGTGGTGTCTCAGTGTCCCTTGACAGCCCAGACCCCCCGCCCCAGTCCCCTTCAGTGACCTGTAGAGGCTCCTGCAGCCCATCAGGCACAGTCCAGTGCTTCACAGAGCCTCCCAGTGCACTCCAGTGCCTCCCAGAGCCTCCTATTAACACCTTAGTGCCCAATACGTACAGCCCAGTGCCTCCCAGAGCTTTCCTGTAACACCCCAGTGCCTTCCAGTGTTACCCCAATGCATCCCAGAGCTTTCCAGAATCACCCCAGTGACATCCCAGTGGCTCCCAAAACTTCCCAGTATCAGCCCTGTGCCCTCTGGGGACACTGCAATACCTCACAGTTTCCCAGGACCACCCCACTACTCCTGGGGACGTTCCAGTTCCTCCCAGAGCTTCTCAGTGCCTCTACAGGGACATCCCAGTGTTTCCCAGTACCACCTCAGTGCTCCCCAGGGACAGCTCAGTACTTCAGAGTGACATCCCAGCGCTTCCCAGTACTATTCCAGTACTGTCCCAGAACATGCCTGTGCCTCCCAGAGCTTCCCAGTACCACCCCAGTGCCCTGCAGTGCTGGCCAGCACTTGCTGGTGGCATCTGAGGGATGAGACCGGAGTCAGGGCTGGAGGCACTGGGGTTTATTGGGGAGTGGGGGGCCCCAACGCTGGGGGTCCATCCCTAGGGCCTGTAGGTGTGGTCCCAGTCTTTGCTCTCCCAGTCCACCAGCTCATCCCACTGGAACCAGAAGCTGATCTCCCTCTGAGCTGTCTCCAGGGAATCACTGGTGTGGACCACATTCCTGTGAGGTGACAGCGATGGGGACAGTGCCACAGCCGTAGGGTCCCACCACCATCTCCCTGCCCCGACCTGCTGATGTGCATGCTGAGATCACCCCGGATGGTCCCCACAGAGTCCGTGTCCCTAACCATGGCCCGCATACACCTGACCACGTTGTAACCCTCCCACACCTGTGGGACAGGGACAGCTGAGCCCCCTGAGCCCCCCAGGACCCCCGAGTCCCCCAGCGCGGCCTCTCACCATGGCCACCACTGGCCCCAAAGTCATGTAGGTGATGAGGGTGGGGTAGAAGGGCTTGTGCCGCAGCTCCTGGTAGTGCCTGTCCACGAGCCCCTGGTCCACCTGACGGCAGTAGGGGGGTGATAATGGGGACACCCCTCTCCCGGCATCCCCCAGCCGGCCATGGAGCGGCATTCCCTGCAGGAATGGGTACCTGGAGCAGCTTCATAGCCACCAGTTTGAAGCCGCGGCGCTCGAAGCGCTGGATGATGCTCCCCACGAGCCGCCGCTGCACGGCATCTGGCTTGGCCAGAACCAGCGTCTTCTCCTGCAGCTCCGGCGGGGCTGCGCAGGGACCAAGGGGCAGCATCACCATACAGGACACGGGTCCCCAACAGAGGTTGTGGCAGCAGGACCCCAAGACGCCCCCATGGCAGCACAGGATATGCGCAGTTCCAGCAGCTGTCGATGGGAACCAGTCCCCATCCCTGTCCACATCCCTGTCCCCAGCCCATCCCGGGGTGTGTCCTCTGGCCGAGCTGTGCCTCTGAGGCCAGGGTACCAGCAGGGTCCTAAGGGATGTGCCACAAAGCCCTGATGGGTGCTGGGGATGTGTCCATGGGCAGGAAACACCCTTTGGCCCAGGGCTCTTTTTGACTGATGGCTCTGCACTGCCATGTCCTGGGGCCGGGGCTGCGGGTGCCACCCTGTCTCCTGCCAGGCCCCGGGTCCTTCCCCCTGCCCGGAGGGTCCCTGGTCACAGCCCTCCACTTGTGGAGAGCAAAATCAAGCACCGTGGGATGGCAGGGTCCGTGTCACAGCCACCCATGGCACCATGGGACGGCAAAGTCTGGCACTGCCAACACCCGCAGCTCTGTGGGACAGCAGGGCCTGACTCCATGGCGGGCCCTGCCACAGCGACGCTGCAGGAGGGGACAGAAGTCTCCCAAGGGACAGTGCATCCTGTCCGCTCAAGGAACACAGGGGGACAGGAAAGAGAGGAAGGGGGAGAGAGAGAGAGGGTGCCCAGCCATCAGTCCCAGCATTCGGGTTTCCATCCTGGGCTGTAGAGCTGGGTAGCCTCGATGCTGGTGGCGGTAGTGTGGGATAAGCCACCCCATAAGTTCACCCCCCTTCGATGGACATTGCTGGACATGCTGCTTTGCCAGGATCCTGCCCCGTCCTCCCAGGACAGCACAGGGGTCCCCCTATCACAGCCAGACCCCTCAGAACCCTCAGGGAGCAGCCAGATCCGGCCTCTGCCCCGCACCTGCACAAGGGGATGGGGCAGGAGATCCGGGCACTGACTCACAGGACAGAGGAGGGAAGGACCCCGTGAGTTGCCACCCGGACAGGATGGAGGGACTTGGGGACACCGCGAGAGAATGGGACACTGGGGGCGTGAGGAGGACAGGAACCCCGAGGGGCAGGACAGAGTGGGAACAGGAGGGGGGATGGGTACGGGGACAGGGTCGCCAGGGGCTGAACAGGGAGGGGGCTGAAGGCAACACAGGGACTGGGACAGGTTCTCTGGGGCAGGGGAAGGGTGGGGACCGGGTCCCCAGAGGCAGGATATGGACAGAAACCGGATCCCCAGGGCAGAATGAGGATGGGGCCAGAGTCCTCTAGAACACGACAGGGACCAGGTCTCCAGGGCATGACAGGGACGGGAACTGGGTCCTCAGGGCAGGACAGGGGTAGGGACTGAGTCCTAGGACTGGATGAGGATGGGGGCAGGGTCCCCGGGGACAGGACTCCGTCCGCAAGGGAAGATGAGGTCCTCTGGAAAAGAACAGGGACGGGGGCCGCAGGGCAGGATGAGAACGGGGACAGGGACCGGGGCCGCAGGGGCAGGATAGGGCCGGGGCCGTGTCTCACCGGAGCCGTAGCGGCGGGATCCAGGGGCGCTCAGGCCCGGCTGCCCCCGCAGGAGACTCCGCGCCAGGCGGCACCCCAAGGAGCCCATGGCGGCCCGGCGCTCGGACCGGCCGCGGCGGGCTCGGCCGGCCCGCCGGGGCTTTAAGGGCCCGGCCGAGCCGGGGACGGGTGAGGCTTCCGTCCCACCCCTTAAAGCAGCCGCCGAGGACGGGCGGCCACCACGCCTGCACGGGATATTCCGGGACGGAGCATCCTCCCGGTCCGGAGCATCCCGGTTTGGAATATCAAGCCCTGCCACGGTGGGAGCAGACCGTAAACCCATTCCGGGAGGACCCAGACCCTGTCAGGAACCAGACCTGCCTCGTGCTTTGCCCCCGATGTCCAGGCAAGGTGGGCCCGTGTTAGCCCACACCAGCCTAAGCTGGGGCACAAGGAATCCCTCAGCCCTATGGAAAAGCCACAGTGGGGAACACCCCGGCCAGTGTTCACACTCTATGGGACACAGGCCTGCCCTGGACATGTAGTGGGTGCTGGGAAAGGAGTGTAAGACGCTGGTTCAGTTCTCCAAGCCCCATTCCAGCCCCCATGCTGGGAAATCACTTTTTATTGAGCTTTCCATGCCTCCCAAACTCCAGAGACACATCATGGAAGAGCAGCTTGAAAAGTTCAGGGAAAACCCATTTTGCTTTGAGCCTGCTTCCTAAATCCATAATAATTTGAAGGACCAAAGAGTAACCTGGATACACACACAGCAACTAACAAGCTGCAAGGGGTGGGTTTGATTCTCATCTCTTTCATCCTTGCCTCTGCAAGCAGAAGGGGGTGGGCAGAGCCCCTGCCAGAACCCAAGAGGGGACATGGGCTCTGGGGACTCGCTGTGCTCAGCACGGTGGCAAAAACACCCCATGTGGCTTCCTCATGGGCAAATGGATTGATGAACAGGCTGTGGAAAAGAGACTTTTTGCATCCAAATGGGGCTGAGGCTTAGGAAAGGCCCCTCTCCAGGATCTGCAGGGCAAGACGTGATGGGACAGGTGGGTGGAAAAGGGGAAAGAGGTTTTAGGACAAGAGGTGGCAGGTTGGAGCCTCAGCTTTGGCTACCTGCTGCCATCAACCAAGAGAAAAACTTGGATTTTCACCCTCTGTCAACACAATGTCTTGCAAGCAGAAGCAGCACCAGCCTAAAGAGCCATGCCAGGATGAAATCCTCTCAGCCCAGCTCCAAAGGGAACCGCAAGAGAATTGGTGGAGGAGGTGGCACCTGGAGAAGCGGTACAGAACCCCACAGCAGCTGGGAACAGGGTAGAGCTGCTACGAGTGACCAGGAGCAGCTCAGGACGAGGGGCAGGCTCATACTCTGCACCACTTTTTCATACACCTAATTAGCAGCAGGAAAACAAGGAGTTCAAAGTTTCATGTGGAGACAGTGGCACTCAATTCCTCCAACTGCTCCAGGGTAGGTGTGGCTGGCCCGGAGCTCAGTGCTCAGACCATCACTCACCTTCTCACCCTCTTCCCTCACCCACACCTGAGCCCTCGCCTGCATGGGCTATACCAGGTGAGGCATATCCTGGGCAGGTTGGATTCTGTTTCACCTGCTCATGGCAGGGTAGAGCCCAAACATCCAACTAGTTCAGAGCCTGGATGCAGGGCTCTGTGCACAGGTCATCCAAACAGCATCTGTTACCTCCCAAGGACAAACACATACAGAGAAGGGTGTTTTTCAGAGAAACTAACTAGAGGAACCATGGCGTAAGTGGTGCTACACTCCAACTCACCCTCAGGACCTCACAGCTGTCTAGGTGCAGCCATCTCACATCCACATCTCCAAATGTGATTCACTTTGACCAGGTCTGCTCTTTTCCCAGTGACCAGTGCTGTTCCCACCATGCAGCCCCAACTGCAGCTGCCCATTAACCACATGGGCAGGGACACCTTCCACTAGACCAGGTTGCTCCAAGCCCCATCCAACCAGGCCTTGGACACTTCCAGGGATGGGGCAGCCACAGCTTCTCTGGACAACTTGTGCCAGGGCCTCCCCACCCTCACAGGGAAGAATTTCTTCCCAATATCCCATCTAACTCTGCTCTCCTCTAGCTTAAGGCCATTCCCCTTTGTCCTGTCACTACAGGCTCTTGTGAAAAGTCCCTCTCCAATTTCATCTATTAATTTTAAAAATTAATAGATTGAATACTGCTACCTGACTAGACTGCAGCGAAAAGAAATCCTTCCCAGCTGCGTGATCAGGGACATAAAAGCCCCACAAAATCTGGTTCTGCCCATCTGGGGACTGGGATTTTATCTGTACACTCAGATGCCACTACAGGATCACTGGCCAATTGCTGATGTTCAGCTCTGGGCTCCTGTGATCACTGGGTATGTGAGGAGTTTTCCTCCTGCAGGCAATTCATGATTGATTCAGACAACAGTGTGCTGAAGGAAACGAATGGATCACCCCAAATAGTGTCAGAAAACACCAGGGAACACAAGCACTGTGAGGACTGGGGCTTGGAATGAGATTGTCTTTAAGGACCCCTCCAACCCAAATCATTCTGGAATTCTGTGATGGAGAGAGGAGGAAGAAATCACCATTAAACTGCACCTTTCAGGAGCTGCTGGACTTGTTGAAAGCTTGGAGAAGATGTTGCTCTTTGCTCCTGATCCTAGGAAAGGCTGTGGATCACTGCCTACATCACAAAGCATGTTCATTATCAGAATGGCCTAGAGGGAAACTAACCCAGTCCCAAGTATTTAAAACAACAAAGTAAGCACTTTATTCCCATTAAGCATGTTGTTTTAGTATCACAATGGAATGATGCGAAAACGTTTAAAAAAACCAAAAAAAGTCTCTAATCCCCGAAAACATCGAAAACATCGGGGAGGTTTTCAAGGCAATTTAAAAACAAAGGGAGTGACAGAAGTGCCAAACCAGTCCCAACATCAGGAGACTCCTCTGAATGCTGGGCAAGGCAGGGAGGTGGAATGACACGAAGGTATGAATGTCTGAAGTTAGTCTTTGGCGCTTCTGCCTCGTGTTTGATACAGACATGATCTCTCAAGACAACTCCACGGAAATCTCCGGACGCAACAAAGTGCTACGTTATAGCAGAAGGAAAGCCCAGGGAGAGGGTTTTCCAACAGTTGGGATGCCCTACAGGCGGGCATTAAGACACATCCTGCTGACTCCAGCTGTGGGCCTTTGGGTTGGGAAAGGAGAACTAAAAGGAAGTCTGGTGTGTGAATCCAGGATGTGGCCATGGGCAGGACTCCATGTCCTGCAGCACTGACAAATTCTGGGAGGAGAGGGGGTGGTGGCGAACCGAAACATGGATCCATTCCCTACAGTGATGGAAGAGGAGTCCAGTGCAGCAACTATAACTTCACAGTTCCAGGGGGCAAACTGTCATTGCAGAGTCTGTAGTAGCGCAGGTCGTTCACCAGCCTGTGCACATTCTGCGTGAATGAGGGCAGGTCCTGGAAGAGATCAAAGAGCACCTGGTACAGCAGAGTAACATGAACAGGGAGAAGAGAAAGAGACTGGGAAGACCAAGCACCCAGGTGTGTGTTCACACATCCCTTCCTCTGGAGCCTGAGCCCAGGGAACTCCAGTTTCTGCAGCCCATGTACAGGGAGCAGAGATGTCTCCAGAGCTGCTCCATGCAGAACTGACTGCGAGGATCCAGGCTTTGTTCCCAGCACTGACTTCTCAGCATGCATACAGACTCAATAGGTCTGTGGTCAGAACCACAGACTGATTTGGATTAGAAGGGAACTTAAAGCCCATCTCATTCCACCCCCTGCCATGGTCAAAGACACCTTCCACTAGAGCAGTGGAGACTTCCAGGGATGGGGTAGCCACAGCTTCTCTGCCCAACCTGTGCCAGGGCCTCCCCACCCTCACAGGGAAGGCTTTCCTCCCAATATCCCATCTAACCCTACCCTCTGGCAGTGGGAAACCATTCCCCTTTGACCTGTCCCTCCAGGCCCTTGTCCCAAGTCCCTCTCCAGCTCTCTTGGAGCCCCTTTAGGCACTGGAAGGGGCTCTCAGGTCTCCCTGAAGCCTTCTCTTCTCCAGGCTGAACAACCTCAGCTCTTCTAGTGGTAATTCCTCGCTGCCTTTCTGCCAAGGGTCCTGGGTACCACATACCCCCTTACCAAGGGCTGATTTTCCAGAAGAGTAATTGCCTTCTAGAGCCCAGTTGTTCTCCCAAGGCTCCTTTCCTACCCTTGGTCTTAAATCCCCATTATCTCCCTCAGGACTGGAATCACTCCATAGACAAGCCTCAGCAGATGAGAGCCACAACCTGCTGGTCTGCCATGATATTCCAAAGGGAGGTTACAGACCCCCCCATTTGATTCCCACACACAGGGGGTTTCAAGGAATTGTGAGCCATTGCAGCTACACTGCTGTTGTCCCTACTGTAACCTGGCCAGCAGCTGAAGCAAGATTTTGGCAAGGATCTGTGTCCCATTCTGGAAGACATCTGTCTACTTCTATGAAAACTTCCTCCAGGAATCATATTCTCTAACTCGCACAGCACCCAGCAGTCTGAGATGACACGGCAGTTCTGCTACCTACAGCGAGAAATCCTTGGCTAGGGATTGCTGAGTGTGGAAACATTTGGAACCAAAGGTACTGCCTGGAAATGCTGCTGCCTGCCAGCATGTTCTGGGGGAAAAACTATGCATCCTGGAAATACCAGTGTTCCCCTTCTTACCCTGTCCATTTTGAAATTCCTTCCCAGCACATTCTTCTGATTGGAATCCACCCCATCACAGCTGGCCAGGAACTCAGGCAGGAAGGCAGAGTAGAAACCATCGAAGTCCACCGAGGCCATGTTGTAGGTGGCAATGCCGATCTCCTCCTGCAGCAGGTCATGAGACTTGTGCACCAGCACCTGGAGCAGCACATTCACAAACTGGAACAGCATTGTTGTCCGGAAGATCTTCTGCACAGGGAGAGAGGCACACAGTTAGGAGACTTCACTGCTCCCACAGGAGCGACCAGAGCAGCCAGAAGGACAAACCCAGCATGGACAGACCAGGCACAGCTGTACCTGTGGGGTTTGCAAACTCCTGTGAGCACTGGTTACTGTCCAAGCCAAGCCAGATCAAAAATGGCTAAAATATGGCAAATTAATATCAGCTTTAAAGGCAATATTCAATTTAGCCACACTTTACCTCATGCTTTGGGGCCTGAAAGACCCTTCCAGTGCCTAAAGGGGCTTCAGGAGAGCTGGAGAGGGACTTGGGACAAGGGATGGAGCGACAGGACAAGGGGGAATGGATTCCCATTGCTAGAGGGCAGGGTTAGATGGGATATTGGGAGGAAATCCTTCCCTGTGAGGATGGTGAGGCCCTGGCACAGGTTGCCCAGAGAAGCTGTGGCTGCCCCATCCCTGGAAGTGTTCAAGGCCAGGTTGGTCAGGGCTTGGAGCAACCTGGTCTAGTGGAAGGTGTCTTTGCCCATGGCAGAGGGTGGAACTGAATGGTCTTTAAGGTCCCTTCCAACTAAAACCCTTCCATTGTTCTACACTCTGACCCAAGTTTTAAGCACTTTCAAAGCCACCAGCATCACATCCTGTTCCAGTTCCAACCAGCTGTATTCCTGCACAGTGTGCCCCAGAGCCAGGGAATCTGGCCAGGCACTTGTGAACATGAAGGGCTGTCCTTCAGCTGTGACCACAGATGCAACACTGAAAGCTCTATTTTCACAGGCTAACCAGATTCACTGCATTCCAGCTGAGTCCCTCATGACAGCAGCTAACAGGGCTGGATTAGGGAGGCTGGAGGATGGTTCTGCCTGGCAGTGGTGGAGACACCCACGTGGAAGTGACCTGTGGGTGTTGGATACCCTGTCCCATATGGGACAGTTGGAGGGACTTGTCCACTATCCCACTGATGATCCCAATTCCTACTACCCCACACTGTCACTGTGTGTTCTCTGTTTTTTCTCACTGTCACAAGAGGAAACACATCAAGGCTTTGCTTTTACTGCAGCTGGGATTCCTCCTATGCTCCTGGCACAGGATCAGGGAGGTGGTACCACTACTCTGACCATCTGGAGCATGGCAACCACCCAAAGGCTGTGGCATAAAAGCCATCAAATCCTGACCGCAGTTTCTGAGTAGTTTAAAACAAGTCCCAGAACAACACCCACCTATTTCCAGACACAAAGAGCAGAGGTCAGGTGGGACCTACCTTGTGGTACAGCTTCTGCTTCGTGTTCAGTGTTTCCAAGTAGAAGAGGTTCTGCTTGAACAGGTGAATGTCAGGCTGCAGGAAGGACTGGCCAAAGGCCTGTGAACAAAGTAGAGTTGAAGGAAGGGGATTGATATTACAACAAACATCAGACCTGCCAGGCAGAACAACATCATTTTCACCCTGACACCAGAACAAACCCCTCAGTGCAGCAAAATAACATAAACAGTTGTTCATGCCAACTGGGCTTCTGCCAGGTCAATGGGAATGAAGACATTTTAGTGGGAACATGGTCATATCCCTGCAGAGCAGCTGCTAAGATGGGTCCATGGGGAACAGGCAGGCCAAGCTGGCACTGAGAGGGACAGGGATGCTGAGCCCAGGTCCCTTGGTGGGCAGGCGGCTCCTGAAGAAGGGGGCTGTTTCACAGGGATGCTACTAAAGGTGAATAAACCAGGACACAAGCATAGTTTGGGTCCTCAATCCCAGTCAAAAGACCAAGGTGATTGGTAGATGTCACTGCCCTCAACAAAAAAAAATAAATTTAGAGATGGAACCTGGGAGACTAAGCTGGGCATGACTGAAGCTGTAAAGAGCCCCAAACAAAATTTGCTGAACCCTGGACTGGCAGGGCTGCACAATCTGTAATCTTTTACACCCTAAACACCTCCAAACCACCCTACAGCTGATGTAGGCAAATGAGGTCAGCTCTGTACAGAGACAGGCAGCAGAATTTTAACAGTTCCTCTTCAAAGCATGACAACAGTAGAGTTTATTTCACGAAACCAGCCATTCATTGTCACATAGAAAAAATGGTCCAAGTCCCTTTGAGACTGAGCCTGTTCTGCCCTCAGATCTTAGGTGGAAACCATCACACAAAGTATTAATATCCTTCACACAAACCACTGGCTGTGTGGAGAACACTTACAGAACATTAAATGACAGTTTTGTATCAAACCAACATGAGCTGAGTAGTAAAACAAGTTGTTCAATATTGTTGACCAGACTGAAGTTAATACTGAGATTATTATATGAGTATCTCCCAATATGAAACATCCAGGTGAGATTAAAAGGGCTAAACTGTAGCATGACATCTTTTCCAGGCCATGTGGTGATGTTTCACAGGTGTAGATCTATGTTGCTTTTTCTCC
>JAWWEE010000030.1:1820718-1851925 GCA_035221455.1 Xenops minutus
TGGGTTATACTGCTGGGTTTTGGTGAGTTGAAAGCAGTTTTCTCTTTGTGTCAGTGTATTTATTGTAATATCTTTCAATAAATTGTAACTATGACTTTTAATCTCTCTTGTGGTGGGTCCATTTCTCCTGCCAGTTTACCTTTAAACTAGCACATACTCCTCTCAGCAATGTAATGAGTCACACATTTATTATAAGAAAATTAAAAACATATTTTACATTTAAAAAGGTGGTTATCTGTGAGAATACACTGAACACTGAGAGATAATATCTTAACAAAGGTCTAAACAAAACATCACTGCACACATTGTCCAAAATTCTTACAATTAATGAAGTTAAAATGTCTAATTAAAATCTCATGGTTTATCAATCAAAACTTGTCTATAAGGCGCCTTGAAGCTTTTGGATACAAATATTGCAAAGATACATTAAAAAACATGAAAACGGTTCACTGAATATTGTGTGAAAAATCTTTTGTGGTAAATTAGCTGGAATAAAAGGAGAAAAACTAGAATTATTTATAGAAAAAAAAATCCAGTTCTCTCTCATCCCAAATGAACACCCATCTTGTTTGATCTAAGGTATTTGTACAAAATTAAAGCACCTGAATTCAGGATTAGTCCATTGTTGCACTTTTTGTCGTCTGCTATGTTTTCCTTGTTTGTTTTTGATCTTAATTAAAAAAATATTTTATAAAAGCTCTTAACTGCAAACATCCTATTTTAGAATTAGAGATATGCAATAACCTCAAACAAAGGGTTTTGCTTGCCACATGTAAATCTATTATCCCTCTCAATAACAGCAAAAGTGGAGATCCCAGTCCATCTTTTCATTCTATATTTAGAAATCAGATGTACTTCAACATGAGGCAGCTTAATCCCTTTCAAAATTTTAGAAGTCAAAATATCAAGGCCATCTGAAAACTTTTATCAGTGAGCTCCTTACAGTGTGCTTTTGAAAAATTTATGTTTTAGAATCAATAGATACTTTTGATTTCCCATCAGAAAGGCATTCATCTTTCGATAGCTCAAGAATCTAATATTAAAGGAAGACTTTGGCTGCTTTATGTCTAAAAGTAATGACCTCAACTTTTACCCATCACACAGAAAATAATATAAGTAAACTGTAGTGCTGAAAAAAATCTGGATTAAGTATATTTTACACACTTGATTAATATTTTTATTTTTATTCAATTTTTGCAATTATTCTAACTTTTTTCTTTAAAAATTCAGAATACAACTATCACCAGACATGTTGCTAAAAGGGTGAAGGTTTCTGGATTGTGACTGTGTTAAAATTCAACCCTTGTGTCTCTCTTCTTGCAACTGGCAACACATATCTCAGTTGTGGATATTTTTTTTTAAATCAATTCCTGGTCAGTGACTCTAATTATGTACTTAAAATTTCATCTGCATTCCAAAATTACAGTAGCTATACTTGTAGTATCCTGCTCACGCAGGGTATTCAGCAATGTATATATTTTGTTATATTTGAGAAATTTTAAAATAAGAGATCATTTCAACTTATCAACAAAAAATAAGCACTGATAAAATAGGGAGTATAATTTCTGCATTGTATTACCCGCTATTCTTGGCCATTCTTTGTTTCTGAGCAAAACATATTTTTTCAAAATGCAAATGTTCTTAACTAAGTCCTTCTCGTTTTCCTGGAGATTTAGTACTGGTTTCTCACAGCTTTTTAATTTTTTTTTTTAAATTGTTTTTCACAAAATTCCTGTGTAATGGACTCAAAATTCTCTTTAGGATTTCAAACCTTGAGAAGTCTTGAGGATTCCATTGAACTTTAAGTTTGGATTTTTATTTTGGATTTTTATTTTGGATTTTTATTTTGGATTTTTATTTTGGATTTTTATTTTGGATTTTCATTTACACCTACTTTCTCACACATATATATTTAGGGTTACTTTGCTTATCTTCTGTCCCCAAACAGTTTATTTTAAATTAGCCTTGTGGCAATGTTTTTGTGAAATTTATTTTTAGCAATGTAAAATTACTATGAATCTCAAAATGTATTTTTTTTTTTCCATTCACTTGTAGGCCAGAGTATTTATCAATGGCCTCTTTTTGTTGTCATGCAAATGGGACAGGGAATAATCTATGAGCAAGACATCCTGCAATCCACCCTTGCTTCAGGTGGACAGCAACTTCAGTGTGCAGTGATGCACAGGTATCTCTGATAGTAGCACCACTTCTATTTAAATTAATTCTCTACTGAACCCTAATGGACACTTTATTTCTATTTACTTCTATAGCAAAAAGATGAGGCAGAAAATTCTACTTTATACAGTAGTCAATTTAATGAGTCTGTTACTTTAGAAAGGCATGTTTCATGAGGGTCTAACATACTTTCAGCTCTTACCTACTACTTTCTGAAGTTGTAGATTTCATGATTTTCTATGTCTTTGAGACATCCAAAGATGCAGACTAGAATGTAATATAATAAATGTAACATAATATTATAAATATTATGACAATATTTAGATGAATTATTTCCCTATCTGATAGTTTTTTGTATAGCTTAGACATAATTTAGTCTAGGGATTCTGAGTTCTCTGTTGATCTGAGCTAGGACAGCACTAGCATTGCAGTATGACCGAGATAATAAAACAGAAAAAAAACACATTTTGTATGCCAGACCTAGCAAGCTAAGGAAAACTATTTTAAAGAAGAAGTCAAGTGACAGATCCTTTGTCTAAGTAAAGTCTCAGAACTTTTTGTAGGGGTGTGGCAGGAAAGAGGTTTTATATTTTTATATTACTTTCCTTTTTATATTACTTTTCTTTAGAAAGTAATTTCAGAATTCTTAAAAAAAAAAAAAAAAGAATTTATTTAATTCTTTTGTACTACAGCTGAAATTAGTCAAGATTACATCACATGGAAAATTTTCTACTTTTTTTTAATTTAGAAAATTTTCCAAAAATCCTGATTTGGCCAATCTAGCAACTGGTGAATGCTTTTGAGTGCTTTTGATTTTTCACCAAAAAAATTCCAACCCCCTTTCTCTTTGTCTCAAACATTCAGGAAAAAAATTAGGAAAAGCAGACACATCTTCGTTTATAATTTAATTTTCCATCCCTCAAAATGTTAAACACTGGATAAAATTCAACTTTTAACTAAGATTTTTAAAATATTGTACTTAAAAGTGTCTAAACCCAGAATATCAAAATGGCTATATCCCTATTTATATTTTTATTATATTAACTTAAACAGAAGAGATAGCTTATATGAGTATAGCAAATTTTATTTTTACCTAAATTTCTATTTGATCTTGCTCTCAGCCTGTTCAAGGTTGTTTGTAAAGTATTTCAATATGGTAGTTCATTGTGGGAATAGACTCAATATCATAAGTGGAACCAGAATGCCTTTTAAACCTAAGTTTTTTTACTGTGTTGTAAACCAGTTTGTATCTTCCCTAGCCCTTGGAGGGAAACCCCATACCTTTCTAATTAGTATGCAAGCCTTGCCAGGCCAGGTAAACCCTTCCCTGATTGGTCTATTGTTAGCCCTTCCCCTTGAACCCGATTGGCTGTGAAGTCTTCTATAAAAGACCTGGCCTTGTGAATAAACTCTCTCTGCTTTTCCTGCCCTTGCCGTGTGTGTGTCTCTGCTTCTGGGGACCACGAGGGGCCGAACACGTGGCCCGGGGAGGGGACCGGGAAAGTGGGGAGCGATCCCAATTCAGCCGTCGCAAATTTCTCTGCAGTTTTAGGTGAATTAACCTGACTGCTAAACATGCAGGTGGGAAAAAGATCCCAAGACCATACTCAAATGATCCGGAACATCAAGAGATGAGAAGCAGAATGTTAAATGAACTTACAAAAGTTATCAAGTATGGCCTTTGTAGCTGAAATCTGTTTAAAAAACACCATAATTATCACAGAATGGTTTGGGTCAGAAGGGAACTTAAAGCCCATTTCATCCCAACCCTTCCACTAGCCCAGGCTGCTCCAAGCCCCATCCAACCTGGCCTTGGACACTCCCAGGGATGGGGTAGCCACAGCTTCTCTGGGCAACCTGTGCCAGGGCCTCCCACCCTCACAGGGAAGGATTTCTTCCCAATGTTCCATCTAACCCTGCCCTCTGGCAGTGGGAAACCATTCCCCCCTGTCCTGTCCCTTCAGGCCCTTATCCCAAGTCCCTCTCCAGCCCTCCTAGAACCCCTTTAGGCACTGCAAGGGGCTCTTAGGTCTCCCTGGAGCCTTCTCTTCTCCAGGTGAACACCCCCAGCTCTCCCAGCCTGTCTCCAGAGGAGAGGGGCTCCAGCCCTTGGAGCATCTCCCTGGCCTCCTCTGGACTTTCTCCAACATGTCTATGTCCTTCCTGTGGTTTTAATGAGTCCTCCTATAGAGAACAGTATTCTTGCTCTTACAGATGAATATTTGTCACTTAAAAATGCTAAAAAACCTTGCTCCTCACCACTTGTTCAAGTGTGGCAGGTCCTTCAAGCAGAGAGAAGAGTAGAAAAAGGATGCCTAAGTGACAGGAATGGTGAACCCAATGGGTGTGTGGATCAGCTCTAAGGAGTCCAAGATGAATTAACAGGTTTTTAAAAACACTTCTCAAATATTTCACCATCTGCAAAGCTGCAAAGAAACCTTTATTTATCTCAACCTACAGACAACTCACAATAATATCCAGAGAAACACTCTAAATCACAGTTGTTTGCAACCCCAAGTGAAGGAGTCTCTGGAAGTCTGCACATATGGGGAGCTGGAAATGGAAAGCACCAGGACAAGCAAAAAACAAAGGGAATGTAAGGAAAAACAATTATTCAGGGTATTTCTCAAAGGGGCATCTCTAGTCAGACGCAGCTGCAGCAAGGCAAACCCTGCTGGGATTTTTCCAGGTAGTTCTCCAACATCCACTTCTGTCTGACAGGATTAAGCCCATTACCATGGGGAAAACCCTATCCCAACACCTGGCTAAACAAAGGGAAATCAGTGAAAGGTTTTGGGCAAACTTGGGGGCAGGATTATACCCTACCCAATATATGACACCAGCAGACCTGATTTCCAAGAAGGAATGATTACACTACACAAAAACAGGGAATCTTCAGATCCCTGCCCCTATCAAAAAGACTGTGATATTCCAGATTTAATTCCTGGCAAGAGCAAATTGTGTTGGGCATTTAAGAGTCCACAAAGAAACCATCATGGATAACACCATGGGAATAACTCTAAGATTCTTTTTATTTATTAAAATGTTTCCAAAGGACAGCTCATGCAGGGGGAACATTCAGTCAAATAAGGAAAGGCAAGACGTTGGTATCTGCAATGGTTCTGCATTTTGGGGTATTCCACAACAGCATCTCCTGCAGCTCTGGGACAACCAGTGTGTCCAGCCTCTGGGAAAGGTTCCAGGATCTGCCCAACAGCTCGGGGGATTCCAATGGGCCAGCATAGGGATATTTGCCCTGGGGTCAGGAGGATCCACAGGGCCAACACACAACTAGTTTTGGTCAGCACAACCCAACCCATTCCAAAAAGCACCAGCAGGAAACAAGAAAAGTAGCTGTTTTAAGCCAAAGCTGCCTTTTCCTCCTCCATCTTTCCCCAATCCCAAAAAAACTTAATCTCCTGGGATGCTGATGGGATCAAAGGAGCAGCTGCTGCAGCCCACAGCCATGGATGGGAGCAGGAATTGCCTTGTTCCTGAGCACCTACCTCCTGTTTTCATGTCACAGATCATGGATAACATCATCCTCCTGTTTCCTTCACATTTGCAGAAAGAAAACCACAGAATTGTAGAAAATTCCATATTATCCCCCACAAGCAAAGGAATATGGTAACAGCACAGGGAATAACAAATCCAGCCATATAGAGTAGCTGTTTTTACATTACCCCCTTCACACTCCAATTTTACATGCAGAGTTCTCCAACACCAGCTACTACTCCAGGAAAATCATCACTACGACAAACTTCCATGGAAGAAGCTGCCCTCAATCCCAAAAAATTTGGGTGGTATTGCAATGCAGAAGAAACTTGTTCTGTTCTTACCCACTGAAGCAGGAGAGAATCAACCAAACAGATTTTTCAGGCAAAGTTATCTCTCCTAAGAAAATAAACCCTCACTCTTTCCTCTTGCAGGCTGCATCTAGCTTTGGCATCCTGACAAGCCAGTATACAAAACAGATGAGCAGCTCCTTTCTCCAGAGAGGGGATAAAAAGCAATCAGGACAATCCCTCTTGGGAAGAAATCCGTGCTGCAATTAAAGCTGTGATAAAATATGAAGTCAAACTGCTAAAAATACACCCAGAGATCCAGCAACAAACTTGGAGATGCTGAAACAAACAAGATAGTTGGGAGTGTGAATGTAAACTGTTGGGAAATGGGAAGAGAAATGGAATTCTGAGTAGGTGTTCCTGAACCCAGGAGAAGCTGCACCATTTCCAAAATTCCAGAGGACAGAGGCTCTCCCCAGAGGACCCACTAATAAACCCCAGGGGCAGTCTGGATGAAAAGGCAAGTCCCTGACCATCAGAATCAGTAGGAAAAAGCCAACAGTTTTTCCCCTGCCAAATTGTTAATATTTATTCTTTGGTTGGAACAAGGTGTTCCCAGGAGAACAGGTATATACTGCACACTTAATAAATGGTGTAAATGGGATTCCAAGGATTATTGGATATAAATGGGGTTATAAGAGTTTTATTTTGATAAAATAAAGCAGCAAAGACCTTATTTTTTTTCTCTAAAAGGAGGTTGCCATGTTAAACACCTGGTATGCAGAGAGTCAAGGCAGCAGTGACCCAAATACAAATATAGTTACTAATAGGAAATATCTGCTGACTGACAAAGGGACATAAATTGGAAGGATTTTAGAACACGTTCTATCAGACATGTATCAGATCAGCCTATACATCAAAAAGCTCCATTTTCTTCTCCTTTTCATATACCAAAACCTGTTGGAAATAGAACAACATCAACAACAGCTGCTTCTCCCTGAGCTAAATGACAACACCTAATAATGTGTATTAAATTCACCAAACACAAGCCAAATTCCTTGGAGATTTCAGGAGCAATTGCAGTGCTGAACAGCATGGCGTGAGCTTGGCAGTAACTGCCAGGTTTTAATGCTTTTCTACTGAAATAATTCCAATCACCACCACCCATTTCTCAGCATCATCCATGAAATGAGCTTTTCAAGCTCTTTCAGCAAACCTTGAGGCTCAACAATTTCACCTTAACACCTTCTAGTCCTCCTGGAGAGAGGGCAGCCTAAGTTTAGCTATCCAAGTCTTTGAAATATGTATGTATTGTAACTATTATAGATCTGAAAGATATTATAGACAACCATTCTGCTCAGCTCAGTGAGCTGTTTTCCTCAGAGAAAAAGCTTTCTCTCTGGGGGGAGCATCCCTGGCAGAAACCAGCTCTCCTGCTACAGCCTCAATTCATCTCTGGAGCTACACAGGCTTTGCTGCAGAGATAGGAAAGATGGGAAAGTTCACCAGCATTGTCTCATCTCCAATTTAATGATTTAATACAGTGGGGAAAATCAGGGGGCACAGAGTTATAACACAACTTGCCAGCCCAAAAAGGAAGTGAGATGTTGGAACTCAGGCCGGAACTTCCGAGTTCCTATTCTGTCATTTCTCTGCTCAGTAGTGTGAGTCAGAATGGTTGTACAAAGGTTTTACTTTTCGTTGTAAGCTGTACATAAAGAGGATGTACAGGGAGCAGACAGAACCACAGGCTGCACCGCAGTGGTGCACTTCTGGTGCTGCACATCAGCCAGCACTGAGGGGAGGGAGGACACTGCTCCTTCTTCACTCAAAAACCTCCCGTGAAGCAGATCCCACCTCACCACATGCCAGCAGTTCCTGCCTGTGTAGCATCAGCATCCTCTCCTTCTCTTGCCATCCCTGTAGCTCACGTGTTCCAGGAATAGCCAAAGCAGCCCTGATGTGGTTTAAGTGTCTCCAGCATGATAGGACAACCAGGCAGAGGAGCTTTGCAGGAGCAAGAAGATGCTGCTGCTTCCTGTCACAGCAGATATCAGGAGTGATCCCAAAATCAGCTAGGGTTCACCTCTCACTGACCTGGTCCAGCTTAAGGCCACCAGCTCCGCTATGCTGACAAACAGAATCCTGTAATTCAGCAGGAGCTCCTTGGCAACCAAGATTGCCAGGATCTCCCATGGCTCACCAGCATTACCTGGCTGGATGTGCTACAATCCACAGGCTCTTTATTCCTTAGTAAATGAAAGGCTTGAACCATCATCAGGTAGCTTCAAGTGGAAGAAAATGACAGCACTTACTGCCAAAAAAATGGGAAGGTGATGATAATAAAGGCTGTAAAATAAAAGTCAGGGTGCTGCTGCAGGAAACTTCAAAATCCAGGCTACAGAAATCCACTGCCTACTCCCATTTCTGCAGCTGTGTTTGCCTCACACAGAACAGGGACACAAGATTCCTGGGATCTGTGCTGCCACTTCCATTGTCTGCTTCCCATGTAGCTCCACACTCAGTGCCAACCTGAGGGAAGAGTGACTTGTTCTGTGAGGAGCCTGTTCTCCAGCACCTCTGAATCACACACCTCATGCAACAGCATTTCCTGCAAGAAGCCCCTTTTCCTAAGCTGGCCCCATTGCTGGCAGGATACAAATCCCACAAAATTGAAGGAGGTAATCACCTGACTTTCAGCTTCACATGGGAGTTCCAAATGCAATTCCCAGGTGACCGGTTTGCTCAGGAGCTCTTAACTGAGTTCTGAGGCCTTCACAGATGGTTTGTCTGCACTAGTGCAAAAGGAACAAGGGTGAAGGAATGAGTGATGAGACAAAACATGGCTTATCTGAACAGAAAACAAATGCCTTCAAGGATTAGTAGCACAAATAGTATTTGTTCTGAAGCTGTTCACTAAAATCGAGCAGGAAACAATATAATAACTTGTGGTCTGTGAAAGAACAGAAAAGTTTGAAGTTGGATTTAGTTACTCTGTGTTTAGAGATTATCTCCCCAGAAACCCACCTGAGCAGCCTGGATTTTGCAAGACTCTTTCCCCTATGGATATATCACAGCATCCTTGTTGTTGACACCTCTTTCTCACAGGAAGCCTCAGACTGGACAGTGCACAAACACCTTTACAGACACAACATATATAAACAGCCACAAGAACCACCATACAAGGATGACCAGAGCTCAGCACAGCAGGGTTGGTCTTCATAAATACCTCTGAAAGACAAGAATGATTCAAGTATCCTCTGAAACTAAATTTTAATAGTGGCATTAAGATTTCTGAGCCATTAGTGGCATCTGAGCCCAGCAAATGGGCACCTGTCCTACAACACGTGCAGTTTCTGAGCTTACTGTGCATCACTGGTTTCCCTCCTGCCTTTGCTGGGTGCTCAGACCTTACAGTTTCTTCTCAAAATTCCTCCCCAGTTAATCAAGCTCTAATTCATCCCTTCCAGATCAACCCAATTCAACTCCACTAAGGAAATCCGCTTCCAAGAGTGTATTCTTGACAGCAGGGTTTACTTATGTTTTATTTGTTCCCAGGATGACTTCCAGCAGCTCCTCTTCCCACTTTTCCAACTGTTTCCAAGAAGGAGGTACACTAGCAGCAGAACATGCCCATCTGTAGGCTCCAAGGAAATGGGAACAGCAGGAAAATCTTGCACAGGAGTCATATGAGGAATTACAAAAGTAAATCCTGCAGTACAGCCCAGTGGCTGCTTCAATTTCCCTAGGCAGGGCTTGAGGCTGAGCCAAATGTTGGATGTTGAAGAAAAAAAGAAGCAAATAATGCGTAATTCAGGAGGATAAAGGTATGTATCCATCCGAAGGTGAGGGAAAAATTAAGAAGTCCTTTTGTCACCTGCAATTTTAAGTGGTCTTCCAAATCCTCCAAACCACAGTATTTACTCATCTTTTTGAACCTGGGGGCGGACTAAGATGAATCACCTCAAAAATATCCCCCTTTGACTGAAGCTAAATCCAGAAGGACCTGTGGCATGTGGCAGACATGACAGGAGCCCACCCTGAGTAGGCAGGTACAGCAGGTCCATCCCTCACACACATGCATCCAGGAGCAACAGACTACTACTAGTATTTATTGAGGAGACCATATCCCACCCCAGCAGACGCCATATGGAGCAGCAAAGCCTCTCACAGGGACTAATGAAACTCAGCTTAAATGGGCTCCAGAAAACAAGGTTACAATAAAACAGCAAGGAGCACATCAAACAATGAGCAGATATGATTATTTCAGCTCTTAAGTGAAGATGTTCACAACCAAGATCCCAAATTCCAGAAGAAAAGGGGTGCAGTGCCTGAGCCTAAATCATCTGAGGCAGCTTAAGCTATAAAGAGGTTGAAAATTAGATCAGAAATGATTGTCTGTGCCCAGTGGGGCTCTCTGGAGGAGACATGGCAGGAAGATTTCCACAAGCAGATCCAACGCTGCTGAAAACATCTCTCCACTGCCAGACTAACTGCAAAGTGCATGTCTATGGCTTCCCTTTGTCAGCCCAGTAAACGTTGGGAGGGGTTTCCCTCCAGATAGAACGAGGGAGAAATCAAAACAGCAGTTGTGGTATAGTGCCAGGGAGCAGCTCCATGATCCGCTGGAGGCAATTCCCACCTCTCAGCCTGGCTCTGCCTGCACCCAAAGGATCAGGGATGTCTCCTCTGGCTTCTTACCAAGGGCAAAAAAAACTGTGCAAATCAGAGCGTGTTGTATCTCCCTCTGTATCTCTCCCTGATATTGCACAGGGCTGACGCTGCTGGGAGGCAACTGAAGGCCAATGTCTTCAGCACAGAATCCAGGACATTCCTACAGCTTATCCAAGGCTAAACTGGAGGCCAATACGGCAACTCGGAGGATCTGAACTACAGAGCGGTTTGGGTTGGGAGGGACCTTAAAGCCCATCCCGCCCCCCCTGCCACGGTCAGAGACACCTTCCACCAGCCCAGGTCGCTCCAAGCCCCGTCCAGGCTGGCCCTTGACACTTTCAGGGAGGGGGCAGCCACAGCTTCTCTGGGTACCCCCTCCTCCGGGGTAAGGCAGGAAAACCTGTAATTCCGAACACCCTCCGGCACTAGCGCTCCCAGGAGGAATTCCTGCCTTGTCCGCCTTTTCCACCGTGTGACCAGGGTGGCTCCGGGGGTGCAGGCCCCGTGACCCCCCGCAGCCACTCCAGCCCCGCGGGGCAGCTCCCGGGTCCCCCCCGGCCGTTCCCGTTCCCGCTCCCCCGCACTCACCATGGCCGCGGCTGCCCCGGGGAGGCTCTAGGTAGGACGCAACGCTCCGCTCATCTCATGGCCGGCGGCGGCCCGGAGGGGCCTCCCCGCCCATGCACCGGCGAGCCCCCGCCGGCCGCGCACCACGGACAGCCGCCGGCGCCCAGCCCTCGGGCCTCCCCCGGCGGCAGGGACGGGGAGCCCCGGGGCGCTGGGCAGGGCCGCAGGCGGACGATGCGGCGGGGGAGCGGCGGCGCGGCCGGTGCCGGTGCCTGTGCCAGGGCTACGCCAGGCGCATCCCGGGCCCGCCTCTCCCTCCTACCGGAAGCGCTCGCCGGGCCCGCGCGGCCAATCAAAGCCCAGGCGGCGGTGCTGCGCCTGCGCAAACCCGTCGCGTCGCGCCGCTACCGCCATCTTGGAAAAGGGCGCGGCTCCTCGCGATGCGCGAGGCAAGGGGCACGCCCGGAGGTGCACCTAGGCACGCCCCCTACTGTTAAGCATGCGCAAAAAACCCTTCCCGCGCGGGAGGAAAAGGGGGTCCCGCACTTTGTACGCGCGGCGGGGGCGGGGCCAAGGGCGGAGGATACGCCCCAGAGGCGGAGCCAATTCTGCATGGTACGCCCCCCACGGGGCGGGTCCAAATCCTGAGGACACACCCCCGGGGCGGGGGCTGGGGGCTGGGGGCTGGGCCTTGTGCCGGAGCTGCCTCGCGCGGGGCCCGGGGCCCGGGGCCCAGGGCCCGGTGTGGGGTTCGCCTTCCCCCCGGGAGGCATCCCCAGGGATGCCTCTGCTGGCTCCCAGCTCCCCCTGACCTCTCAGGAGAGCTCCAAGGACACTCTCTGTATTTGCTGGCTTTATGTCCGTGTATCTAGTTAAGTAATTAAATTAACTGGGTTGGAGAGAACCCCCAACCCTGCCAGCCCTCCTCAGCGAGGACAAAGCTGCATGCATGGTCCAGAATCCCATTACTATTCCCTTCTCCCAGGTTTGCCTCAACCTGGAGCTCTTTTGTGGCCATGAGTTTTCCAATGCCTGATGTGGCTGAGAGAGAGGATGTTAATGGAGAGATCCAGATGGATTAATGTTAAACAAAAGGAAATCCAGTCCCTAACTGCTGCCTGACAAAATCAAGGTGCTGGGACCAGCCATGGCCCCAAAACAATTAAGATAATACAGATCGAAATATTCCTTATGGTTCCCAAACTCTCAGTGGCACCTGCAGTGACCAGAGGTGGCTGAAACCAGCGGCTTAGCCGGCTTTGGAGGGGACAATGTCCCCTGTGGGGACATTGCAAAGGCTGGCACTTACTTTAGAGGATTAAACGCTGGGAGGAGGGAGAATAAACCCCCTGTAGGGCTGTGACTATCCCCAGGGCTCAACAAGGAGCTTAGGGCTGAGCTGTCCTGGGACCTTTCCATGGCAGATTTTCTGTGACGGAGGTTTTATTTCCACACTCTCAGCACAGCACTGGCCCCACAGGCCTTCATCCTGCTCATCCCTCCGGGGAAACACTGTTCCTGGGCCAGGCAGGGTGATGGAACTCTCCAGGAAGGAGCTGTGCAGGTGAGGAGATGCTGCCTGGACACATGGGAGGGAATGGCTGTGAGCTGCCACGTGCAGATGGATGTCCCTGTGCACCCCGAGGTGGAACCCTGACTCCAAAACCTACCCACAACACCGCCAAAATCCCTCCAACACCTCCAAAATCACTCCATCACTTCCAAACCTCTCCATCACCTCCAAAACCCCTCCACCACCACCCAAACCCCTCCAGTATCTCCAAACCTCTCAAAAACCCCTTTAACACCTCCAAAACACCCTCCAACACCTCCAAAATCTGTCACCTCCAAACCTCTCTATCACCTTCACAACCCCTTCATCACCCCCATAACTTCTCCATCATCTCCAACACCTCTCCAGTACCTCAAAAAATCCAATCCAACACCTTCCAAAATCCTCCAATGCCTTTAAAAACCTTTCAAAACTTCCAAAATCTCTCAAACACCTCCAAAACGCCTCCAACCTCTCAAAAATCTCGTCCAATGTCTCCACACCATCTCAAAACTCCAAAACCTCTCCAACACCTCCAAACTCTCCAAAATCTCTGCAACCTCTCCAACTTTTCCAACCCCTTGAATACCTCCCACATCACTCTGACTCCTTCAAAACTCCCCAATACCCTCAAAATCTCTCAAACATCTCCAAAACCCTTTCAATACCTTCAAAATCCCTTGAGCATCTCCAAAACCTCTCCAGTCTCCTCAAAATTTCTCCAACATCTCCAGCACTCTCCAAAATTTCCAAAATCCCTCTAACACCTCCAGAATCTAACACCCCCAAAACGCTCCAATGCTTCCAAAATCTCTCCAACACCTCTGAAATCAATCCAACACTTTCAAACCCCCTCTAATCTCTCCAAAGGTGCTCTGTCTCCAGAACCTCTCCAAAACCTCTGCAAAGTTGCCAACACCTCCAAAATCCTCCAATGCCTCCAAAATATCTCCCCAAAACCACCCCAAGATTTCTCCAACACCTTCAAAATCTCTCCACCACCTCTTCCAACCTCTCCAAAATCTTTCCATCACCACCAAAACTTCTCCAACACCTCAAAAACTTTTGCAGTTTCCACCACCTCCAAAACCCTCTATTGCCTTCAAAACTCCTCCAACATCCCCAAGCCCCATCGAACACCTCAAAAATCTCTACAACAGCTCCAAAGCATCGCCCACACCTCCAAAATGTCCACATCTCCAAAACCCTTTGAATACCTTCAAACCCTTCTGACTCTTTCAAAACCCCTTCAAAATCTCTCCAGCACCTGTAAAACACCTCCAACCTCTCAAAAAAATCTCTCAAACGCCCACAGAGCCTCTCCAAAACTTCTCCAATGCTTCCAAAACCCCTCTGACACTTCCAATACACCTTCAACCTCTCCAAACTCTCTTTAACATCTCCAGAATGTCTTCAAACTTTCCAAAACCTTTTCATTTTCAACACCTCCAAAACCTCTCTAATATCTCCAAAATTCCTCTGACTCCTCCAAAACCCGTTCAAAACCTCTGAAATCTCTACAGCACTTCTAAAACCCCTCCAGAGTCTAAACACATCCAAATGTCTCCAACGTCTCCAGAACCTCTCCAAAACCTCTCCAATGCCTCCAAAACCTCTAGGGCTCCTCCATAACTTCTCCAACCCTTCTAAACCCCCTTCAAAACTTGTAAAACCTCTCCAGCACCTCTAAACTCCCTCCAACCTCTCCAGAAAGATCTCCACCATCTCCAGAGCCTCTCGAAATACTTCAATACTTCCAAAACACCTCAGACTCCTCCAAAGGTCCCTCAGAACCTCCAGACCGCCTCTGACTCCTCCAAAATTTCTCTGACACCTCCAAAGGCCCTCCAACACCTTCAAACTCCTCTGTCTCCTCTAAAACCTCTCTGACATCTCCCAAACCCCTCCAAGATCTTCAAAGCCCCTCCAAGATCCCCAAAATCCCTCTGACTCCTCCAAATGCCCTTTAACACCTCTCCAATGCCCTGGCTGAGCCAAGGTCCATGCTGTGCCTGTCAGTGTGCTGAAGCGAGACTGGAGCTGGATCTGCCACCTCAGCAGGGCTTACATTAGGATCTGCAGCTGCGCTGGCACGTTACCATGGTGACCATTAAAAGAATAATCTTATTATCACCGTTTGTCATTCCAATAGGGCTGTATGTGGACACATGCTCCGAGGTACTGGGGATACTAGGGACATGGAACTGCTGAGCCAAGATATCAGGGGGACCTGCTGCTTCCACCACTGGGTGTTTTGGATGGGATTCTTGGGGTGTCCAAAACAGGAGCAGCTTCAGCTCCCTGGACTAGGGTGGAAGAGATCTGCCAGCACAGAACCAGCTGAAGGTACCAAAGAAGGAAGAGAACCTTTTGCCAAACTTCTGGATCCCCACAGGGAGATTTATCCTCTATTCCTGTTCTCCCTGCAAAGCCCAAGGAGATGGAACACCTTTTAACACAGGATGTGGGGCTGAGAGTGAGCACTGAGCTTTGCAAGCCTTTGTCCTTGCTTTGTGTCCTAAGGCAAAGGGATCATAAAGAATGGAATAGCTTGGGTTGAAGCCACATTAAAGCCCATTTCGTTCCACCCCCTGCCATGGGCAGGGACACCTTCCACTAGCCCAGGTTGTTCCAAGCCCCATCCAACCTGGCCTTGAACACTCACAGGGATGGGGCAGCCACAGCTTCTCTGTGCAACCTGTGACAGGGCCTCCCCACCCTCACAGGGAGGAACTTCTTCTCAGTATCACATCTAACCCTGCCCTCTGTCAGTGGGAAGCCATTCCCCCATGTTCTGTCACTCCAGGTCCTTATAAAAAGTCTGTCCCCATCTTTCTTCCAGGCGCCCTTTAGATTTTACAGACAAAACACATATCCCCAGTGCCTTTTTGCCTCACACAGGTAATAACAGGTCTCACACAGTCCTATCAGGGACCTCGTGGTATTGTAGATCCATGAAACTCGAGGTGCAAGGACCGCATCTGCCAGTGGTCTGGCATATCTCCACTGGAGCATAAGGAGAAGTGCGTCCTGGGAATGCAGCTGTGCCAGACCCTGGATCTGCTTTATCCCATTTCTGGGACTCTGCCCATTGCTGCAAGTGCCATATCTTACAGAAAATATAGAATCCACCCCATCACTGAGTGTTGCAGCTTCTGTTTGAGTTTGGGTCTCCTCAGACTCGGAGGCAGCAGGGTTTGGACTGCGTCTGGACCAGCCCCAAGGTGGGAGAAGCCATCCTCCTGTTTTTATTTATGTAACTTTATGTTTTAAAAACACAGAAGAAAGGGAAATACTGTGGAGCTGAGCAGCTCTCTTGGAAGATCAAGGGAACAGGATTTGTGAAAATAATTTATTACTGCATGGTTTATCCCTCAATTTTTATTACAACCAGACACTGAAATGCACTGGAGGGTGATTTGAAGCCCTCTTATTGAAGCCTCCTGCAGAGCTCCAGTCTTGGTTGCAGCCCCTTCAATCTTACATTCAAATATTCATCACATTTAATTGGTTCATTCCTGTTTTGCAGCATTTGAGTTTTGCCTTCAGGGTAAGTCTGAGCCTCACTCCAACCCAGCAGCTGGCTGTGCTTCCCCTCACATCTCACCTCTGTTCCCATCTCCTTTACTGTTCCTACCTCAAACTGAGCTGTTATTCATTCAGAATGCCATGGATAAATGAGCATTTTACTGCCCTGCCACCTCATGGAAAGTAATTTGATGAAAAGGGTTAAGTTGTGTTTTATAAGTCCAATAAAGAGGCTTGGAAAAGTTTTGTCCACAAACCCCAACTGCTCTCCATGACTCCCAAGTTCCTTGGCAAGGATTTTGCTTATTTAGCGAGATGTAAAAACCCAGCAGGCAAAATTCCTGAGTACAAATTCCTGCAGGAAGTACAAATGCGGGTAATTAATTACATACACCCACCACAGACTGTGCTCCAAGGAAGGGGTGCTTCCCAAATGCCTCTCCCCAGGATGCCTCTCCCTCCTCTGCCTGCCATCACTTGGTTTGGGGCACAAGAACCCACAGCCAGGGATGGAGGGAGGTCCTCTGGGGCTGTTATCCCTCATCATCCCACATCCCTCTGCTGGGCAGACTGGTCAGGTCCATCCAGGGTGGCCATGGTGGTAAAGGGACCTTTGTGGCCACCACAGCTCCTGGTCAGCTCTTCCTGCCTCCTGCTCTGCTCCATATCTGGGACTATGTGGGTGGTGGGGTTTTGGCACACTGATTATATTCCTAGGAATGACTTCACAATTTCCATGAAAGGCAGCTGCTCCTAGACTGGGATTGAAGAAACCCATAGGGTCAGCACACTGAGAAGGTCCCCAAAGAAGGAGATGTGGGAAAACATAGGCAAGAACAAGCTTCAGACAGGCTTTGTGAGTCAAATGTTTTGTGTGTATCTAAAAGGGAGTCCTGGAAATTCATTCCAGTGTCCAAATCACCCCTTCCAACAGCTCCAGAGCCAGAGGAGCAGGTGTGAGGGGGCAGCCATGATAGCCTGCTCCCTCCATTGAGAGACTCTTCCACTCTCCTACAGTCAGGGAGAAAAGACTCATTTGGGCTGTGGCTTCTATTAAACCTACACAAAGAACAGAGTCTGTTCCGACCTTCTTTCCAGACTTCAAAATTGCACCCAGGCAATGCAACAGGATGTCCTGACCTGTCCTTCCACACCTCTCCCTGCTCTCAGCCTCCCACAATTTTGTGGGGAGACCAACAGAGCTGCAGATGGTGGTGGAGGACAATGAAGCTTGGGCTCCTATGGGCCTCACCAACCACAAGCTCCTGTGGAGATCCACCAGGAGCCACATGAATTCATGACCATCCTCTTGATCCAGAGCTTCAATGGGCACTAGTGTATTTTTATTGAGCGAGGGGGCAGCTGGGTGCAGTCAGCCAAGGAAGCTCTTCCCTTCTTCCAGGAAGCATGGTGTCGAGTGGGATGTAAATCCAGAAGCCATCAGGGGCTCCAGGGGCCTAGACACACTTGCCCATTCCCTTTTTCTCTGTGTTTCCGCTCTGCTTCACTCGGTCCATTAGCTGGGGCATTAAATTTTAACATTTTTTGTTGCTCCTTGCAGAGTGTTTCTGGTGAGTGGGTGCCTGGTTGGGTGCCAGGGCCCTGGTGCCACACCCAGAGAGCCTGGGGGACCATGGACATCTGGCTGCGGTGGGGGTATACACACCTGCATCCCACAGGCAGGAGAGGGGCTCCCTCTGAGTGATGCCTGTGGAATGCTGATGCTTTTCCCAGCTCTCAAGGGCCAGCATGGAAATAGGATCACTGCAAATAAACTGCACAGCCCTGATGGGGGCTGGGAGAGCTGGGGGTGTTCACCTGGAGAAGAGAAAGCTAGTTATGGGTAGACCTTAGAGCCCCTTCCCTGGAAGTGTTCCAGGCCAGATTGGATGGGGCTTGGACAAATCTGGGCTAGTGGAATATGTCCCTGCCCATGGCAGGAATGGGATGGTCTTTAAAGTCCCTTCCAACCCTAACCATTCCATGATTCTGTGATTCTATGAAATTAAATTGGGGTAAGTTACCCTCTGAGCTTGTTCCATCTCTCTCCTGGAGGGACAGGACCCAAAACAGCACAGATGGAGCTTTCTGGCCATAAGGAATTAAAAAGCCATCGATTTTTGCCATTAATGGGGGTGTGGCTGAAGCAGATGCTCCTCAGCCAGAGCCACGCACTGAATAATTCAGGGTGAGAGATGATGAAGCCTATGGCCAGGCTGGGGAAACTTTTCCATGTCCTCCTGCTTCCACTTCCCAAGGACATGGCCTTTGTTTCTGTTCCAGGGAGCTGGATGTGGGCTGGGGTGAGGGACCAGATTTGGGTCTCAGGGACCTGGAGGACATGTGCTGGTCCCTGAGCTGGTCCCAATGGAAAAGGAATGGTGAGTGCACAGGGCATTGTGAGCTCAGGGGCACCTGACCCCATGTGCCAGCCTGGCTTGTCCCCCTGGAGCAGCTGGATACTGCTGGCATGTCTACCCTGGCTTTCATCAATGGTCCCTTTAGCACCAGGGTTACCCAACATGGGGCAAAGATGCCACTCATGGGGCATGGACACACATTGTGGGACAGGAACATCCCGTACAAGGCACCATGGTGCTCCTGTTCTGTGCCCTGCAGTGGGGAGCTGTCCTCCAGAATAGCTCCGGGTCAGCTCCAGGATGGCTCCCAAGCCATTTATTCCACTGTTGGAAGGGCACAGGGTACCCTCAGGCACCCAGGTTAAGTGACTGTGGTTGGGCCATGGTCCCTATGTCAAAGCCTGGGAAGTCGGAAAGGCACTGGGGACAGAGAATGGGTCCCTTGGTGACTCCCAGCGCACGGGGTGGGCGGGCTGAGTTTGCCAGGTCTCAGCTGCAGTGCTGGCGAGCCCCGGGGCAGCTGCCTGGAGCGGGAAGAGGGCGGCTGGAGCCCGGGCAGGCGGCAGGCGAGGAGTTAACTCACAGCCTCGCCGCAAGAGTCTGGAGCTATTAATACTCGCGCGCTGGTTTAGCTGTCAGAGCGAGTGGCTGCTCTGCCGGTGAGACGAGCCCCGCGGAGCCGCCGCTCCACGACGACACAACTTTCCTCCTCCACCTGCGTATTGGACTCCCGATCCGGCCGCCTGCCTGCCGGACCCTGCCGGATTCTTCCAGACCCCGCTGGATCCTGCCGGACCCTGCTGGACTCCACCTGCTGCAGGGGACACTCTCACCGCACAGCGACACGGGCACCATCCGCCGTCCGGTGCCACGGGGCAGCCGCTTCCCGCGCGCTCTGAAGCACTGCAGGGCTCGGCCGGCGCCTCATCCCACCCTGCCGGACCCCTCGCCCGGGTGATGCCCTCCCCGGTCCCTGCTCGCACCCCCTGAGAACTGGACTGCCGCCGGCCGGGCTGCACGATGGGTGCCGGGGTGGCACTGGCCATCGTCAGCCCCGGAGCGAGGGCGACGTTGGACATGGCACAGCCCGGCGCTGCCTCCGTTCCCGGTGAGCGGCCGGTCCCGGCACTAAGCCCGGCCGTGTGACGGGTTCCCCGACACCATGGCCCCGGGAGGGCCAGCGTGAGCCTCTGGCCACTGCCGCCACCGGCGAGGAAGATGCCAACACCCCTCCGGCACTGCGTGCCCTGCGGTCCCCCTTGCCCGGGAACGGCAGCCACTAGAGCTGAGCGATGGATTCCTTCTGCTTCGTCTGCTTCCAGAAAGAGGAGCTGCAGCCCCTGCACCTGCACAGGTCAGTGCCGCTGATCCCGGGACACCACTGGTGCGGCCACAGCGCTGGTGGGGCTATGCCATGAGCCCATGGTGGTGTACGGCATGGGAGCAGGGCACCGAGCCGGACTTGGGGACAGATCCTGGCATGGGCCATGCCAAAGTTTCCTTTGGAGCAGGTGCATGGTCTCCTGGCTGGTGGAGCCCGGAGATCCATGCTGTGCAGTGCTGGGAGAGGCTGCGTGCACAGCACGCGTGTGCATCTGGCATGTGCTTCCCTGGAAGCAGCTCTCCAGAGAACCTAGTGGGCATCCTGTGCCGTACCATGCCATGCCATGCCATGCTGGTGTGTCCATGACAGCAAGGCTATGGGCAGCAGTGTGCACACTCCCAGCATTCTAGAGCCATCCCAGATCCATCCTGGAGCCATCCTACCCACTTCAGCCCACCTGAGCAGGGTCTCTGGCAAGTCTTTGCTATTCCCTGGCTGACTGGGGCCAGGAGGCCAGTAGAGTTTGAGGGTCCCCAATGAGAGCCACGAGGCTCTCCAAGGCCTGTCCCTCTCAGCAGCAGCACCGGCGCTTGCCTCCCGCTTCCCCAAATCTCCTCTCCCATCAGTGCTGCTGAGCAGCAGCCAAGGAGAATGCGCCGGTGCCAGAATTAGCCGGGCAGCCAGTGGGGATGCAAGGTGTGAATGCTGGCACATGTTGTGCCCAACTGCTCCTCTGTGGCACCGAGCCACTGTCGGTTCCTGTCCCACACTTCCATTCCCAGAGCAGACCTCCCACTTGCTCCAGCCAGGAGCCCCCCAGGCACTGGCTGCCCATGGTGAGGTCTGGAGGGGCTCAGGGCCATCGGCTGGGCTGTGGGTATAGAACAATCCAGTCAGTCTGTCCTACCTTCTGGTGTGCAGGAAGCTATAGGGTTTGTTTTTGGTATAAATCTTGGGGTTTTGGAGCCTTGTTTCCCATGAGTCACTGCCCAGGTGGGGGGGACAGGAAGACCAGGGATCGAGAGGGGCCTTGGGCGTGGGTGCTGCTGGCTGAGGAATGCACAGAATTCCCAGGGCTCCCATCCCAAAGTCCAGCCTGGGGCCTGCAACCAACAGAATCCAGACTGTGCTGGGTCATAGGTGTCATGACTCTGAAATTCTCAGCCAAGGAAGGAGCACCCCGGGTGACAGTATTGTGACCCAGAGTCCTGCATGGTGGCCACAGGGACCACCCCTTCCTGTACGAGGGGGACGGCAAAGGAGGTACATCCTTGGCTTGTGCCCAGAAGTTTCTGTCTGTCCTACCCTGCTCCCAGGGGGGCTGCTCTGGGGGGCTCCCCATCTCTGAACACCCCCCTAGTTGTCACCAGCCTGTCCCTGAGCCTGTCTGCATCCCGTAGGGACATGGCTGTCATTGCATGTCACCTCCAGCACAGCCGCACAGCGGTAGCTCCCCCCGGGTGACCAGGGGGTGGTATCAGAGAGTGCTCTCTCGTCCTACCACCTGCGCCAGGGGCAGTCCGTGGGCCCCACGCGTGGGTGCTGTGGGAGCGTCTGCCCGCCCCGTTTCTGTCCCTCCTTGTCTGCCCCCCCGTGCCCGTCCGCGCAACCTCTAGGTGGTGCCAGGAGAACGGGCTGCGAGCGGAGGCGGCCGGCGCCGTGCGGTGCCGGATGGTGCTGGGTACGGGGGTAGGGGCGTGCCAAGCTGTGGGGGTGCCACACCCGTGGCTCTCCCCATGCCCCCGCTTCAGTCCCTCCCTCTCCCCGAAGAAATCCGTTCTGCCTCTTTTCCCAAGAAATCCAATCAAAAAATCCGCTTCTGTTTCCTTCCAGCCCGGTAGCTGCACAGCCATCATTAGGCTCCAGAGGCAACACCATTCCCAAGCTCCCTGCAAGTGCGGCCGGTGCTGCAGGTTCTCACCCAGCCTCTGTCAGGCGATGAGCCCGCAGGATGCTGTGCCCCGTGCCCGGTTGTTGGAATCCATCCCGTGTTCCCTGGGAGCACGGACAGCGCCTCCGACATGGGAGTTGCACCCCAGGCTGGCGGGGTGGGGAGGTGTTCGACCCCCAGGCGGGACACGGCAGAGCCCCCCGGTACGACCGGGTCCCCTTCGCCGGCGCTGAGGCTCCCGGCGTGCTCCGCTCCCGCTTCACCCTTCTTCCTTCCCTCCCTCTGCTCCTTCCCAGCAGCCCCGGCAGCTTTTAGCTCATGCCATCGGTGCGTGACAGGCTGCGGGTGGGTGTGGGACCTCGACCGTGGGGGGGCTTAGCCCCTTATCTCCCACCCTGACCAAGTGATGCCGAAGGGACAACCAACCTTCTCGCTGAATTACGAGGGGATTGGACTCGCTGGAAATATTTTGGCCTTTCCCGGTCATTTCCCACTGCTCACCCTGTCAAAGCACATCCTGTGGCACAAGCCAGATAGACCCTTTATGAGGAGAAATCCCAGGCACACTCGTGGTCCTTTGGGGAGCTGGGGGATCTTTTCACTGTTTGGGATTGTATGAGGTGATAAACATGTTTGCTCCGGTTCCTTTCATCTTGTTAGTCATAATTAGTTATTAATATTCTGGGAGTGCTTCGAAGACCACAAGCTTGATGCCAACGCTCCCTGGTACTACTGGTGTTACTATTACTCAGTGTGTGTGTAACCCATATGCCGGCGAGGGGCCAGACTGCAGCCTGGCAGCCACAAAGGGAGCTTACAAGCCCCATGGACCCCCACAGAGTCCCATGGAATCCCATGGAGTCCCCTGGAGTCCTTTTGAGCCCCACGGAGGCCTGTCAGGCTCTGCTGACCCCCATGGAGTCCTACAGAGCCCTGCTGAGCTCTACAAAGCCCCAGAAAGACCTGGTGAACCCCATGGAGTCCCACAGAACCCCACAAAGCCCAATGGAGTCCCATGGAGTCCCACAGAGCTCTGCCAGACCCAGACCAACCTCTGTGTACTGGGGGAACAGCACAGCCCCATCCTCCAGCACCGGGCGGGTGACACCAGGAGCTGATCCATCTGTGGGACCTGTGGAACCATCCCTGCAGCCCCCCGTGGTGCCCGGGTTGGCTCCCTGGGCACCGGCATCTCCTGCCTGACCTAGAAACAGCCCTGAGCTATAAATAGGGCAGGAGCTGAAGGAGAGCTCAGAGGAGCAGCTCGGAATGCTTCAAGCAGGAGGCTGCTGGAGCTGAGATGGCATGTCAAGGTCAGGCAGGGGACACAGGGTGACATGGGACTTGGGAAGGGTTGAGGCTGGACCCACTGCTTCCCCAGCAGCCCGTGGAGTGGAGCATGCAAAGAAAGCAGCTGTAGTTTTCACCAGCCGGTGTCCTGCTGCTGCAGTGGCACAGGGAGCACCCCAGCTCTGCTCCCATCTCCCAAAACGTTCCCTTTTCCCAGTGTCTTCACTACTACAACACCCTCCTGCCCTGTGCCACCCCTTTCCCAGCCCCATAGCAGCTGGTCTGAGCACCATCAGGCCCTATCCAGCCCACCATGCCTTGCTGGGTCACTGGGCTATGGCATTTCTCCTCTCATGCCATGTGGATGCCCACATCCCAGTGGGGATCACCCACACTTGGAATATTCGAGCCATGGATGCTGGAGCTATGACACAAACCAGCAAGTGGAGGGGGATAGAGGGGACTGGCACTGTGAGCTACAGCTGCTTTTCCCGGGGCCCAGACCCGGGACTGGTAATGTCCTGCACAGATGCCAGTCAGGAAGAGGGTGACAGTGGCACAGTCAATCCTGACACAAATTAAAGCAGAGTGTTGGAATGTGATTCACCCTCTTGCTTTAAAGTCATTCATGAAAAGACTAATTGCTCTGCGTCCTCAACGGGAGAGGATCAGAGCCAGCGGTGAGTCAGTCCTGATGGCTCCTCAGCCCTGTCCGGGAATTGGGGAGCAATGGGAAAGCCCCAAACCTAGCAGAGACAGCACAGCTGGTGTGTGGGAACAGCCTACTGCCCGCCCTCAGAGCACGAGGAAGCCCCACGGCTGTGGGTCAACTCAAAGCGGTATCAGGGGAGTAAAGGGACTCAGCACGCAGCTGAGAGCCAAGCAAATTGTGATCTGTATTAAATGTCCCTGCTTGGTCTCTGTGGGGATAGAAGGAAATGCGGAAAGAGAAGATATGCTCTGGGATGCTCTAAGGAGGAGCACAGTGCCTACCCCTCACTTTCCTCTGGGAGAGCTTGCACTCTCCCCTGGCCTGGAGGTGCCCGGGAGCTCCTGATGCCCAAATCTGGCACTGCTTGCTGAGCATGTTGCCAAATTTAAGGGCAGTTGAAGGAAAGCCTCTGTGATGCCTTTGCCTCTGTTGGTGTTCCCTGGCTCAGCCCAAATGGTCCTAACCATCTGTGGGAAGCCTCGAGTCATGCATATATTGAGAAGCAGCACCGGGGAGGGCTGCCTGTGCCATGGTGGGCATCTCCTGTGCTGTGATATAACAGTTTGCCCAGAGCTGTGGCTGTCCCATCCATTAAAGTGCTCAAGACCAAGTTGGATGGGATTTGGAGCATCCTGGTCTAGTGGAAGGTCCCCCTGCCCGTGGCAGGGTCATGGAATGAGGTAAGTTTTAAGGTCCCTTTCCATCTGAACTATTCCATGACTCTATGATTGATGGTGAGCATCACCCACACCACGGTGGACATCACCTGTAACAAAGGAGGGGGATCAGAACCTTGGAGGGCTCAGGGGTAGCAGTGCCCAGGGGACCAGTGGGCAGCAGGATGCAGTTCTGTGCCCGGGCTTTCCCACTGCACGGTGCTGGTGACCCCCAGATGCTCCAAGCTTGGGCTATCGGGGTCCTTGGTTGGGGAAGGGGTGTGAAGCCGACCCCTGAGGAGCACCGGTCCCATCCCTATTGTCCCCAGTCCTGTGGTTTGCTCCGTGTCTAACCCGCAGTACAGGAGCCCCGCACTTGGCGGGCAGGGGGCGGCTCATCCCCCGTCTCCAGGGTTACTCCTGCTCCTAATTCCCCCAGCTACATCTGGGGTGTGGACAAGCAGCGCGCCGCATCCCTCATCGCGCATCTCTCCCTCCCCGCGGAGCCGTCGGCGAAGCCCCCCAGCTCCTCTCGCTCCGCGCTCCCTCGCCTGGGCGGCGCCGGTGCCGGGGCGGGCGGAGCGCTGCGCGGGGCGGGCGCTGTCGGGGGCTGCGGGGGGCTCGGCTCGGCTCCGCTCCTCTGGCGGCGGCGGCGGCGGCGGGGCTGCGGCATGAGGAGCCCAGCGCGGCGAGCGACGGGCGGGCGGCGGCGGCTCCTCTCCCGCCGGGGACGGGACGCGGCGGCGGCTCGTCCCTCCGGTAAAGCGGCGGTGCGGGGATGGGGGTGAGGTGGGGAGATGGAGGTACGGCGATAGGGATGCGGGGGACGCTGGCCGCTCGGTATCGAGGCCGTCCTTTGTTTGCTCGCACGGCGCGGGGAGGAGGCAAACACCCCATCCCGGTACAACCGGGGTTTGGGGATGAATGGAGTGAAGGGAGGGCCGCGCGCGGGGCGGGCGCTGCCCCTGGGGACCGGCCGCCCCGGGTCCCTCCTGCGGCCGGTGACACCTGCGCCCCGGGCGGCACGGCCCGGCCCGGCACGGCCCGGCACGGCCAGGGGGACGAGGGGCAGGGACGGGGACGGCGAGGCGTGAGTGACACCGGAGCGAAGCTGGGGCCGGGGAGCCGGGGGGCTGGTCCCCAGAGGCTCCCGATGGCTTTGGGGGGTCTGGAAGGATGCGCTGAAGTGGAAGGCAGCTGGAAACAGAGGAAGGGGAGAACCGGGAGAGGCGACCTCGGGGGCAGCTCAGGCCGTGTCCCCTCACTGTGTCCCCTCATCACCTCCCCATGTCGTTTCCCCTTGTTTTGCCTCATGTTCCGTCATCTCTCCTTGTGTTCGTTCCCTCATCAGCTTCCTATCTTCTCTCTTCCCTCCCCTCGTGTCCCCTCATGTCCTCTTGTCATCTCCCCTCATGCCCCCTCATCATTTCCTCTCCTGTACCCTCATTATGTCTCCTCACTGTGTCCTCTCTTGTCTCCTTGTCATGTCCCCATGTCATCTTCTCTCATCATCTCACCTTGTGTCCCCTCGTGTCCCTTCATTGTGTCCCCTCATCACCTCCCCTTCCCCCTGTTTCATCCCCCCATGTCCCCTCATGTGGGCTCACCGCTGGCGCGGGTGCACACCCAGCCTCCATCCCACATCAGCCTCTCCCCGGCTGCGGCGGGGAAGGGGGAGCGTGACCCACTTTCCTCCAGGTCCGCTGTTGCTGTGGCCGCAGGCGGGCGACACCACCCGGAAGCCCCACAGCTCAGGGACCAGGAGCTGGGACAGGGGTGGTCTGGCCTCAGCATTCCTCTGTGCCCGACCTGGCCTCCGGCTTTAGCCCACGGGGAGGCAAACCACAGAGCTGGGTGCCCACATGCCGAGCCCCCAGCCTGCCCGGTGCTCAGAGTGGTCCTGAGCAGGGTGTGACCATGCTTTGCCCCGGATGCTGCGGGACGAGACGAGGCATGGTAGCATCCTCCTTCATGGGAGCACTCCCAGCAGTGGGAGCCGGGGCTGAGGCAGGGGTGATGCCTGAGCTGTGTGGGGCACATAAAGGCTGTACAGCCCCTTGGAGTGGTGTCAGGTCTGATTTTTGTGGTGGGGTGATGTGCCCCCATTGCCCCTGGGAGTGAGTGGAGCCAAGGGCTGGCTGACCCTGCCGTGGGGACCCGGTGGGCGGGCAATGGGCAGGTGCCGCTCGGGGCATTTGTCTTTGCAGATCCCAACCGTGCGGTGCTGCCGGCGCTGGTGGAAGAGTTTTGGGAGGGAGATGATGACAGGCTGATGAAACCAATCAAACAATGAAGTAATCATAAATCCCTGGTGTCGGCGGTGAAGGCGGGAGGAGTTGGAGGCTGGAGGAGCTGAGGTCCTAATGAAGCCATCCTGCTCTGCAGCAGAAATCCCTGGAGGCTGAAGCACTGAAAGGTGGCTAATGTCCTGCCACCAGGGCTGATGGACAGAGACAGCACAGTGTGGATGAGGGCAGGGAAAATCCTGCTGGCAGCTCTAGGAGAGCAGAGCAGAGGGCACGCAGGACAGCAGCAGGAAGGGAGAGTGGTGGTTCCCCAGGAGCTGTTGGAGGAGAGAGTCCTCATGCTGCTTTGTTTGCTCTTCCCAAATTTGCCTGTGAAACGTGAATCCTGGGACCAGAGACTGAGAAAGCTTGTCACAGCCTGATAGCCAGGATGGGAGATGGATCCCACAGCAGGGGACACTACGGGTGGGTGTGACGGGGCCTGACCCTGCCTCACAGCTGGGACATCCCCACTGGGAGAGCAGCTCCTGCCAACAGGCAGCCTGTGTGTGGCTGGGTGTTCATTGGCTTTGCTGAAGACGATCCTGGTGCTGAGCAGGCTGTTCGCATCTAGGCAAGGAGCTGGTAATGAAAATTCCTGGATAACTTGGAATTCAGTGCCAATTCAGTCCCACACTGGGGGCACTGGGGAGTCCCAGTTGCTGCAGATGATTTGGTGGAGGTTTGGTGCTGGTTCAGGTGGTGTCAATGGTGCTCCAGCGTTTCCCTACACTGTCCCTCCACAGAGCCAGCATGGATACATGCCCCATCCATAGTGTCTTTGGGGGTGGCTGCTCCTCTCAGACTGTGGGATGCTAGTAGAGGGGCTGTTCCTAAACTCCTGCCACAGGCCAATGTCCCTGTGCTGTGCATGACCAACTACTTCCTTATCCATAGTGGTTTTGGATGGTCCCAGGTTGGCATGTGGGTGAAGGAACTCTTTCCCTATGCAAGTTTTGCTGCTTTTGGCCGGATGGGAGGCAGTGGCTAGCCTGGGTGGAGGCTGCACAGCTGTGGCAGGTACCAGTGGCTCCGAGCCCCTGTGAGATGCCCATCCTCCCCCCCTACCTGCGGGGATGTCCTCATTAGGTGAAGGTGCCTTTGAGAGCCCTCCCTGGGCTCTACCGTGCCACAGCCCCCAGGAAGCACAGCTAATATCTGATGTGCAGGTCCCAGTGGTGTGGAGGAGAGGAGAGGATGTCCCCAGAACAGGGTCAGGCAGGAACAGAGGCAGCAGGGGCTGGAAATGGAGCGGGGTGCTGGGAGGCAGCGGCTCCATACAGGGCACAACCAAAGCATCACTGGTCCCTCATCCTGATGACACCCCAGCCTCAGGGTGCTGTGGGAATGGGGGTGCCAGGAGCAGGGATGGCCCTGGCAGGGTCAACCACTCTTGAACGTTACTTTGCAGGCTCAGTGGGTAGTCTGAGGAAGGTTTAGGAGCTGGTTGGGGTGTGGAGGGAGGGAGTTCCCTCCTGATGGGAGTCTTCACCTTCAGCCTGCTGGGCTTGAGGGGGAGTCAGTGTTATCTGCTAATAACTAAGGATTTGGGGATGGTGAAGGGGGAAATCAAAGCTCTGCCAAATACCTGCCAAGTTCAGGGACAGAGCAGTGTGGGCCTGTGCCCATGCCACTGCTGCATGTTTCTCATTTCTCCCCTCTTTAAAGAGAAAATGGTTTCTTGATGAAGCCGTACCCCTGCTCTGCGTAGGTTTTCCCTTTGTCTTCCCCATTCCTTGTCCCAGAGCAGTCCATAGTGTGAGTCCTGTCCCCTGATCAGGCCTCCAGCCCTGTACTGGGCTCAGCCCAAACCCTTGCCCCTCAATAACCGGGTTTTTTTTCTGTCAGTCTCTGATGTGGCCAGAGGGATTTTTTTTGCCCCTTTCCCTCTTAATTTCCAAGCAGCTGCTGCTCTAGCAGCCTCCTCTGTAGGAGCCTGGAGCAGCTGTCCTGGGCAGCCTCTGCTCCTCTCAATGAGCTCTTAATGAGTTTGCAATTAGTTATCGGCAGAGCCGATGTGCCCAGCTCTGGGTGTGCAGTGGTGTGGGATGTGGAGCAGGATGCAGAGCAGGGCAAAGTATCCCCTTTCAGGGAGTAGCATTGGAGCAGGAGTGGTTTCTTAGTGCCAGCCTCAGTACCTAGTGGGGTGCTGGGCTCTGGATATGGGATTATGTCCTCCCAGGATCTGCTCCGCGGTGTTGGGGATGGAGCCAGGAGGTTTGGGAAGAGGAGCAGCAGCTGCCAACAGGAGACGAGTCGCTGCCTATAAATACCTGACAGGGAGCAAGGAAGAAGTGGGTGGATTATCCTCCTCACTCAATGAGATAAATGGTTCTGAAGCTTAAACACAGAACAATTTTAGTCTGAATAGTAGGAGAAATGGTTCAAGATGCGGAGATGATGGCAGGAACCTCCTGTGGTGAGCAGTGGGTCCCGGTGCCCTGCGGCAGCGTCTTTGCTGTCCCTTTGCCAGGACTCACCTGGTATGTGCATCCTTCCTTCCTGCTTGGGAAAGCTCCTTTGGGAACACCCAAAACAACTGAGCTGGAAGAAGGCAAGTTTGGCTTCCTTTGGGCATGGTGCTGATTCCTCTCTTCCAATGTTTTGGCGCAGGAGAGGAGCTGGTGTGCTGAGAAAAGGCTCTGTTTTGGCTCTGGTGTGACCTGATCTGCCACATTGGTGGGGTTGGCCTGGGTGCAGAAGGCAGCCAGGAATGTGGGACCTTGACTCCAGCTGTGCCAGGCTGGAGGCTTGTCTTGCCACGTCAGCACCATCGTCTCCCTGTGTCCCACTATTCGCCCATCCCAGCTGTCCCTGTGAGCATGCAGAACTGGAAACAAGCCCTTGCTCCCTCCTGGTGCCGCCCCACTTCACTGCTCACATCAAACCCAACATGTTTTCAAAAGCATTTCAATTTTTAATGAAAACTTCTGTGTTTATGCTTTTCTTGGCCTCAGTGTGTTGGTATTTTGGTCACTGCCACTGTTCCGTTTCTCCTGGGATCAGTGATGGCTCTGTGTTCCTGTTAGTCCTGGCAGAGCAAGGTGTGTTGTACAGAGCTGGCTGCACCGTGGCTCTGCAGCAGGATCCCAGCAGTGTCCCCACCCTGGAAGCACATCCCTGTGCCAGCTGTGCAGACCCATATCGCAGCAGGGGGACCTGGCTTGATGAGATCTCTTTCTCATGGATATTCCTTGGTTGATGGTTGGAGACATCTGGAATCCGCAACAGGTTGAGTCAAGAGGAAAAGCAAACAGCCCTTGACTTGGCAAGCACTTCCATAAAAGATCAGTCCTTCCTCTCCTCTTTCCCGTCCAACCAGCAGGTTTTTTTCTCAAAGCCCAACCTTCCTGACTTGAATAATTGCATTTCAACACTGGTTAATTAAGAGACATTGATGAGCATGATTGTAAATCCAAGCGTAGACAGAATTCTTTTTGCAGGACACTGGGGGCTGTTTTCAGTCCTGCCTCCAGTGAGCTGCTGCTCTGATCCACCTCCACCTCCAGCACCCAGACACTGAGATGGTGCTCCTCTGCCAGGAGGCCAATGAAACACTATGGAGATGAGCTGCTTTGAAGATCTTATGAGTCAAACTGTTACATTTTTGGAACATCATGATGTTGAAGTTCCTTTTCTATTTTTTCCCAACTTCCTAGGGAAAAAATATAACTATAATAAGTGAAGAAGCTGAGCTTTCCTTTGGGACGAGAGGCAGCACAGTGTGGGGAAGAAAGGAGGAAGAAGTTGGAGACCAGGCTTGGTGTTGTTGGGAAAGGGCTGGGTGTGATCCTGACCCTGTGGGGCTGCAGATGCTTCAGGAGATGTTGGAGGATGATGCAGCATCCTGAAGACAGTGTGGTGGTCTCAGCTCTTCTTGTGGGAATGGTCAGAGTGAGGAAAACAGTCACTGGTTTGATGGGAGTGAAGAATGTCAGTGCTATTGTCCATGTGCTGCTGGCTGGGCCACCCTCTGCTCCACTTTGGTGAGATCCCACTTAGAGTACTTCACCCAGCTGTGGGGTCTTCAGCCTCAGAAAGATGTGGATCTGTTGGAGGCCACAAAGATGATTATTGGGATGGAGCACCTCTGCTTTGAGAAAAAGCTGAGAGAATTTGGACTGTAAAGCCTGGAGAAAAGAAGGCTCCAGGGAGACCTTTCTAGTGCATAAAGGGGTTCAAAGAGAGCTGAAGAGGGACTCTTAAAGTCCCCTTCAAGGGACTTTTCACAAGGTCCCGGAGTAACAGGACAAGGGGGAATGGCTTCCCACTGCCAGAGGGCAGGGTTAGATGGGATCTTGGGAAGGAATTCTCCCCTGTGAGGGTGGAAGGGCCCTGGCACAGGTTGTCCAGAGAAGCTGTGGCTGCCCCATCCCTGGAAGTGTCCAAGGCCAGGTTGGACAGGGCT
>JAWWEE010000030.1:1852185-1864130 GCA_035221455.1 Xenops minutus
TGGCACAGGTTGTCCAGAGAAGCTGTGGCTGCCCCATCCCTGGAAGTGTCCAAGGCCAGGTTGGACAGGGCTTGGAGCAACCTGTGGAAGGTGTCTCTGCCCATGGAAGGAGGTGGAATGAGATGAACTTTGAAGTTTCTTCCAACTGAAACCAGTCTGTGATTCTGTGATTCTCTGAACCAGAGCATCCATCACCCCGATAGGGGAATGCCAAGAGTCAGTGCCGATGGATGTAGTGGAGGGATTTCCACAGAGACATCATATACGGCTTGATGCCTGTGGCATGGCCCTGGTTCTGCTCTGGAGCATCACTGGCTTGCGTGAGGCTTAGGTCTGGAGAGGGGTGTGGTGATGGTGGGGACAGGGCTGGCTGCCAAGGTCCCCACTGAGGACTGTGGCAGCAGTGTGGAGCCCCTATGGGCCTCAACTCCTGTTCTGCACAGTGGCCGTGAATGCACTAGGGCTGAGGAAATGCGTGTGTGTTCATGTGTGTATCTATGTCCCTGCTCTCCTGTCTCTGCCATGTCCTGAGCCCACCCTTTGCCTGCAGACATCCCACTGAATTGGAGGCACAGGGACCACTGATCCGCATGGCTGCAGCCCCACAGAGACTGGAGCATCCTCTCCAGAGCCATTGGGTTAGTGGCCCCAGGGGTCAGAGGGGTGGCACCCAGTGGGGACTGCTCCAGCCCTGGGTATGGGATGGAGTGGGATATGGTGGCTTTGAAGCACTCACTGAAATGGTGCTGCGCCTCTGCCTTGCAGCGCAACCATGAGTGCAGGTTCGATTGAGCAGGAGCCGTCGCGCAAGCTGGCCTGCTGCGGAGTGCCCCTCATCACCGAGGACATGCAGTCCCTGGCCATCCGCACCCTCTCAGGCACTGACATCAGCAAGCACTATGACCTCATCCGTGAGCTTGGCAAGGGCACCTATGGCAAGGTGGACCTGGTGTCCCACAAAAGCACAGGTGAGGGGAGCAGGGGGGTGTGTTGGCACCAGAGTGCCTGGCACATTCCATCCATGACCTGGGCTCACCCTCATCCCCTTCCTTCCACAGGCACCAAGATGGCCCTAAAGTTTGTCAATAAGAGCAAGACAAAGCTGAAGAACTTCCTGCGGGAGTTCAGCATCACCAACATGCTCTCCTCCAGTCCTTTCATCATCAAGGTCTTTGACGTGGTCTTTGAGACTGAGGACTGCTATGTCTTTGCTCAGGAGTATGCCCCCGGCGGGGACCTCTTCGATATCATCCCACCACAGGTGCAAGCCCCTGCCCCTCCAATGGGAGCCTTTTTGGCATGTGGGGGGTCAGTATCCCCAGGACACTGAGCAAAACTGCTGTGGTGCTTTGGTACCTGTGTGGGAGGGGGCTGCAGTGCAGGAACCGGGCAACCCTGTATGGGCCCTCCCTGAACACAAGCACCTACAAGCAAGTTTGGGACTGATCACCCATCCTCTGGGTAGCTTAGATCCATCATCCATCCCTAGGGTGATCTGGGACCCATCACCCATCCCTAGGGTGATCTGGGCCTCATAATGCATCTGTAGGGTGGCCTGGGACTTATCACCTGTCCCTGGGTGGTCTGAGATGCATCATCCATCCCTAGGATGGCCTAAGGCCCATTACCTATCCCTGGGGTGGCCTGAGACCCACCACCCTTCCCTTGGTGAATCTGTGGCTGCCCCATCCCTGGAAATGTTCAAGGCCAGGTTGGACGGGGCTTGGAGCAATCTGGCCTAGTGGAAGATGTCCCTGCCCATGGCAGGGGGTGGAATGAGATGATCCTTAAGGTCCCTTCCAACCCAAACCATCCTGGGATTCTATGGGGAGCCTGAGACCCACCATCCATCTCTTGGCTGGCCCAGGACCTACCACCCATCCCCCTGCCTCAGAGAGCACCCAGATAAAAGGATCCATGACCATGTTGGATGTGTAACAGATATGTGAGTCCCTGAACCAGGTGGGAACACCCCAGGACTGACTCTGTGTCCCCACAGGTGGGGCTCCCTGAGGAGCTGGTGAAGCGCTGCGTGCAGCAGCTGGGCCTGGCACTCGACTACATGCACAGCAAGAGCCTAGTGCACCGGGATATCAAACCAGAGAATGTCCTGCTCTTCGACCGTGACTGCCGTCGTGTCAAACTGGCTGACTTCGGCATGACTCGCAAGGTGGGCTGCCGGGTCAAGCGCATCAGTGGCACCATCCCCTACACGGCACCTGAGGTGTGCCAGGCCGGCCGGGCTGAGGGCTTTGCTGTGGACACCAGCATTGATGTCTGGGCTTTTGGGGTGCTCATATTCTGTGTCCTCACCGGGAACTTCCCCTGGGAGGCGGCAGTGGCGTCTGACGCCTTCTTCGAGGAGTTTTTGCGGTGGCAGAAGGGGCGGCTTGGAGGACTGCCCTCACAGTGGCGGCGCTTCACGGACAGTGCCCTGTGCATGTTCCAGCGCCTGCTGGCCCTCGACCCTGAGAAGCGCTGCCCTGTCAAGGAGGTTTTCTACTTCATCAAGTGTGACCTGATGGCTGAGGTGCGGTGCCGACCCTCCTTCCGCTCCCGCAAACATGCCAGGGACAAGCTCCCAGCCGGCCCCCACTGTCACGAGGCTGCTGGCTCCTGCACCCCCACCCCGCTAAAGAGGACTGTCCTGACGGAAGGGAGTGGAACACGCGGCCCCGAGCCCAGCGCGACTGCCCCAGGGACAGCGAGCAGGACAGACGGAAGGCAGGACAAAGGCAAAGGGCAGATGGTCCTGGCCACAGCAATAGAGATCTGTGTCTGACAGTGCCACAGTGGTGCATGGCAGCTGCACCACCCGTCTCATTCCCCTCCGCCCCAGGGGCAGGGATGGGGGGAGCTGCTCGTGGTGGTGGCATGAGCCAGGACCAGTCTCTGGGTCTCCCAAAGCAAAAAAAGGAAAAGAAACACAAACGAAGAGGAAAAGGACAGAACTGGTTGCACTCTGTAGCACGGAGGATGTCGATGCCCCCACTCCGCCTGTGTGAGACCAGCAGTGGGAGCCTGGCTAAGGGCATCACTTACTGCCAGGGAGGACAGGCGTGCCCACGGTCTTGCCAGGGCCGTGCTGCCCCTCCGAGGCTCCCCCCAGGGTGTCAGGGGGAGGGGTCTCCCAGTACAGGGAAGAAGAGTCAGGAGGATAGTGGGTGGGAGGTCTGGGGCAGACAGTGCCCACCGGCTCTCCCTCATCTTGTCCTTGACCCCTGGCCAGGGAGCAGGAAGGCCGATGACCCCGCACTGTGGAGGAGGCCTTTGGGGAGGATTGGGTGGGTGATGATTTGTCTCCTTCCACCAGTCCCTGTCCCACTGGTGGGACCGGGAAGGGATGGGGAGGTGGGCACCGGGCTGGTGATGGGGACCTGGGGGGTATCGGGCAGTCCGGGACCCCCAGCAGCCCTGGCTGTCTCCCTGCCGTGAGAGGTGCTGGCAGCCATTGATGTAGCAAGTGTCCCTATCTGTGTGTTGTTGTGTGTCCCATTACTGCCACCGGCAGCCCCTGTTCCCCCTGCCCTGCCCCACATGGCCCCAGACCCTGTCAGAGGGATGAGTCCCCCCAGCTGGGAGCTGCGCTCTGTGCTGTGGCTGGTGGCTGCGGTGCCATCCAGCAGGTTCGATGCTCAGGGCCGGGCTGGCTCTGCCGTGGTAATATCTCTGCATCCCCTACTCAGACTCTGAACCCAGTGACTGAAAGAGGTGGCGGCGGTGCAGCCCCAGGCTGGCCTGCACCCCGGGAGCAGAGGACGGGTCTCCGAGTAGCCACCCGAGGGCCCGCCTGCTTTTCTGTGCTGTCCCCATCACCCCTCCCTGCTGTCGCCCCTTTCCCAAACCCTGTCACCCTCCTCTGGGTCTGGCGGGGAGGATGCTGCGGAGTAGATCGCTCAGGGCTGGCTGCAGCGCAGCAGAAGCTGGTGGCAGGAGCCGCTGGTTGTCCCTTCGTGACAAGGTCATGGGGTGTGGCGGGGGGGACACAACTCCCCTCGTGGGTTTGGGCACCCAGTGGAGCGGGGGGCTCGCCTGGGGAGGCTGAGGAGCACCCCGAGAAGGCAGCACCCTCGTATGGTTCGGGCTTCCCTCCCATCGGGTGGGCGCCGTGGGGACCCCCCCGTGCCCCCGGCGCCGCAATTCCCGCACAAAGGGCTATCTCGCTCTCCAGCAGCAGCAGCAGCAGCAGCAGCAGCAGCAGCAGCAGCAGCAGCAGCAGCAGCAGTTTACAGAGCAGGCGGGCGGACCCCCCGCCGCTGCCCCCGGGCCCCCCCGCCCGCGGTGCCGGCCCCGGGCGGCCTTAGACGTAGCATTGCCCCCACGTAGAGATGCTCTAGGCACCGGTTTTCCTCCTTTTTGCCTTAGGTCCCTCGATGTCCTCGATCTTTCGTGCAATAATGTAGATACGGGATCCCGGCTGCCCCGGGAGGGCTCGGTGGCATCTTCCAGGGGTCTGTCCCTCGGGGGTGCCCGGTGTGATTTCTGTCCCCATCGAGGTCGCTGTGTCAGTAGGTTGTCAGGTTTTTATTTCCAGTTCCCTCAGCTGTCAGGTTTTGGACTTTCTTCCCGTAGGAGAGGCTATAGTGTCACAGACATTACCTCAGTTTGTCACTATTGAAAAGGATTAAACTCCACGACTGAAACCCTAAAAAATGACAAAATACATAGTTATAAAAAAAAGAAAAAAATATCAATGGTGGTGAAGACTTTTTTTATTAAATAAAGCAAAAGTCATGCTGCTTGTGTGGATGGGGGGGGCACAACCTCTGCCCTGCTGCAGCCTGGGTGCTCACTGTCCCCACACTTTCACTATGTCCCTTCCACACCCAGCCACCGTGGCCATTCTCAGTGCATGAGAGAGAAGGGGCACTGGGAGCAGTACTGAGAGGCAGGGTGACAGCACCCAAGGGTGGGGAGCACCCAGCTTCCCTTGGTACAGCCCTCTCTGAACAGCCAGGGCTGCCTGGTGCCAAATGTATTCCAGCCACGTAAGCAGGCTAATTTCAATTTCCTGGTAATTATGCAAATGAATGTGGATTTAATTAAGGGCAGATTTCATTAAAGTCTTCTTGGGGAAATGAGAACAGGATGGGGGAGAGCGAGGAGGAGGAGGAGGTGGCAAGGAAGGGGAGATGAAAGCAGCGCCTGCCCCAGAAGATAAATGGTCACAGGGGATGCCGAGGGGATGGACGGGATCCCTTGAGAGTGTGGATTCCACTGCTCCCTGCCACAGGACTCTCGTAGTGGGGGGGGGGTCCCCAGTGCAGGGCGGGGGCTATGTGGGGCATAGCTGGGGGCAGTGCCTGGGATAGATCATGGGAAGATGCAGTTCCTTGCTGCATTCCCAGTCCCATTCCAGGGACAGGGCACTGAGGCCAGTTCATCCACCATTCCAGCAGTGACAGCTCTTGTCTCCTTCCCTCCCAGCAGGGCAGGGAAAGCATTGCTTTGACATGTGAATTACATTTTTCTCTTCCCCAGCTAAAAATACAGATTTAACCATGCCAAGAGGTCTAGGAAATCAATGTCATTGTCACCAGGAGCTGGCTGGCAGGACCCTCCCCTCCTTGATCCAGACAAAAAAAGGGAATGCTGCCATTTGACATCCTCAAGCTGAACCTCTTGTGGCTCCAGCGGATCTGTCTTTAATTTAAACTGAAATGGCTAATTTTATCCCAGCAAGGTCAGGATGCTGAGCCCGGCAGCATTGGGAGGGCAGGAGCTGCTTGTCTCGAGGTGAAAACTTCAGACCCAAAACATGTGGCTAAACTTTGCCAAGCCACCACTTGCTCAGCAAAGCCTTCACCTGCCCAACAAAGCCACCATCATCCCTGCATTCCCTTTGAGTTTGCCACAAAGGCAGCTGGACATCTTGGCCACAACCACTGACCTTGGGCAGTGCCCGAGTGAAGGATGAGCAGCACAATCACCGCTCTGAAAGGAAAATAACTCCTTGATCTGTACAGATCCTGGAGGGGTGGAGGGAAGAGGTGGTGGTAGGTGTAGAATGGCATGGGTGTGGGTGCAGCATCCCATGAAACCAGATCCTTCCCAAGCTGGAAAGGCCTAGCTGTGATATTCAGTTGCTGTGCCTTCCTCTGATTTCACCACCCTTTGATTCCAGAGCTGGATTGTGCCCGGTTTTGCTCAGAGATATCAAGTGAGGCACTGCAGCGCCAGCTATAAAACACTGGCGGAGTTGAGAGTAAAAATAACTGGGAATGATCCACTCGTTGGGAGCACAATGATCCATGCCAAGCTGGCATTGTAGAAAGTCCCACCCCAAGCCCAAGCAAGTCCTTTAAAAGGTAATATTTTGCCACTAAGATGGTGCTTCAGTTCCCCACTGACTCAGGAGGGCTGTGGGATGAGGACGGAGTTCCCATGCATCCCAAACTGCGAGGGGAGTGCAGGATCTGGCTGTTGAGGGCTTCCCCAGCCAAGCATGGGGACATGGGGGGATGTGAGCCTGGCATGGTGAGGATCCATTAAATGTGCTTCTCGGGGCTAATCTGCTTCCAAGAATTTCCAAAAATAGCAGCAGCACCAAGCTGGAATGGGCGTTGGGAGGAAATGTGATTCATGTGCCACCCTGCACCCCAGCAGATCCAGGCAAGTGCGAGGCTGAGCAGGAATGCTCTAGGGATTGGAGCTGTGGGAGGAGGCATGAGGACATCCCAATACCCTTTCTGGTGACAGCAGGCTGCCAAAGGAGGGGATGCAGCTCAGGCCTGTCCTTCCCTCAGGGCCCCTCCACTGTCTGTGATTCCAGCTGCTGGGGATGGTGGACAGATGTCAGTCAAAGACTGGCAGCTGCCAAGGGCCCCAAAGGGGATGAGCTGTTGCAATCAGACAGCAAAATCTGTCCTGAGGTGGTGAAAAATCCAGCCTGTGCCGTGTGAGATGGCTCAGCAGGGCCACAGCTGGTGGAAGAAGGGAGAGGTGACCTTGTGTGAGAATTCAGCAACTTTTGGGAAGAGGTAGAGCCCCATCCCAGCACAGCCAGCTCCTGGGCACATCCCTGCCTGGTGGAAAGCGCCCTGAGAGCATCTCACAGGGAGCAGCTCTGGGCCAAACTCTGCCAGGTGTTGAGTACCTTTGCTCCAGCCTCAGCCAGATGAGAGGATTTCGGCACAGGGCATAGTAAAGAAGGAGGCTGCTGGCGTCTTCCGAATTGGCTGTGTGCTCTCTGCAACAGGTTTGGACACATTTTTTCATCCAAAGGTGTTTGTTCCCTGGGGGAAAACTCAGTGTTTTCAATAGGGTCTTTTAGCTGAAAGACAGGTGGGTGTGTCAGCTTTGGGAGGAAGGGCTTAATTCCAATTTTGGAGTATGGGGAGATGTCAGGGCTTAAGGGAGCACCGCCAGTCCTGCACACTCCCCCAGCACCCAAAGGGGTGGGTTATGGGTTCCAGCTTTCAGGCCTCCCACGTTGCCACGACAACTGTGGCATCCCAGCTTGGCAGGAATGGGAGAGCTCCTCCATCCTACCACTGCCTCGCCCAGGCATGGCTCTGGATGTCGGCACAGGCAGCACCCCTGCCCGGCCTCCTCAGGGTGCCCAAGGCAGCAGTCCAAGCCACAGAAGAGGATGAAGTGCTATTCCCACTGATTACACTCCTAATCCAGCCCTTCCTTCACATCCCTCCAAAAGCCACAGGGCTGCCAGAGCAGGGACAGGAAAGGCTTCTGCTTTTCAGGTGAGGATCTGCCCATTCCAAACCCCTCTACCTGGTCCAGCTTTGTGGGATCCTGGCTAGCAGAGCATCCCTCTGCCAGTCACAACACCCCTAGGCTGCCCCCAAACTCCTCATATCCTCCCTGGGGATAGCAGGGCGGGCAGTGGGCTCCTGGACTGTAGACCCCACTCCCTCAGTTAGGTCTCTGGGATGGTGTTATCCCACACTAATCAGAGTATGCTCACAGGCGGCTCTCACACTCCGCAGCCTCCCAACCCCTCCACTCAGCTTGACAAGATTCTGAGCTAAATCCTCCCTGACATCGGTGGCACCAGGTTGGGGAGAAGTTAAGCTCCTTGCCTCAGAGGCTGCTACACCTCCAGGAAAGTTGTGTTTCAAAAGCATTAATACAAGATTAATCGAAGCTTTAATCAACAGTGAATCAAGTGCTAATGGAGCCCAACTTGTAAGCCACGTGTAACACCTCAGGGGCTTAACGGCATCCAGAACATGGCTGGAACACACTTAAAGGAGGTGCTAATCACCTTGTAGCCCTGAAGATGCCACGGGGCAGGAGATTTTAGGATAAAAGGCTGCAAATGAGCCAGGTGTGCTGCCTCACCCCTCTGACCACTTCAGAGTGGGGGGTTTACAAGTGTTTCCCCCACCCCAGCCCTGGCAGGAAGGCAGGCAGAGGAATTTGAGTCACCCTAGTACCCCTGGGGCTGGAGAAGGGGGCCAGTCAGGTGCCACAATGAAACAAGGCTGGTTTATAAGGAATGGCCAGATTCTACCTGGAGTGTAGCTACCCCCAGTCTCAGAGCAGGGGCTGGAGGGGTAATGGGACCATTTGAAACAGGTACACCCTGCAGCTGGACAGGGTCCCTCTCTTGGGTCTGCACCTTCTTTGCCTTGTTCCCATCAGGACTTCTCTTGTGTGGTTTGGCTCCTGGCTGAACGCTCAGTGTCCAGCTAAAGTACTTCAAGGCCTCCCCCTCCTTTCACTCTTCCAAAGGGAAAGGAAAAAAAAAAACAGCTAGCTAGGAATTTATGATTAGAGATAACAGCCAGAAAAGAAGCTTTGATTAATTACAACAGGCAAAGCAGAACTCAGAATAATGCTTAAATTTATTACTAATAAGCTAAGAACTAGAAATAAGAAAGAAAACAGTTTAAACACACTTTTCCAATCACCCCCCCGAGTCAGTTGTTGCTTTAGCTGCATGCAGATCTAAGTCCAAAACTTTTAAGCAGCAGTTCTTCCAAATCTGCTTTCTCAGGTGTCTTCCTGAGGGCTGCAAGAGGACATCTTGCCTCACCACAGTCGTCATCAATGGTCACAGGGGAACCATAACTCTGAGTCCTTCCCCTGCTTTCCTTGGGGTCCCTCCCATGAGAGACAGTTCTCTGCTCTCTTGTGGGTCATTCCATCGGGTGCAGTCTCTTATGGATAAGCTGTACCTGCTTAGCGTAGATTTCTCTCTCCATGGGCCCCGGCCACAAATCTCTTGCAGGACTCCGCTTCACCTTGGGGGCCTCCCACAAGGTAACATGCATCCTCCAGCTCTCACAGGGGGGTCTTTGCACCCTGATAGATCCCATGGGTTTTGAGGGGACAACTCATTTCACCACGGTTGGCACACAGTCGTCAGGGAGTAATAGCTTTGAGTCCTTTCCCTGATCCGTGGGGTCCCTCTCCCTGCTTCTCCTCCTGCACTGACCTTGATGTCTGCGTTGTTAATCCATGGCTGCAAATTTCTAACTGTGTAACAACTCCTATTCTTAAATATTCTCATACAGGGCATTACTATGATTCAAAAGCAGGAAGTTTTCCTCGGAGCTGACTATCATTGGCTTCATAGGATAGGGGAAAACTTCTAGCAGCTTCTAACAGAAGCCACTCTTCCTCTTGTCAGAAAACCTAATCAGAGAAACCCACGACACCTTGCTGAAGCTTCACCACTTCATTCCTCTGCTTTGTACCTCCCCAACCTCTCTGCTCCCAGCATCCCATAATCCCAGGCAGTGATTTAGATCCCTCACCTTCTCTTCTTCAGACTGAGGAAGGTCCAGCTTTCCCAGCCTCTCCTGGCCTCACTCCAGCTTGTGGCATACCTGCCATCACCTGAGGGACTAGCCCTTCCTAAGCCTGGTTTCAGGAGCACTGCCAAGAGTCTTTCCCAAGGACCAAGGTCTAGTTCCAAAATCCCGCTTTACCCCATGAGCATGGCTGGCTCTGCAGAGCTCCTCAGTCTCATCTGCCCCACAAGGCTGGCCAGGATAACTCATACATGCCAGGACTGATTGTCTGGCTGACCCCCAGGGTGCCCAGACAACTGGCTTGGCTTCAGGTCAAAGGGGACTCCAATATTTGGAGGCTGCCAGATGTGCTTGGCTGGCAGACTCTGGAGGCTGGACAACTGAGTACAGACTGTGGCTGTGTGAGAAGCTTAGCAGCAGATGGATGGATGGACTGTGGTAGTTTAGTGGTCAGGACCACGGTTCAGCATGAATCCAGGAGTTTGGATATCTGCCTTTAAGGGAGAGGAGCAGCTTCACAGGACCCTAGGGCACTTTGGCTGCCATCAGCTCCAGCTGGTTGAAGCAGACCAAAGTTGTCTGTCAGTAGGTGAACATCATCTTGGCTGGCTTCTAGGCTTCCCAAGGAAGGCTGGATCATGTGGAAGCATGGGCTAGGGTCAGAGACTAGGACCAACACAACAGTCACATTGGTCTTAGAGCAAACTCTCTGCAGGATGAGGCATCTGGCTCTGAGTTAACTGGAGACAGCAGCTCTTGGGAGCCACTTTTTCATGCTACTCCCCAGGTTTCAGGCAGACATTCAGTAGCCAGTCTGCTGTTAGAGGGAATCAACCACCAATAGCTCAGGATGTTCTACCAAGAGCTCTGGAAAGGAGGACCCCTACACCTGAAGTCACCACTCAGAGCATGGAATTCCAGCTGTTGTGTGTTAAGAGCTCCACAACCCTTGTCAGTGCCAGCAGCTGTGGGGCATGAGCCAAAGGCATTCCCCAGGCCCCAAGCAGTGGCTGCCAGCTGAGGGATAACGTTCAGGTGAGGCAGAGGGATAGGGACAGCTATTCTACCCTGCCCTGCTCCCTCCTTCCCTTTCTAAGTTACTTGAAGTCTCCCAGATTCAGAGCCAGGCAGGTCAGCCAGGACATCACAGCATCCAGATCAGAGAATCCCAGAATGTTTCAGCTTGGAAGGGACCACTGGAACTCATCTGGTCCAATCTCCCTGCTCAAACAGGGTATCTCTGAACACTTTACTCAGGATTGTAGTCCAGTTGCCTTTTGGGTGTCTCCAGGAAAGGGGTTTCCACACCCTCTCTAGGCAGCTTGTGCTAGTGCTTGGTCACGCATGCAGGAAAGAAGTTCTTTCTCATGTTTGTGATTTAATGGCCACAGTGGTACTTAGTCAAAGGTTGGACTCAATGATCTTGGTCTTTTCCAGCCCTAATGATTCTATGTTCAGGTGGGACTTACTGGGCATCAGTTTCTGCCTGTTGCCTCTTGTCCTGTTGCTGGGCGCCCCCAAGCAGAGCCTGGTCCAGCCTCTGACACCTTCCTGCAGATACTGAAGGACATGGATGAGGTTCCTTCTCATCCTGCTCCTTTCCAGGCTGAACAGGCCCAGCTCCCTCAGCCTTTCCTCATAAGGAGATGCTCCAGTCCCCTCACCACCTTGTCTTTGGTTGCAAACAGGTCAATTAGAGCCATGTGAAGATCCCAATCTGCTGCAGCAACTTAATGATCTTGCTGAAGACAAGTTTTCATCTTCAAAATTATCTTTGAAAGCTCACAAAGATCTCATGAGGCTCATGATAGCCAGAAAATTGCCAACATCACCCAGGTCTGCAAGTAGGAAGCTCCAGGGGTCAGATCCATCCACTCACCCCATGGAAAAACCACACATAGACACAAAGGAAAGCCACAGGCCCACCAAAGCCCCACCTCAAGTTTATATATCCCCACACTGCCTGTGATTGGCTGTGGCAGGAGCAGGGAAATGTGGGATTGGCCAGGGACAGCAGGGCAGCAGGGGATTGGTCAGGAGTCCCCATGGCCCAGACCAATCCCAGCCTGTGGGGGTCATAGAGCCCCTGGGAGGGAGAGCCCAGCTGGTCCTGCAGGAGCCGCAGTGAGGTGGTTGTGCAGGCTGGGGTTAGGGATGGATGGATGGATGGATGGATGGATGGATGGATGGATGGATGGATGGATGGATGGATGGATGGATGGATGG
>JAWWEE010000030.1:1872917-1911620 GCA_035221455.1 Xenops minutus
GAAACTCAGTGTTTGCTTTCTTGGGATGATCTACTGAGAAAATATTCAGTCAACCTCTCCCTGGAATGGCTTAATTTAACCTCTTCCACTTGGATTTGGGCTTCTGAAACATAACTTTCAGAACACAGAGCATGTGTGGCCAGCTTGGCTATATGAACATTTCCTGGCTGAATGAACATTTCCTGTCACTGATTTTTGACAAATATCACAGATATTGGAAATCCTTCCCTGGGAGGGCGGTGAGGCCCTGGCACAGGTTGCCCAGGGAAGCTGTGGCTGCCCCATCCCTGGAAGTGTCCAAGGTCAGGCTCGATGGGGCTTGGAGCAACCTGGTCTAGTGGAAAGTGTCCCTGTTCATGGCAGGGGGATGGAATGAGAGGAGCTTTGAGATTCCTTCCAACCCAAACCCTTCTACGATTCTGTGATATTTTTGTATGTGTTAATTTTTTCAAAAAAACCCCACCTGAATTTGTAAGGAAAATGTAGATATCACTATCTCCAAGTATTTTGATTGAAAGTTATGTCACCACTGTAATATAGGAGACAGTTTGACAGGATTTTGGTCCCGCCTTCCCCATGTGCTGGGCTCAGTCTAAGCCAAGGCTTGGGGCTGTCACAAGGCACCACCTCTGTTTCCTAAAACTTACAATTTTCTTCTAAAATTCAACCAATATTGACAAATTTCCTTCATCACAGGGGCACAAAGGACATGTATCTGTACTATCAACTTCACTACTTGCCTGATTCTCATTTTGGGGATAAAGGAGATGCTCTGCAGTGTCCAGGACAGTCTGCTTCTGCCAGCAGGCACTGGGGGTAAAGAGAAAGGGAAGGCAGTGTTAGTTTGGCCTGTCAGCTCTCAGGGAGTGCAGATGACCCAGCTCTGAGGAGAACTGTGCTCTGTGCCAGCAATTCCAGCCACAGGCATCTGCTACCGAACTTATTTACACAGCTAAATCCTGGGTTTTACAAAGCTTTGTATAAATGGCTTTGCACTATTAAAATATAAACCTTCAAACTAACAGCGATGACCAGTTGCATAATGGGGGCTCTCGGGCAGTGGGGAAATACACAGAAGTGTAGGTAGCTCTGTGCAAGGGTCTCGTTCTCCACAAAACTCAGGACTTTCTAAACTGCAGGGGCTGCCTCATCAGTTGTTGTTTTGCTCTGTTCCTCCTTAAGCAATACACGAGCTGACCCTAAAACATATTCAAGAGAAATTAAAAGGCACAATACAAATTTCAAAAGTGCCTCTTAAACTGACTGTGCACACTCGGAGCCTCAGGCTTGAAAATTCTCCAGAGGGTTTGAAAGCCACTCCCTGCCTCCATATCCAGGTATTGTGCCTGGCAACAATTTTCCCTTCAGTGGTTTTCAACAGCAGTAAGATTTTACACCCCATGCGTTCTTTTTTTTTATTTCCACACCTCCTTCACCTCCAAGGCTCCCCGAGATGAGCTTCCTGTAGGGATAACATCGCTTCCTGCTAGCACCAATTAACACTTGGTAAGAATGTTTCATCAGAGAGAATAACATCCAGCTAAGTTGCTTAACACTTGGCTTCTGTTCCGATTGCATTAGGTTGTTTAAAGGCAGGAAGGCATAAAGCCTGGCCTGAACTCTATTTTCTTCTGCCGCAGCTCAGTTTTGGGAGTGTTTTAGCCAAAACCTGCCTACTCAGTTCAGTACAATGTTAATCAGGTGAGCTCCTAAGTCTGTGCATAACATATATAGGTCCTAAGAATCTTACAGGCATCTGAAAGTACTTTTTAAATAATTAAAACCATAGAGGAGTGATCACTATGGCATCAGCATCACCTACTAAGGCAGCCAAATCTGGTTTGTCATGCATGAAAAGCAGAGCATGCCTTCCTTCCAGGAGCTGCTTTGAATCCACTGCTGTAAATTCTTCCCTCTGCCACCCTGCAGCAGGGAAATGTGGCTGTGAAAACAAATTATGACAGGGAAAATTCAAATGCTTTAAACTGAGATATCCAGGCAGCCAGACGCTGACAGAACTAGAAAGGTAATTATCACATTATTTTTCCTTCTCTGTGGATAGGATTGTGTCACTTCCTTCTATGTGTTCTCCCCCTGGTCCCTACTGCTCCGAGGTTGTGTTGTAGCTTCCCCTCCCCTCTTCCAATCACTGACTTCAATCTGCCCTACGAATTACCCTTGGCACACACCCAGATTCTCCTAGATTTCTGCTTTGGTTCCACTCTTGGCAGGCAACCAAACTCACAGGCTGCTTTTGTGCCCACACCTGCATTACTTTTTGTCTCTTTCGCTGTTCTTCCTGCCCTCTGGTGCAGAAATAATTCCTTGATGGATGTCCAAAGAGCAGCCAGAGTGGGCCCTGCTGCTCGACAACAATCACAACAGTCTTAGAAGGGTCTCAGTCTGTCTTCAAATCCTCCAGGGACTGAATGTCTCTCTAGTACTGCCAGAGCTGGCTTAGAGAAGCTTTAATAGGCTCAGAACTAGGAGCAATTACATTAGCAAAGCCCACATTGTTCCTCTCAACACCTGAATTTTCCTTCTTATTACAGCCCATCTCTGACATCACATCACAGGCTTTCATACAGATGGCAGTGTTCCTCCCCCTGGCACAAAGAAATGTGGTTCAGCTGTAAAGCAAGTCCCAGGGCTGTAAAATAATCCCTCCACCGTGGTGCTTCAGCAGTGCAGCTGAAATTCAGGCCAGAACCTGGGCAGGTATCAGAATCCTGAGCTGTGGCAGAGAGAGGGAAGTAAATATCCAGTGATTTACACAGTACAGAAAGGAATGATGGAGTAGTAAGTGTAATTAACCTCTGGTGTTACTTAAATTGAAGATGTCTTGGTGTGAAGTGTCCTTATGAGGCACTAGTGAAGTCAGTCTGGGTTTTCAAACATATTGGCAAAGCTGATTTTAAACAATGTCTTGTGAGACAATAATAGTGTGAGCTCCTGTTGGCTGAAGCTGATCTACTTGAGAATCAGAGCCTCTCTCCTCCTATACTTGGAGGCAGGACACTTTCCTGCCCCTCCCTTCTGCAGGCACCACTGATTATGGAGGCAAATATGGGGTTTTTGTCTGAATGGCTGCCTGATCACTGGTTCTGGCACTAGGGTGAGAGGCACAGTGGATCCTGCCACTTGGAAGTGCCTCGACAGCCATAACTTATGCACATGGATTTTGCAGTTCAGCAAGGAAGTTCATCATTTGTACAGAGCAGGATGAGGGCTGAAGGCACAGTGAGACAGGCACTTATTCCTGCCAACTTCATTCTCAGCCCCTGAACTCCCTGGGGAAGTCAGGAGAAGCCATGGGAGGTTTCTCTGGAGGTAATGCCTTGAGACTGGAGCTGAAAACATGTCAAGCCTATAGGAGAGGGAAGTGCTGGGCTGCAGCTGATCTTGTTAAGCAGCACCCAGGACTCTGGGGAAAATAAGAGAGGTGAGGAGTCTTGTACCGGCAGCCAACTCTCCCAGAGCCACCCCAAGGATCTCTGGGGTTCCCAAGAGCTCACTTTTCCCCTGTAAACCAGCAAAAGAGTGGAAGAATACTCAGCAGAAAGGTCTTCGGGAAGCTGCTCTTTGCCTCCCCTTAGTTGTGCCTTGCAGGGGTGGAAGGTTTGGGATGTGGCTCCCAAGGGTGTGATTTTAAATGAATGGGAGCAAAGTCTATATTTTGCAATTACCTTAAACATATTTTTTAAAAGTTACTGATGAACTTTGTTCCAACTGTCCTTCCCAGTTGTGGCCCTGTAACATTTTATCAAAGTACGAGAACTCTGAGGTGCCTACAAATGCGGATGTTCAGCTTTGATCCCCTTGATCCTTGTAAACTCCATTATGCCTGAATTCTTTATTCCTGTTATATTGACAGCATGATCTGGAAGTACTCCAGATGGTCCAGTCAAAGTCAGGACACTGTTATCAGTGTGGCTCCTGGCCTGCTCCTCACTTAATGGGTCAGAAAATACTCTCCTTGCTTCCTCTGCCAGAGAAACCATGTGCACGAGATACACATCCCATTGCCAAACACCAGCCCCTGTACAGGGAAACCTTTCCTCTGGGGAACAGAGGGTTAATTGCCCTGCTAATCACTTCGTTTCACTAATCAGTCCCTGCAGAGGGGTTCTGTTTGTTTTTCCAGCCTTATACATCTCTACCCAGTGTTTCTGGTGATTTATTTAAGAGGCTAATTTTTGATTTTTCTCTCTTGCATTTCAGGGTGTTTTTTCCCATAGCAAACATAAAATCTGCTAAGATATTTCTCCAAGGAATTTTATTGATTCAGGAGGTCTATTCCCAACGTGAGTCTTTATTTCACAGAGTCCCCTATATTCATGGAACCATGCTGCCAAACCTCACAGACACTCCAGGTCCTCAACAAAAAAAACCAACTCACTGTTTAAGGTTCTGACTTGAGGACACGACTTTGAAACTGTGGAACACTCTGAGGTATTGTGCCCCTCACGATAAGAAAGACATGGAGGGGCTGGAGCGTGTCCAGAGATGGGAATGGAGTGGGGAACGGGCTGGAGTACCAGGAGCAGCTGAGGGAGCTAGGAGGGCTCAGCCTGGAGAAAAGGAGGCTCAGGGAGGATCTTCTCTCCTCCCTGACATGAGGGGGGAGCTGGTGGGGGGGGTGTCGGGCTCTGCTCTCAGGGAACAAGGGACAGGATGAGAGGAAACAGCCTCAAGTTGTGCCAGGGGAGGTTTAGATTGGGTATTGGGAAAGTTCCTTCATGGACAGGGTAGTCAGGCACTGCAACGCACTGCCTAGGGCAGTGGTGGAGTCCCCATCCCTAGAAGTGTTCAAAACACATGTGGATGTGGCACTTGGGGATCTGGTTTAATGATGGTGCTGTTGGGTTGATGACTGGGCTTGATGATACTAAACGTCTTTTCCAACCTTAATGATTCCAGGATTCAATGGGGAACAAGATAACTGTGAAGAACAGGATGCCTTTGAGTGGCACCTGCCCTCATCAGAACTGGAATTTCAGAGGAGGTGCCACCCCTCAGAGCACAAGCTCTGTACCAGGAAAGAGGCAGCACCACTTACCTGTCTAGCAGGGAGCCAAAGCAGGTGACAGCATTGTCGCGCTGTGCTGCCAGCACTAGGCACAAACCATCCTTTAGGAGGGAACACTGCAAGAAAGACAAGAACAGAGCTTTGGTGCTGCTCTTTGCTTAAATGAGTCTAATTCTGGCTGATGAACTGCTGACAGCAACCACACCTGTGCTGCGGGAGGGGCTGGAGCCAGAAAGCAACACTTACAAATTGATAGGATCACGTCTGAACTGTTACCCGCTCCTACAGCTCACTGTTATTCCTGCTCCCTCTCTCAGAGTGAAAATAAGCAGGTTACCTGGGTATGTTATTCAGTCATTAACAATGCCAGAAGCAGGAATCTGGAGATAAGGTAAATGTTGAGATAGTGTAGCAGAAACACTCATTACATGAAGGAGCCCATCTCCCTCCCACCAAGGGAAACCAAAGGCTGTAACATTCACCTTTAGCTCAGCAGTGTCAGATCCTTCTGGAAGCACGCTGGCTCTGCCCAGAGCCATTAATCTCTGACAGCAGGAAGGAGGAATGGCTCTGCTCCCGACACTCTGATATGCTTTGTCCTGCCTAGAAAGCTGCACATTCCATGTGCACAGGGATGGATCCTCAGGGGACCCGCTGGAGAAGGAAGCTGTGCTTACACTAATTGGTTGCTGGATGTAATTGCTGTTCCATCCAGATGTACTTCAAATGGATGTCCGTTTAAAAAATCAGAACCTAAAAAGGTCTTATTTGCTCTTATTACAGATAGCACCTAAGTCTTATAACTGAAAGGCTGAAAGCACAGATGTGTTTTGCAGAGGGACTGCTGTGGTCTGACAGTCCTTGGGTGGTTGTTGATTTGCTACTGCCACTGCAAGTACTTTCCCCCCTGGTTTACCCCGTGCTGCTACAGCACCGCCTTGCACATCTCACCTCCCTGCTTTGCCTGGCAAAGGTCTGGACACAGTGGGCTTCTCCTATACCAAGAGAAAAACAGTCTGGGCCCAATATTCTGCTGCTGTGAAGTAGTGTCTGTTCATCCCAGTAGCACAGCCCATGCTCAGGCCTCATGAGCACTTGCCCAAGCTCCACACTGGGCTGCAGCCTGAGCTGTCATCACCCACTGAGAATCCCAGATTGACATGTGTTGGAAGGGACTTTAAAACTCATCCAACCTCCACTCTTCTGCCATGGGCAGGGACACCTTCCACCATCCCAAGTTGCTCCAAGCCCCGTCCAACCTGGCCTTGGACAATTCCAGGGATGGGGCAGCCACAGCTTCTCTGGGCAGTCTGTGCCAGGGCCTCTCCACCCTCACAGGGGAGAATTCCTTCCCAAGATCCCATCTAACCCTGCCCTCTGGCAGTGTGAAGACATTCCCCCTTTTCCTGTTACTCCAGGCCCTTGTAAATAGTCTCTCTCCATCTTTCTTGTTGGCTCTCTTCAGGTCCTGGAAGGCCACAATTAGGTGACCTCAAAGTCTTCCCTTCTCCAGGCTGAACAATTCCAATTTCCTCAGCCTTTCCTCACAGCAGTGCTGCTCCATCCCTTTGATCATCTTGGTGCCTCCTCTAGACTTGCTCCAACTGGTCCATGCCCTTCCTGTGCTAGCGACCCCAGAGCTGGATGCAGCACTCCAGGTAGGAAATCCCTGCCTAGGACTCCAGGGCAAAATCCAAAAAGTGAAAGGGTTGTTTAGCATTGTAGCAGAGGATTAATGAGATTTGATTAGAGAAAGGGAAGGAGAAACTGTATTTATATGAAGAAATAAGATAGAAGACACCAGCAGAACATACATAATAGTGCACCGATGGGTGAATGGACTTAAAATGTTCAATAAATAAATAATGGATGGGCTGTGCCCATTAAGGATACATTCACATGTAATGATGCTGACTTTGGGATCAGTGAGCCAGCAGGGACAGAGGAACACCAGAAAGGGACACTGCCTATGTTACTTACCAGAGGTGTCAAAGCTCAGAGGCAGTGCTGGAAAACTGCTACTACAGCAAGTTTGCTCAGAGCAAACAGCCAGCTTAGCACAGCAGGGCATTAAAAGGCTCTTCTTTTGTGCCAAGGAAGCAAAGCCCAACTCCAGCTGTTCCATACCTTTGCTGCTACACTGCCCTTGGCTCTGCTGAGTGTCTCAGAGATACAGAGAACTTGTGGCATGTCCAGCACAGTGAGACGAACTCTGGTCACTGTGAAACCTCTGCCAAGGAGCTCATCCAGCAGGTCCACATAAGGTGGGGGCTCTGAACCCTGGAGGACTATCCTGGGCAACACGAGGCAAGTGGTTTGGCAGAGGGTATCCAGCAATGGCTGACCTGATGGGAGAAGATCAAAACACTTACTTGGTATTTCCCCTAAGTGATTTTTCCCTGCCATGGGCACAGAAGTGGGAAGTCAGAGGCACTCAGATGTTGTGATGTGGTTTGGGATGCACATTCCGAGCTGCTGGACTGCTGCTGCCTTTGTGTCCCTATCTGGAGATCACAAGACAGCAGTACTGACCCCATTTCAGGAGTCAGACAAGGACAACTGCTGCTTTGCTACAGGAGATCCTATTCAGTTTAATTTTTTCCAAGCAAAGAAATCTGTTAATCCAGCTGCTTTTATAATCCCTAATGTAATTCTGCTCATCATACATAATGTATTTCATATTTTCCTCATGATAAATCTGTCTGTCCATTAGGCAGCAGCTTTGTGATAATTATATGCTGGAAGGAGGTTTCCTTGTGTGCAAGAGCTCCCTCTAGTGTTCAAGATGAGCCCAGAACGTGACCGATGTGTCTGCCTTGCTGGAAGCACTTACTATATCCTGCCTGACAGTTCAGGGATCACGTGGACTTGCTTTTTCCAGGACAGTAACTCTTTGAAAAACATTTTCTGAGACACAAACAGATCAGGGCTGTACACTGGTTTCCTTTTTATTCTGCTTAGACATCTTCAAAGCAGAGATCCTTGTACAGCAAAAATTAGGGGCACATATTTCGAGATTTGATTCCAACACTGGGCTGTGCAAAGCCTGCAGGATAGATGTGCACACGACACAACAAGCTCTTTTATTTTAATGTCATTTCATTTTCTGCAATCTCTTCTAAAAATCAAGAAGTACTTCAGTCACAACAGACTTGTGCTACAGGCCCAGTCCTTTCCCATAGTGCAGTAAGATGATGGGAGAAATACCAAATAACAAATACTTCAGGAAAAATCCTCCTTCAGAGACCCCCTACCCAAAGTAACAGCTCTAGTGTCTTTAGGGCAGAGGCCTTGACTTACCACCCACTCCCTGCACTTCTATATGTGCTGCCTCATGCATCTCCTGATATGGGACCAATGCCCCAAAGTCCTCTGTCAGGAAGGGTTTAAGGAGAGATGTGATGGTCTGTAATTCTGTAGCACTTTTATGATACTCATGTCTCAGTCCATAACAATCCTGTGGTTCTACTGCTGGGATTAGTGACCACAGTGATCAGGAGCAGCACAGGACCATTTTCTGAGCTGCCTACATCAGTCACACCAGAACTCAAGCTACAGGAAGGAGAATGACCTGGTTCCAAACAAGTCTATTCCCCAGTGAACACCATAGGGATACTTTACCTGATCACTGCTTGTTTAAAAAGGTTTGGGATCAATGCACAACATCCCAACATGGAAGCGACCCCTTTTATTATTGACATCTCCTGACCTGAATGATGCTGCATCCCAGCTGTGTTTACATTTGTCTGTCAAGTGAGATCAACAGGAAAGGCCCAGAGAAGCTGCTGCATCTTAGGGAACTGACAGCTTTGCTGAGGCTTCAGCTTCAAATCAAAGTCAGCCTGGCAGTAGCTGGGAGTCATTTTGAGCTGGCAGCTGCTCAGCAGCAGTGGGAACTGAATGAGCTCTCAGCTTCTGAGAGGTAGATGGTTGTGCTGCCAGCAGCACTCCCTGCATAAATTGTTATCCATCTACTCACAGAACAGAATGTCTCACCACTGCCTAGCCCTTCAGTGCCCTGGTGTTCTGCCTCTCCCAGGGAGGCTCTGAATGGCACAGAAACCACCGTGGCTAAGGTGGTGCTGAGACACCTTCTAAAAGTTCAGTGATGCTGTTGCATCCACCAGCTGTGTTGACAGTGCTTGTTCTGCTGCTGCTGTGAAGGTCAGCTCTATATTTAACCCCTAAAGCACTGACAGTGCAAAGGGCTTTCAGGTAAACAGTTAAATGGCTGCACTCCCCTGAAGCTGTTCTTTGCAGCTCAGAGCTGTCTCTCCTTTCTGAAAGGACATCAATACCAAAACTTGCTGCCACCAGATGGTTTGTCTTGCTGACCAATTAATCAATAGCAGTCCCAATCTATAACAAGAGTTACATTTCCTTACCAGGACTGCATGGCTGTTCAGAGCCCAGAACACTGGGTTTTCTTCCTGGCTTACAGTTTAGGATCTTGTGCTCCTTGCCAATTTCCAGACTGAATATGGGGTCACGTTTCAGGTTATAGATCTGAAGGATGGAAGTAGAGGGGGGGAGAGAGAAGCAAGTCACGTGAACACCATTACCTAATCAGGAGGGGTAACACTTCTGAAGGATTGATTCAGGCAAGCTGTGAAGCTTTTGTTGCTGTTGTGTACTTCTGTACTTGCCAGCCCAGAAAATACCTGCTTGTCTGGAGATACAAGAACATTTTGCATGCATTTTTCTCCCTAATTGAGGTTTAATTCAGTACAGTATTTTGTCATCCTTTTAAAGGTCCTGTATCCAGACATCTTTCTAAGGTCTCTGTTCCTAGCTTTTCCAGACCAGAAACCTGTGAAACTCTGGCATCTTTATCCAGTGTTGCACTTGGGTGTAGCAGCTCCCTCCTGTCTCTGAATGAACTGGTAATTCAAGTGTCCCAGCACAGCCCTGATGCCCTGGACTGAACTGCACAGGGAGACCAGTCACATTAATGAAGCCTATTACAGATGCGGCCAGCAGCATCTAGGTCCAGAACTAATCTCCTTGGACTAACTCAGCTGGGTCACCTCTGAGCCATAGTAAGGCTCAAACATTTCCATCCCTCCTTTGAGCCTAACCAAATCATTATTCCATCACCAGCCATCCCACCTCATCTCCATCCTTGAATAACACAAAGTTGGTAAAAAACCAGCCCCTGGGTCATCTGTGCCTTAGCAGACAGGGATGATGCTTCTACTCCTGCCCAAAGCAAATAGCCCCCTTCCAAAGCAATGTTGTCCATCTGGGAGCTTTGCTCCTGAAACCCTGAGCCCTCCTGAATTTCCAGCACAGTGTTCTGAACAAGCAGATCTGAACCAGCTCTTCTCCACCAAGGCTGTCTGGGTCAATACAGAGGGAGCACAGTGTAGAAACATCCAAGAAGAAGGAAAACTCAGCAGCTGGTAAAACACATCAAAAGCAGCATTATCTAAAGCATAATAGGAAAGGAGTCTTGGGATAGCAGGACCAAAGACACTGCTCTGACACAGCAGGATAAACCCCAGGAATGGGCAGATCCTACCTTTTCCTCCTCCAACATCTGACACTCAGCACAGCACAGCCCTTCTGGGAAAAATAGCTTCATATCCCGGACAGCCATTTTATAGGATTTGGAGCCTGAGAGATAAATAAAATGAGAAGATTCTCTCAGGCCATGAATTAAACATTCTCTAGACTCACACTCATCTTTTGGAGAGCTTGATGATGTGCAACTTACTGAAGTAATTGCTTTAAAGGCCAGCTGTTCTGTACAGTAATAGCAAACATTTAAAACCATTATATTTAGAATAGTTTCATTGCCTCCTTGGTATTTTGTTTCTGTCCTATTATCACTCATCAGCTTCTTCATGTAAACAAGATTCCTTCTGTTTCCTACGAGTGTAGCTAAGACAATCGTGTTAAGGAGCCTGTGAAATCCATCAATACCAGCTCTAAATCCCATTGTTGTTCCTTTGCTTCTGGATCACATCAGGCTGATCATACTGAAGGAAAACAGCTACAGGTTAGTAAAACAAATGTGCTTAGTGACAGTAATGCAGGTCCCAAACAGGCTGGGGGCTCTGGTTGACCAGAGAAATCAGAATTAGCACGAAGCATTGTTGATGGCAGTTTATTTTCTGTTCACCTGGTGTCAAAAAAGGCAAATTAAGACTTGAACAGGTACACAGAAATGATGTGAGAATGGTGTAAGAAACAGAGAATCATCTGAAGAGTTAAAGCTAAAAGACCTTGGCTTGTTTGACCCAACATGACCCAAAGCCGAGAAGGAATTTGATTTCTGATAAACACTTCAGGGTAGAAAAGGTCAGAGGTGTAAAAAGAACTACTTAAAGTCCAGATCATGGCACAACGACAAATGGGCACAAAGTGTATGTGACTATATTTCAGTTAGAAAATGCAAGAAGATTTTTAGCTATCAAGGCAGAGAAGCTCTGTGACAACCAGCCGAATGGGGTGGATGCTTATGAAAGCAAATGTGTGATGGGGTTGTCTGTGGGGGAATTAACTGAACTTAGTGACTTGAGAGGTCCCTCCAGGCTTAGCAGCTGAATATTTCCCTATAAAGCGTCAGCATTATAAAGCACTACTCAGAATGTTTTGAGATTTGTGGGTGGAAAATATTAGAGAGGGAAAAGCTGTTTCTATATAACTGGAGTTCACATAGCTTGTCAATGTGCTGGCACAGATCCATACTCCTGGGATACAAATACACAACTATCCTCTGAAATATTCCCACCTTTGAGGCTACCCATTCAGAGAATCCCATCTGAGTGCACTCAGCCCTGTTTGAACTCCATAATTCCAGGTATTGTATGGCCCGAGCCCTTAACACAGCAGTTTACAATACTAAGGTTATATAAGTCACTTGTGTATGAGCTGCGCTGGATCCTTTATGTACCTTCCATATTTAAATCTCTGATGTCATTAGAGGACACAAATACTCCCAAACTGAGCAACATTTTACTCTTGCTTTACAAAAGGTATAAGACACTGCAAGGTTCATACACATAAGAACTTTTTTGGATGCAAGAAAAAGCACTGTACAATGACTTTCTAAGCTCCAGAATAGATGAGAGAAGGGCAGGTTTAACTCTGCAGCTGAGCCTCAAGACTATGAAAGCCGCATAACCTGGTTCAATGGTCTCCCTGGAATCTGGTCTTCATATTAACTGAATTTCCCTAGTCACTTTGGGAGGAAAGAGTGAAAGTTTGCTTTGCCACAGGCATTAACTAAAGTTCTTCCTCAGCAGGAGCAAAACTGAGAAAGCTTAGTATTCCCTCCTAGGAAAGGAAGATGGTCTTACAGTTCCCCAGATGACTCATGGAAAGTTCTTCCTGCTTAACTTGTAGGTAAATGTTTCACCTGTATTGAAGGACAAGCTCTTGGAGATACAAGGCTTTAGGAACACTCCTTATGGACAGACATCTCCCTGGCAGAGCAGCTGGGTCAGATTCATCAGTTAGTTACAGCTGCATCCATTTTCCTGGAATGTGTGCCAGGATGGCTTTGTACATAATGCACATAGTCTGGTCTCAGAGAGCAGATGGCAGCCAGCTCAGCGCTCAGCCCAGACTTAAAAGGTGACTTCAAATCCCAGCACAGGGACCTGAAGGGAATTCCGAAGCAGAACATCTGAGGGTTTCTCAAACACAGTGAGCTACCTGTGACTCCCAGCCAAACAGGATGAGACTGAGCCTCTCTAATTAATATAGTCATCTTTCACTGAGTTGTGCTGGGGATGCTCTAACTGTAGCAGGTGTCTGAAGTTTGGGGTAGATATTACCCATTCTTAGTCATGACTGATGACTTCTGAGTCTCAAGGCAACCTGGACACACAATGCTTTAACCTTAATAGCAAAAGAAGCGGGGGCTAGTAGTGGAAAAGTATTGGCTAAAGAGCCCTTACCACTCTTTTTGTGTAGGTATATCCTGCTCTTCAATCACTCCCACAGATGAGATCATATGGGATCATGGTGAGAGAGCTCTCTTGGCTCAGTTTTGGTCCTCAAGATTCCGATCTGATAAAAGAAGGTTCTGGATCAAGGGGTTGGTTGTCTCCCCCAAGCTGTACACGGTGGTACTTCATTCCCCACCAGTTCTCAAGAGACCATTTGACATTGATGAAAAGAGGGAGTGATTTCACAGCACAGAATACAATAGAAAGAGCAAAATAATCCAAGGAAAGTTCTGGGACTTGAGGGCATACAGTGTCTACCAGCTCACCTGTGTTTAAAGGAGTTATTGCTTTATTATTTTTATATTTGTTTAACTACATAGAGCACAGTCAGGGCCACACTGAGAAAAGACACTACTCATGGGCAATGAACTAATGATGCTTAATTCCTTACAATTTTTGGAATGACATCCTTCCTTCCTTGTGGCAGTACCTCCAGCAGCAATGCTCTTGCTTCTCTACAGGCCACTCTTTCCAGGGGTAAGTCCCATTTTCTCATCCTTCACACACACACATTGCAACATCCCAGCCCTTCCTGCTGGCAGATGAGCTGTCATGGTTCTGCACTCCAAGGATGCTGACTTAATGCTCTGCTCATGTGCCAGCTGGAAAGAGCCTCTCCTGATGGAAAACAGCTGATTTTATCTGCTTTCCTCAGTCAGAGCAGTTCTTGATCACCTCTCTACCAGTCTTTAAAGATGTTACAGAAACTCAGTATCTTGAGTCTTTAATTCCTCTGTGAAATCTGGTTGGAGTTGGCTAATGGGTTACAGAGACATCAGGAGGACACACACAAGCAGAGAAGAGGCATGGGTACTTGGGGATAATTACAAAATAACCAAGCCAAAAGTAGTAAAAGACCAAGCAGGGAAGAGATCAAAGGAAATCTGTTCTGATGGAACACGGATCTAGGGTTATTCTGGGAAGACAACTTTTTGGTTAAAATATTTTTCTATGAGAATATTTTACTGCTTGAGACATACTCAGCTCAGCCACGAAGAAAACAGTGAAAGCTTTTTAGGGAATAATGGTCTCCACTGCCTGCCAAGGCTGAAACTGTAGTGACAATGGAGGAGGGAACAATGCATTATATATTTTCCAGTTGCATATCTGAGCCTTTGACCTTTTGTTTTACACAAACCTACCATAAAATCCATTGTGGACTGTGTTGTTGCCATACTGAGCCCTCCAGAGGCAGGGATCTAGTGCTTGGGCTAGTTTAGGATCCTCTGGTCCCAGGAGATCCATCAGCTTCTTCACAGCATTTGGCCTCTGCAGACACAGCACAAGAGCAGTGCCTGAGGTGAGGTAGGTACAGTGATTTCCCAAAGCAGCAGGATCCTGAAAAGAAATAACAGAGATGGAACAGTTATAAGGAACGGTGTTGGAAACTGCTGGGTACATCCCAGCTTTCCTTTGGCTAAGAAAAGTTGGAAGTAAGCATATCTGCCACTACTTTGTGCTTTCTGTCCTCTTTAAGACACATCAGTGGTCTCTGCAGGCAGAGAGTCAAAATACACATCACAGACACCAAGCAGTAATCCACCAGATTACAGGAGCTCTAATTCCTTTGGTGTGAAGGAACCTGTAAGGATCAGGTGGGAGAGCATGAACACAAGCAGTATCACCAGGGTCATAATTGCTCTGGGATAACGAGCCCCATTTAATTCTTCAGCTAATATAAAATGATGGACTACAAATAGTGAAACTATTCTTTTTGAATTCATGAAAGGCAGGACCCCCACCACATACCCTGCTGCTGGAATCTAGTTTCTCCTAGAGGATGGTAGAATTCGAGATGAATTAGAATGAGGACTACAGAGATTAAAAGTAGGAGGGTCAGAACGGGGGCTGCAAGAAAACAGTTTGTCCTACTGGCTTTGCCACTGATGCTGTGATTTTAGAGTGCTTTTTCTTGTATCCAAAATTTCTTTGCTCTATAGCAAATTTCTCTACTTTTGCTTCTTTTCCAAGCATGGTCAATTCAGCCTGTGACCATTCCTGAGCAGAGCTGTTCCTCTTGTAGCTGTGCTGGTCACAGCACCTTGGGATCTCATTTTGACTAAGGATAAGTGGAAATGCCAACTAGCAAGCACTGTACTGCCGAGAAGAATCTGCTGTGAGTGCTGGAGAAGCACTGGGAAAGGCAGCAAGTGCCTGGTGCAGAAGGATACCATGGGCAACAGAGAGCTTGTGGCCTTGCTGATGGCTTTAATCAAGGAAAACCTTGGAAAGCCAGGCTTATTGCAGCTCTCTGGGCTGAGTAAAAGGTCAGGGTGCCCAAAGCAGCTGCAACCTTCCTCCTCCTGCTCCTTCATCTGAGTAAAGTGGCAGGAGCACCCAGCTCTGCCTGCCTGCACCCCACAGTGTGACAGCCAGCACTGGATGTTCTCTACATCTTACAAACAAGGGCATTTCCAGTTCCCTGCCTGAACCAAGTAATGATTATTTACTTTTTTTCCAATTCTGGAGGAAATAAAAACAGGAGGGGAAATCCCCCACCATTCAATTAATCTGAATTGCAACCTTCACAGAGGTTTTAATTCCTCTATTTTTTAATCTTCTAAAAGCAGCAGAGGATAGCAATTCTCTAGATAAAACACTTCCAAAAGCAAATTCTATCATTTAATTTAAAAATATGGAGATAAAACACTTCAAGGCCTCTTTTGCTTCTCTATCATGTGAAACCATTCACTGACTTTGACCCAAATCTTGCACTCGCCTTCCTCCTAAACTGCATTTCTAAGAAGTAGGTTATAAATTGAAAACCATGAGCTCAAGCTTGATATTCTCTCCTCTGTTTGTAAAAGCAAAACGATACATGAGAAAGCCTCTCTGTTCTTAAACTGGTGAGTTATGTAAAGGATTGGATGTGGTGTTTGTCAATACTCTTGCCCCATGAGCAAAGGGTCATATCTCCCGTGTCGAGAGCTCTGTTTGAATGAGGATGAAGAATTTCAGCATGTCACAGTGTACTGCAAAATTGTGACATTCATTCAGCTCTGCATAATACAAAATAATCCCTTCATGCTTGAAAATGTTAGTTAAAAAGAAAGGTGCATAATCCACTTTTCTATGGGTTTTCTCTTAGGGGGATGAAAACCAGTGATGATCTCCATGATTTCAAAAGGACTGTTGTAACATACCAACATTCATCCATCTCAGAAACAACTGAAAACATTCACTTTCTATTAAGCAGGCCAGAATAAATGAAAATATGTTGTTCCAGAGCTTCTAAACAGTGATTTTAGATCTATATAAGAAAATTCTTCTGTTTCCTGTCTTTCAGTTGTTCCCCAGCTCATCTAGGGACAGAGTTAAAAACAATGTTGTTTCTAATTATCAGTGAGTTGAGGTGACTCTTTCCTTCTGATAACAGCATCTCACATCTGTTCCAGACTCTGCCAGTCCAGTGCTTCCTTTATTCCAATCCTTTTTTGTCCATCCCCCTTTATTTCCATTGTGCCATCACCAAGCCATGTCCTTGTGGATCCCTGAGCAGCTGTGGAAAGGTTGCACATGTGCAGCTGCCTCAAATTCAGTGAGCAATTTTGTTGAGAGGAAGTTCCAGCTGTGCACTGGCTCAGGAGGATAACAGGATTAACAAGCAGCAAAATTATCCTTTTGCCTTTACTGCTGGAATCACAAGACAGCGTTGGAGGGAATGGTAGAATACTGAGTCCAGTGACCTGCAACTGCAGGCAATCAGCTCAGGTAATCCCCAAAAGCAGGATCAGGTCCCAATGTAAAAATCAAGATAAAATTGCCAATCTTCACAGGGCTGGATCTGCTCGATAAACACAGAAAGGAGATCCAGCCTCCAAGGGGAGAATTCCCCCTGGGAGCAGGTGTTTCTCACTGTCTGAACACCATCAGGTCATGCCAAAAACTGGGAAGACAACGTCAGCTCTATTTTCCTGATCTTTATTTTTTATAAACATTACTAAACTTCACATAAAACATATTGTTATGGCTCTTGTGATTTGATAACCTCAGCAAAGAGCAGAGCATTCCATTATTTATCATACGCCAAAGGCCATGTGTTGTTCTAGAGCTCAGTGTCAGTATTTAAGTTGAAAAAACAATCACGTAGCTGAGATCAGACTGCCAAGGATTTTTGTCAAGTGCATGTAAATAATACATTAGAAAGAAGAAGGAGATGCAAGGTAGTCTGGCTTCCAGTGAATAAAACCCATATTTGCTCACAAGAACTACGTACACATACCAAACCAGCACATTGCAGAGTACTCGAGAGTTTTCTAGAGGTGGATTTTAGATCAAGCTCCAGGTGTAGAGATAAAAGCCGTGGAGAAGATTTCTAGAATGGGCAGAAACACTGGCTCCATCTTCTTCAACAGGACGTTTCATCATCATTGGTCTCCTACATACATATAAGTATCTCCAAGGGGTGTAAGAGGATGGTGCCCGACTCTTTTCGGCAGTGCCCAGCGACATGACGAGGAGCAACAACCATAAATAAAACACAGAAAGTTCCACCTCAATATGAGGAAGAACTTCTTTCCCTGGAGGGTGGCAGAGCACTGGAACGGCTACCCAGAGAGAGTGTGGAGTCTCCCTCTCTGGACACATTCCAAACCTTCCTGTGCCACCTGCTCCAGGTGAACCTGCTGGGCAGGGGGAGTTGGATTATGTCCAGAGATTCCTTTCAATCCCAGCTATTCTGGGATTCTTTGACATGCTAAATTCAGCAAATTCCCCCCACATTAAGAGCCTCATATTAAAATCAGCATTGTATCCTTTTGTTCAGTAAACTGAGGAACAGACCAACATTGATATTGCTCCCATCCAAATCCTGTACAGAAAATTCAGCTGGAAAACCAGCCCTGCCCTCATGGCTGCCACTGTGCCACTTACCAGCCGGATTTTCCAAATTACTCAATTCCTGGAGCCTGCTAAGGCTTTCTGAAAATCCCTCTACTTATCCTGGGAGCTCAGCCTTTCCCAGCTCTCACCAGTGAAAGGCTTTCCAACATGTTCTAAGAACGAGAAGGAGCCCCTGGACAGCAGAAAACATTTCCTACTGTCTGTTCCCTCTTGCCAAAGGCACACTGTTCTCTCTGCTTTCTCACTTTCAGAACCTGCTCTTTTTTCCACGAACAAAACCCCAACAGTCTGTAATTTTTACACTCATTAGTCCCCAGCTCTTCAAGGAAACTAAATCGATGCTCAACAGCTGGTCTGGTGTGTTGGAGAACTTCAAACCCAAGATATTTTTAATGAAACAACCTCTCCTCACATTTACCCCACAAGTATCTGAATTATTTCCTGAGGATATTTGGATTTTTTAAGATGTTTTCTGTTTCAGATGATCAAAAAAGCATTTTGTATTTAGCTCTGTGATTAAAAAACATTGGGAAGCACATCCCCATCAACTCTAACAACCACTATATTCCTCTTAGCAGTATAAACATTTAAAAATCAGATGCTTGTGCTCACTGCTATCATGCGGAAGGTATTAGGTATTAATTGTTCCATAGCACTGCCCTGGCGTGTTCCTGTTTTCTTCTGGAAGACTCTATCAAGAATTTATAGGAGACAGTGCTATAAACTTGCCCAACTTAACCCAATAGTATCAATTACAAAGGTTTGTTTTCTCTAAAGTTAATTAGCTACATGTCTTCATGAAAGCAATCAAATAACAGATCTTTTTTTTCCTAAGGAAATTTTTGAAAAAATAAATCTAATTCCTCTCAAATTCCCAGTGGCCCACTGTTCAGTTTCCAGGCTTTCACAATATCTCTGCTCTCAGGATATGTCAGGTTGAGGAAAAAAATAATTTCTAGTAGTATAAAGAGCAGAAACAGATCTATTTTTAGGTAATGAACCCCCATAATGCCTCAAGACTTAAGAAACCTTTTTATCGTCTTTTAGACCTTAGCAATGACAATTTTCTCCCTTTGCAGGTCATTTTTACAGAGTTGCTCACAGGCTCCTGGAACAGGGATTGAGCTGTGTCTCTAATGTAGTCTAAGGTAACAGCACTCCAGAGATCTATATTACCTGACAGTGCAATGAGTGTTTCCCAGGTTTAAACACGTGGAATAAAACCAGGAACCCGTGTAGATATGTACCCTATCTGGAATGACCCTGGAGAAGGAAGAGAAGACACCTATTTGGCAGGTAAAGAGTCAGACCCGTAAATTAGCAGCTGAACAGATTCCTGTGAGGTCTGTATTCCCCATATCCTCCAAAGTTTCATTTGGGAGAAACCAGGCCTGCTGGCATGTGATAAAAGAAACCCTGAGCATGTCAGCTCTCTTTGTGCTGATAAGGTACAGACCTGATTGTTCCGTATAGCTCAATTCCAACAACACCCTGAAAACCCGGGTGGGAATTTCTGGCTTTTTCTGGATAGGGTTAGTCACCAGCTGACATATTTTCCCACTCGAAAGCTCAGCAGAGCCACAAGTCTACCAGATTCTGAACCAACCTGTTTCACTTCAGAAGGAAGGAGTCCCAAAGCAATGGCTGGTTCCAAGTTTGTGTGTTTCATTCCAACGACAGTGAATTTTTCCAGGTGTAGATTTCGGAGGATCCTTGCAAGATTCTGGCTCCAGACACCGGGTTTGATGAGCAGCACTGTGCAGAGAACCTGGGCTCCTGGAACAAAGCAATCTCGTGAAACACACAGCAGGATTTGTTTACTAGCCTGGACAGACATCTGGAGATGAAGGTTATGGAAAATCTGACATGAAGTTCATAAAAATCTGAGCAAAACAAGCCCATAAAAAACCTTGTGCATCTATGATTATTTATTTTTTTATTTATTCTTTTGTTTGATTTTTAGTTTTAAAATACATCTAAAACAGTCTAGGCTTGGAGATTTTTTCCCCCAGGAAATCTGCTCCAAGTCCAAAAAGTTTATGTGGCAGGTCTGTAGGATAAGACTCAAACCTTTCTATTATAAATTAATGTTTTAAGAGGGATAAAATATTCCCTTTTACATTTTTCATGTGAACTGTAGTGATTATGTGATGTAATCCTTAAGGCAGCTATTAAATTCTTATCCCCATGTGCTGTACCTCTGTTAGAGCTCTGTTTCAGAGAGGCACTAACAACCCTGACAGGTCCCAATTAATGTCATGAACCCATTATAAATAGAATTGTGTTTACCAAAATTGACATTTCAGTAAAAAGTGTCTACTTCTGACAAAGCTCTCCCAGCAGAGCTGCAGCACTATGAGAAGCAGAAAACAAACCAGACCAAGATAACTTTGCTGTCCAATGATAGAAAATGGATGTAAAGGCAGAAAATACATAAATTCCATTTTAATGACAGCATTTTCAAGCTTTCAGTGTTGCCAAAGTACTTACAACTAGGAGGGTAGTTAATATTTTATCTCAATAACATCTTTCGAAGATTTATTGGCAACTGTTGTGTCAGAACCAGGCTGTGAGGCCCAGGAACTGCTGGTGCTTCACCAGGTCAATCAGCACAAAGGAGGTGACAGTCCTACAGCCTGCTAAAACTGATCCAAGATTGTCTGTTTGTGTACAAAATATGTCATTTTAGGTTTCCTGTACACACCACTACTAATTATGCAGATGTCAATGCAACAAAGCATCAACAAGGCTACCTGTAATTGAATGCTGTCATTTTCAGGTGGCAAGAAACAAGATTTATGGCAGGGAAATAAGGGATTAAAAGTAAAAAGCAAGATTCTTGCCTCCCCACTGGAGATGGAAACTTAACCCTTGTCGTCCAGGGAGTTCTCCTACTAAAGATGTGATATTTTCTTCACATTATTCTTGAACAGAAAGGTTTAAATGCCATAGCAACAGCCTGCAAGTGAAGGAAGCTGCTTGGATCTACTGAGCTGCTTGGATCCACCTCATCAATCTTGATGCTACATAAGTGCTCATCGCCCTCCAGATGTTTCATCGCCATCTGCTACATTTTTTTGGCAAATATTCTCATTGCTGTGCTTTCGCAAATCACTACCTGCTGCATATTTATGGACTTTAGGTGCTTCAGGGGGAATTTGTCTCATGTCACTTTGACAGCTTGGTTTGGTCAAAGACAAGTGCTGAAAACACATGAGACACCTTGTCACTGAGAGTTGCCTCTCCTCTTCGACTGGAAGTGACAAGAGTTAGAGAAAATACCACTAACTACTGTAACAATTTCTGCTGATCAGGAATTATGGAAGGTACCTGTTTAGCAACCCTCAAACCTGCCTGACTTCCATCTCCAGTTCTGGCTGTTCAGTGGCCTTCCTAGTTTCCTGGTCCTTATTACATTTTTCTACTTTTTAGATCCATTCCTCACAGCCAGTGATTTTTTCCCAAAAAAATTATTATAGTTTTCATTTCATATAAAAAATACTGGTTATCTTATATGCTGTTTATAGACAATACTTTAGATAGGTGTGTGACTTATGTATAAACTCAAGAGAAGCAGATAGCAGATTTCCTGGCATACATAGGAATGGTAGGTTATCACTGCCTGTATTGCAGCCTCAGTAAAATATTGGTATAGTCCTGTTGCTTATTTTGAGCTGGTACATCCAGATGAGTCCTTATCAAATCATATTTTTCCATTTGCTCTTCTCTCACCTGTGTGCAGGTAGGTATATAGGGATTCTGCACGGCATCTCCAGCTCTCATCCACTGAAAAAGAGAAGTAGAGAGATTGGAATGAATGGTATGTGTGTTCCTGGAGAGTAACTGGAGGATGTTGCCATCATCTCTACATAAGGCAGCCAAAAGTGTTATAATGGGACCTACACAGCTTGATTTCAGATGTACTGGGACATCCTGGGAGGTGTCACATTTTCCCTCTTCTCCACTAGGCCCAAGAGCACATGCAAGTACAAGTCATATTGGTTGCTGCTTGGATACCTTTTCTTTGATTTCAGGGAGGGCTAATGGTGGTTTTTAAGTCACCTTTGTGCTCCCAGTATTCCACAGTGAAGTTAGAAGCCTTGTTTCCAGTGTAAGTCCCAGAACCTTAGATGTTCTTTTTGATGTCCTCTCCTGTGCCCTTGGAAGCCAAGAAGTGCTGTGGATTCTGAGTTCTGAGCCCAGCTCTGCTGATAAAACCTCACTGACACTCCCCAAACAGCCAGAAATTACTGCTCCAGTGGTTCTTCACAAGAGCAGAGCAGGGTAAAAGGATCTGGTGAGTCAGAACTTAGGACAAAAGCCCAAAGAAAAATGTTTCCTCAGTCTAATGTAAAACTTGCAGGGACCTGGAGAGGTGAGGAAAGTTAAGGCACTTCAGGTTCATGGGAAGTGAGAAGTTATCTAGACCTAGGGCAATGAGGAGAATCCTGCATCAGATTCATAAAATACTTCCTTTGCCGATGACTGGCAAAGTCAGTGTGACATGCAAGGGAGATAACAGAAAACTACAATCTGTTCATCAAAACAAAATTATCATTTATGTGGTATTTATTACTGTTCAAAAAACATATTACTATTTCCCAGGGCAACATATCTTGAAGGTATCTAGCCAAGGTGTTTTTCTTCTAATGAGACCTCTTTCTCTTTCCACATGTTTGTTGTTTATTTTGCTGGAATAATAAGAGCACAAATAGATGGAACCCACCTCCCAGGTCCTTGCCTCATAAGTGTGTTGCTCACATGCTCACAGTACCAATTTTTTTCTCTAGTATTAGGGTTATTTGAAAGGATCTCTGAATTCCATGGTGACCTGGGTGGTACTGTGATGTAAATGACAGGGAATGCCCATTCTGCTCTGATTTGTCCCTTGGGCAATGGTGATCAACACATTTCATTTCTCTAACACATATTTGAAACCCATCTTTTCTGAAATCAACATCTGAAAAGGGCTGCTAAAAAGCAGGCATTAATTACCCTTCCAGCCTACTTTCCACAGCAGCCCTAGACAGGGCACCCACAGAACTGCATAGGAGAAAGGTGATCTGGCAATCCACCTTCCCCCAACACGAAGTGGACCCATCTGGCCCTAATTTCCTGCGATTAGGATGTCTAACCAAAGGTTTACTAATCCCCTTTTAATGGCTCTGACTTAGGACAGAGTTATAGTTTCCTTCAATCTATTTAAGAGTATAAAATCACTTGTTTACACCCAAGAGGGAACTGATGCATATTTCTGGTCTTACCTTCTGCCCTGGACCTCCTTCCAGGTGGTGGCAGGTATTTCATAGCAGGGCGGTGTTCTGCATCTATAAAAGGAAGATGTAGTTTCATGGATTGACAGATGGGAAACCTTCACTGTCTGTGGGCAGGGGGTGACAAAGGCAAGTTTATTTAGCAGGGGAAATGGCAGACGTTTGACCTGGTGAAAAATATTAAAGAGCTGTTCTCTAGTACAAAGGCCTCTCCATTCCTCCCACGACAATAAAAACAAGAGGGAAAATGTAATGATCTTTTATAAGAGATAGTGCAAGGTGCTGAAGTCATGACTGAGCTGGGGTCCACTGCTCCTGACAATGGCTTTGGTGGGAAAGACTGACGCTACCATTACATACTCCCTCAATAAACTGAGCTCACAGCTGTGCTTCTTTCTTATCCTGCCTCTTCATCTCAAGAGGACTTTAATCAAGGGTTGCAATGCATGAATTCTTACTATTTTATACACTAATTTGGGATGCCTGATGGCTCCTTTTCTGAAGGCCTCCTCTTCTTACTCACCAATTTCACATAGAATTCCCACGTAGTTCACTGGCAAATCTAACTTTCTGTGAGACTAAACTGAGGATCTTTTCACAGCCAAATCACATTTTCTTCTTTCTATTCACTAAAGCAAATTTGTTACTCCACATTACACAGGCACAGAGTGTTTGCCACAAGTGTCTCAGTTTGTGTTGACAATAAAGGACCTTTCTTCCCCAACGAAAGATAAAGGGAGAGTTATAAATTCAAGGCACAAATGCACTTTTGGAACTGTGTCACTGCTCCTCAGTTCATGCATGGTGTTACCACAATCTTGATTTCTCTCTGCTTCTAACTAATCACAGAATCTCAGAATGGTTTGGATTGGAAAGGACCTTAGAGCCAATCTTGTTCCAACCCACTGCCATGAGCAGAGACGCCCTCAGAAGTTATCAGGCTCAGAACTGTTTATCTCTGGATCTGAGGAGACAGGCAGCCCAAAAATGGAAGTGACATGGCAAAATATTTTACATTAAAATATTTTACATTACAAGTGGGAGCTTGTAGTCTGCTGCTCCAAAACATCCAATATCAATAACCCCACAGTCTGCATGGAGATTTAGTTTTAAAAGAGGCATGGCTATACATTTCCTGCTACGGAAGCAAGTTTACTGTGCTGAAAGATTCATGCTGGCATGTGTCACTGAAGCATGAGAAGTTTTTGACAACAAAGGTCATTCTCTTCCAGAAGAAAAAGAAATTCTCAAGAAATCTGCTCTATTCAGCTCCGGCAGAGTGGTCACACCTTCATCTCCCTGAGTACAAGGGCAAGGCCGAGGCATCAAGCCCCACAGTCAGGTGCCCACTTTACGTGGGAGAGATCCTGTCCCTGTTCTTCAGTCTCTCTTCTACAGAGAGGTAAAATGTATGGTGTTATTTACTGGTCCTGCCAACTGCTTTATATCTATTCAGTACTTATGAAGCACCTTGAGATCTCTGGAAAGGGCACCAGGCCAAGCAGAGCAACGTTAATTTAATAAGCCAACTAGTGGATGCCCTCAGCTGGCTCCTGCTGATTTCATAGCCTTCATCATAATTCAGACAGTACAGAATTTAGCCTCAAACTATCAAGTTTTTCTGTGCCTGAGAAAATGCAGAGCACTGGATTCCTTTATCCAAGTTCAATAAATTCCAAAACACCTTATCCCTGAGGATAATATAAACAGTAGCATCATGTCTTACCTGTTGCAAAATCAGCCTCTCTGAAGAAGAGGATAGCTTGTCTGAATGTCACCTCTGGGGTCAAGGCCATTACTACCTGTGGGAGACTTCCACTTGTGCTGAGCCTCTCCCTGCACTGCGTTAATCCCTTCAATGCACCTGCAAGAACTTCGTAGGCATCGATCCCCCGGAGTGCGCACACAAGGACAGGGTTGGACATCAGTGTATCCAGGCTCCTTTGCCAGTGAGTGTCTCCAGCCTCAAAAGGGGTTATTTCTCTGGCCTGACATTGATTGAGGTGGGGCAACCACTTGAGGCCTAGGAGCTCAAGTCCTGAATCAGGTTCTTCTGCAAGTCAAGAGAAAAGTATTTAGCATCAGACAACAGCAAGTGTTTCACAGGAGCTGCACTTCCTTTAGAAGACAAATGTTCTGACTTCACACTGATTTTTTCACTTGACAATTTCCAAAGCTGCTTTGAATCCACCACCACCCATCCAGAATGGACTGTCATGCAGATATAGAAATATACTGGGAAAACTCACAAGATACAAATATTAGGAAAGGACACTACAGTGAAAAAAAAAAAAATGAGCTGTCTGGGAAATCAACAGGGAGCCACAGTGAGCAAGTGTCATGGCTTGATTAGAGAGCACAGCTAATGGAGAAGAGTTGAAAGGGAATCAGTGAAAATACACTGACAACAATGTGGCTTGGCACAGCATAATCCATAATTATAGATCCTTTAGCACCTCTCATAACATTCCACTTGAAGCAATGTTCATTACAGTAATAAACTACAGCAGAATGCTGACTTGTCTCTAAAGTAGTTTAAATGTTGTTGTGTTTGTAAAGTAGTCTTACTGCCAACGTAGTAAAATATTTAGGGACTCATTTCATGACTGGGGGAAGTTTCTGTCAGCTGGGATCTCTTGTACAGAACTTAGTAGTATTTCAAGAAGCATTACAACACAGTTTTAGGAGAGTAGGATGCGACACATTATAAGACATGGCCAGACTTCAGCCCTTTGTGTGTACACTCCCTGTATTATTACACTTCAATGCAACCTGCATCATGAAATTATATAAAATCATCATCCTGCCTAAGGCTTGACAGCCCTCTTCATGCATGTGTGAGCATTTAACACAGGGATGGCATTGGTTTTGCGCCTGTGCATGAGGAACTGAAGTGTGAAGCAGCGAAGTGTCTTGGGTCTGATCACAAAGAATGTCAGAGGACAGAAGAGAGGCTGTGACTTCCAAATTCCTGTTGCTGTGCCCCAGTTACAGCTGCCTGATCTCCCAGTACTTAGGGAGAGACATAATGCCCTGAATTACATAAAAGCTTAGTAACTCTAAGCACATCTTTGATGTAATTTGACACTCTCTGCAGAAAATTATGGCCACCTGAACTGTTTGTGATATGAAATGTGGCCTTGCCCTTCAGTAGTCATGATAAATTCTTCAGCTCCTTAGGCAGGTGAACAAAGAAACCTTTCTCCTTCCCCTTACCACATTTTCCATGATGTTCCTGCTATGATAAAAACAGCTGGCCAGGATAAACCTTTCTGACCAAGTCCTCTGGCCCTCCCCAGGAGCTCAGATCACCTGCACTCCGAGACTGACTGTTGAGCCCAGGAAACAGGATCTGATGAAGGAGCTCTCCAGCACTTTTCACAGCCTCCATTCCAACCACTGTCAGCATCACAACTTGCTCCATCCCAGGATCAGCAGCATACGTCCGGTGACAGAAAAAATCCAGAGGAATGTTGTGGGGCTCTGGAACTGTGCTGAGGTTTCCTCCTACCCAGGGGGTATCAAAACAGGGGGATCATCAAAACAAAACTGTTATCCCAAAAAAATAAATCTTAGGTATTTTTTTACTGTGAAGGAACTAATTCTCAACCAAGCAAAGGCCAGTGTTTCACTGTCTCCTCATGGTGCAGCTCAGCACATCCAGGAAAAGGCTCCTGCTTGAGGAGTGTTAACACAGCAACCCACCACTAATTAGTCCCACTCCTTTCCTGGAATTACATTTTGCCATGTAAAGCAAATATATTCACTTGTAATTTGATATCCTTATTCACATCCTTAAGCAGGGTTGATAGATCTACACCAAAGTGATTTAAGGTGTCAGTTTTGGATTGATAACTGATGACTGACTTCACATGAAATCAATACCTAATTTTGTTTCTGAGATTACAGGGCACACAATTGAGAGCTAATTTGGTGACTGCTATAACAATGTGTGTATCCGTGATCATGTTGGGAACAGTATAGCCTCTATTTGATTCCATACTGTTTCACTACATAATTATTTAAGCAATTGTATTGATAAACATTTATTTACTTAGTTATTCCTACACCTTAACATTTCATAATGCTAGAGAATGGTGAATAACATGCATTTGATGATTATTTTTCCTTACCATTTTGTCTGAATTCAGTTTTGGAAACAACATATTTCAACTAAAAGTCCTGACATCCAAAATTTCAAATAATTTAATTAAATGAAACTACATTAACCTCCTGAACACATAAGAAAACACAACCTGTAGTTAGTGAAATAAACATCTGGTTACTTGGATCTCCAAGTGTACAGAACTAGTAGGTTTAAGACTCTCTCATCCAGGTGAGTTATAGATTTAGAGCAGAAAACTCATTTCCTTGCTGTTTCAAATCCTATCAATTTCCCAGTTTTGAATGACTGAGTTACTAAAGTTAATTCAACTCTATAAACTGAAATTAAGAATATCTGAGTAAAATGAAATTGAAAAGTGCCTTTTCTGCACCTACAGAAGAACTAGAGCTGTCAGCATTTATCACTTCAGCACATTCCAGTTTTACATACAACCAGCAATTTATCTAATTTTAATATTTTGACTTCTTTTGAAACTATGGCAGTAAATATGTATTGATTTGATATTAATCTTTTAACTAAATATATTAATTAAAGCTTAATTAGATGTCATCATGTTACATTTAAATAATTTCTTTTTGCATGTATTTTTTAATTCACTTTAAAAAGTATTTTCATTATGCTTTTTTATTGATTCTTCCATTCACTACCCAGCAGCAAAACACAGCCATTGAGAGTTACTGTGATTGATGGACAGTAGAAGAGTAAATGAGCTATTATAGGCAAAAAGCATATTCCTAATGGTCTTCTGAAGGAAAATCCCTCAATAAGGTTGTCACACCTTATGTGGCTGCCCCATTCCTGGAAGTGTTCAAGGCCAGGTTAGGTACGGCTTGGAGCAACCTGGTCTAGTGGAAAGTGTCCCTGCCCATGGCAGGGGGTTGGAACGGGGTGCTCTCCAAGGTCCCTTCCAACCCCAAAACATTCCCCGAGTCTATAATCCTATAAAAGCCAGGACAATGCATTTCCCACAGCTATGACCTACCCAGAGTCTGCAGCAAGATCTCAGTGTATGGGACCACATGGAAGCAGAGAGAGGCATCCAGTTCAGCTGTTGCAGGGGGGCTGCTCTGCTCACTGCCAAGGCCTGGTTTTGCCAGCTCATCCATCAGCCCTGTGCAGGGAACATCAGCAAAGATGAGGGATACAGACCTCTGACATGAAAACACTGCTATCAAATGTGTTCATCTGAACACAGTTCCATTACAGAGATGTGGGTCATGCTGAGCTTACACAAGACATGAAATAAAACTTGAACATCTCCTCTCCCCCAGATCATAGTAATCACTTCAACTGGGGCAAGTAGCTGTTAAAAATTGAGGCTGGGCCACAGCTTTCTCTGGAGACACCTCTGCTTTAGGAGCAGCATCCCAATATCACCTTCTAACTCCTGCTGTGAATGTGCAACAAATGCACAGACACTGCCACACAGATGAATTAGAATAAATATCTTAAGTAAGTTGGTGTCCACTAGGAAGAGTCACAAATCTGAGCCCAGTGTGCATGTGGAGGCCCTCAAGACATGAGGCCAACATCCTGTATCCCACACAGCACCACATGCTGCCCACGGAAGTTTCAGACCTGAACAGAGACGTCATGTTCTGCTCATGTAACTCCCACCCTGAAAAATATCTGATTCCACGCCACTTCCACAGACACTAAGTGCTTAAACCCAGCTATCTCTCAGCTCCCATTGCTGTTCTGAAGAGCTGGGCGGCACACAGGTAGTTCATTAAAGGGCTGGCATAAGATATACTTCCATAACAATTAGTTTAGTCTTCTGTAATAATATTTCAGACCACCGTTTTAAAGACTTGTTATTTTTTAAATTACTTTGTACACATTTGATTGCTTTCCACCATACAGGGCTGTCAAAAATTCACTCTCGTGGAGCATGGGAAATGGATTATTGGTGCTAGAGGCTGATGGCAAAGTTCACGTGTCAGATGTACCACTGACAATCACCTCTCTGCTCCTCAAAATTCAGCAGACATAAGGAACCAAAAATATGCCATCACTGTTACCTGCTGTTTATTCAAACTCAGCACATGACAAAAAGTAAAGCTTGGACATAAATATATAGTGTTTGCTCCTCAAGACAGAGACCCTTACCCCAAACCCACCTATTTATCTGCTCTGTTTCAGGAGATGAGTTTTCCTTGCTTTGAAAATTAAACAGTGTTCAAGATCTTAGAGGGGTAATTGCATTTTAGGGGTATTGATAATAAAAGCAAAACTTCTTAGTGAGGTATTTATCCTACTCAAACCCCAGTGCTATTCTTCACTTCCCAGAGGCCAAACGAAAGCTTGTGTGGCAAGAGTGTTAGCTTCCCCTCTCCAGGGCTCTGGAATATGGACTAAGGTAACTCTCTGGGTCAGTTCTGAAGTATACTACTGATGCAAAGAGCACAGACCTCATGGAAAGAAGCATTTGCAAAAACTGTCTAGAAACAAAGGAAAAAACCCTGAGTTTCCTACTATGACAGAAAACATTTTAGCTTTCCAGACTATGCTGTGTTACAACCTCACTTATATATTTCTAGTGGAAATTTCCCTGTGCAATACATGAACACTGTAAACATCCTCTGTGGCACTGAGAAAAGGAGCAGCAACTGCACTTTTTAATGAGCAACTTCCCTTGGATGTAGAGGCAGGTGACACGGGGCTGTAATTAGTGTGCCATGATTAATCCTCTGCGTCTGCACATGTTTTCAGAACATTCTCTGATGGTCTCAGGAGAAAAAGCCCAGGACTTTTTGAATTGTCATTCCCCCCCTCCCCCCGCCCCCGAACCTTTAAATGCTCTTTTCTATTGTGGACAGATGTGATTAGGCTGTGGATGAATGTCCCTATCATGGGCTACTTGTGGTGGCCTTAGTTGAAGGGTCAGTCACAGTGAACCCCTCATTGGGAAGAGTCGGGCAGGGCAGGATTTCTGTTCCCTGCTGCTCACTGATCTTCCACACTTGAGACCAATGCCAACTCATCCTTAAGAAAACCAAATGTTATAGTTTCAAAATCTCTCATGGATTTTTTTTATTTTTTTTTTTACCCCTTGCCAACACAGCGATTTGGAGGTTGGGAGCCAGAATGACAAGGTCTGTTGAAGTCCAGCTCTCTCACTACCTGCTCCCAGAGTCAGCTAACTGTCTAAGGTCTAAACAAAGGGATAGCTAATAGCTTTGCATTCCAATATAATGGCTGGGGAAAGAATTGAGGGAGGTGTTTTCTTTTATTGGTGGGACTTCATTCTTTCCCTGGCTTGGGAGGTGGGGAGAGAGAGGTTTCCTCCGTGCTAATTTTTTTTGCCCGTTTGTGTTGGTTTTTTTTGCCGGTGTGCTACACCTTTGTCCTCCGTGTGCTTAGGTGCCCAGTCGCTGCTTGCTGGACTGGTGGCAGCACTGGGTGGGGGGGAGGTTCTGGCTCGCCCCCCGCGACTACACATGTCCTCTGCAGTTCTCCCGAGAGGACAATCCTCACTGCCTGGATTCGCTATGGACTCATGGAGGGGCCAGTGCCACCTGCAGAGGACTTGCTCACCCTTCCCAACACTTTCCGACAAAAGACGGTGACAGGGTCCTCGCGCTGCACCCAGGAAAGGTTCCAGCCCGTCCCCGTGGCTATCAATCCCACCTGGCTTCTGGAACCAGCATCTCTTCCCGAGCCTTTGCCTCGCCAGACCCGACAGCACACCCTGCAGGCTGTGAATAATCTGCACCGCAGGGGCAAAGACGGGACCTGATTTTTTGAGAGTTTTGGTTACAGTGTTTCTGTCTGTTCTGGTTTTGGCTGTACATATATATATGTAGTACAGAACTGTTATTTCACTTTTCTATATTTTGTGTCTGAAGCCTCTTAATTTTGAAATAATAACTTGGAGGGAGAAGCTTTCCATCTTTCTACCCCAAGAGGGCTCCTGCTACCTTAGCAGACATTTTTGTCTCGTTAAACTGAAGACACCAGATCATGTTTTGCCTGAACCAGAGCCTCAAAACAGTTTAATTCAAGTAAGAAGATTTGGCAGTCCCTAAAAACGAGTGACTTTTCAGGTGCTTGGAAGTCACAAGTACACAGGACTTGGAGCTGAGATTGGTAGGATCAGATGCTGCCCTCAAGCTCAGTGGTACATCTGCATTTTGGCTATTCTACCTCTGTATGCAATAAGAATATCTTAGGGGTTGAGGTAATATAATCATAGAAAGTCCTGAGCTGGAAGAGACCCACAGGGATCATTGAAGTCCAGCTCCTGGCCCTGCACAGGACAATCCCAAGAATCCCACACCATGTGCCATGTATATGAGATGATGAAATCAGGAGGTCTACAGAGACAAAGCTCACAAATTCAAGCAGGGGAGGCTCCAACTTGACATAAAGGAAGATAGTTCCCATAAGGATGGTTGAGCACTGGAATAAAGGTCCAGAGAGGCAGGGGAACCTCTGTCCTTGCAGATTTTCAAGACCTGACTGAAAAAAGCCCTGAGCATCCTGATTGGAATTCATTGCTGATGGTGTACTGAGCAGGATGTTGGATGAGATCTTCTGAGGTCCCTTCCAAGAGGAACTACTCAGTGATTCTAAGTTCAAGAGAACTCCTGTGCTAAAGATCAAACACGTGGCAAAGATCAGCCTGCTCTGTTGGATGTGTAGTAGTGACTGATTCACACCTTGGTCTGGGGATACATACAGCAAAACTAGCAGGCCCTGATAGCCTACATAAATATTTCCTGCACTGTAACAGCTGTGGTCAGACTGTTAATGTTTAGCTCACATACACTGAAACACAAACCTCCTTTCCCCAGCTTGCTGAGCAGGGAAAGCATTACCTTTCACCAGAGCAGGAATGTGATGACTTGCATTCTCCTTCCTCAGCAACAAAACCAGGCAGTGCCCCCGCGGTTCAGCTGTGAGTTCTCGTCTTGCAGGACTATTAGGTGAGCTTGAACTCTTTCCAGGGCAAAATACAGCAATCTAAAATAATGAGGGCAAGTTAGACTGCTAAATCCACATGTAATTACTATGGGTCTCAAGCAAACAGATAAATTGTGATGGCATATCAATATACAGCTCAACACTGAGCCATATGAATTTTCAATATTTGGGTGTTCATGCATCATCTATTCATGAGACAGAAAAACTTCATTTACACCTCAAGGAAGAGGCTTAACGTAAAAAGATTCTGCCCTGCAGCTGTGCTGAGCCAAAACCACAATAGTGGTAACTGAGCTGAAATGTGGTACCACTCTAAGTCACTCATACAAAAATGATCTTGAATGCCAAAGGAAGGGATGATTTTCAGAAACTTTAGCTCCAAACAGCATACTGGAGCAATAGTTGCTGCTGTTAACTTCTTAATGGCCACTTAAGATGTTCCAGACTTCTGGCTATTTGGGCTGCAGTATTCCATAAATAGGTTATATTCATTCTACAAAAAATTATGGGTAGGGACATTAGTATTCCTTAGGCTTAAGCAGAAAAAAGGGGATTTGTCCAATTTAATTTGCAAAATGATGCATTTCCAGACTGACACAGCAAACAAGCCTCAGCATGATAATTTGAAGTGAGAGGTCCACTCCTATGTTGACAGAAGGTGCCATAACACTCCTGTGTGATTTTTAATGTAAGAAGTGCAGCACTGGACTGCTTGCATGTGTTGACTGCAGTCTTGCTTTTATGATTATTGCTGTTTCCTTAGGCTGATTTGTCAAAATGCCAACTTGCAATTTAACTCAAATCTATCATCATAATAGAAAGAGGTTCAAAGGGAAAAAAAAAGTTAGTTTTGGTAACAGGAAAGTTTTTTTTAAAACCCATTTGGAGCGCATTGAATTAGGGGTCTTCCCACTGAAAGGCCCAGAGGGACTGTGACTCGAGTACAGCACCAAATATCAGTCTGCTAGTGAAGACTATTCTCCTGAACACACCTTTGCAGATCAGAGAGCATTATTTTGGTTCATGGGGCTACTGCCTGCTCTTCTTTTTCTGAGATCAATGGTAAAATTCTTGTTTCCTTAGTAGGAGGAGGCCCAATGATGAATTCACACTCCTATTCCCAGTGAGAGGCCAAGGCCTGGTGGGATTTTCCTACTGGAGAAAAGCCAGCACTGAAAGCAACCTGAGTACCACTCTCAGGAACAAAGAGAACACAAGTGCTGCCTAGCTGGAAAAGAGGGAATGGGTGTCCTTAGAGCATTTACTAGAGCAGTTGGCATAATTAGTTCCAGACCAAGGGGTAACAGGGTACACAACTCACTGTATTCTGTCCAGTACCTGCCTTCTTGTCATTCTCAGCATGGGGCCTTGCTTGGGCGAGAGCTGCAGCTGTCTGAGTCCTTGCAGAACAAACCCGCGATGAGCACAGACTGAAATCACATCTCCATATACATGAGCAGATACCACAGGTGACACCATCAAAATTATGTCCCCTAGATCAAAAAGAGGGTAAGGAAAGCAGCGTATTATTGTCACAGAAGCCATGGTACCAACGTGTGGTGGTTTGGTTTTGGTTTAGACCTTCCCTGGTAAAAAGGTCATAACTAAGGAAGTATTCCACACCATTCTTTTACATAATCAGGTGTATATAAGATGAGGGAAGCTTCCTCTCTCTCTTTCTTCCCTGTGCTTAGAAGACAGCAGGTCTTGGAGTGTTGGCTTCTCTCTTATCTATGTGAGCTGAGGCCTAATCTGAGAACTGTTGTCCAGAGCCGCGTGGAGGTGAAGGATCTTTTCTTAAAGGAAGTTGGTGAGAGTTTATTGTGTTAGTTATTTTATTGAGCTATTCCCTGAGTTTTCAAGAGTGTATATCTCTTTTGTTTTTACCTGTTTTTGTCCTTTCTTCCCTTTCCCTTTTCCCCCTTATCCCTTTTGGGATTGTTTGGGATTCTTGTTCTATATATGCATAGTGTTTAATTGTATATAAATTTAATATATGTGAATATATATATTTTTTACTACAATTTTCTTTTGGTAATTTTTTTTTAACCTTTTTCTTCTCTTTCCAGAGGCGGAAATCTGTTGGCAGGGAGCTAACCCAAATCTCTACACAATGCAAGGCAGTTCTCACAGTGGGTAGTACCAACTTGAAGCAGTGTCTTTTACAGTGCATTTGTTGTAACCAGCTCATAATGACTGCAATCCAAGGCCACCCTACAATGGGAAAGCTTATGGCATCATCAGTAATATCTTTATGAATCATCTCCTCCAGAAAGTCTGTCTCATCAGGTCTGGGAAGTATCTGTCCCAGCTCACATGCGGCTGGTGCATCAGTCCTGGTTCCCTGTGGGAGCCGTCACTGTACAGCTGCCCAACAGCACTAGAGTCCCTCAAGGACTGGGGGCCTGATAAACCTGGGCAAACAATGAGTAACCAAAGTCAACAAGAACAGCTTGTTTTTGAACAATTTCTTCACTACAAAGTGCATGAAGAAGCCCCAGCCATTCCTTTCTGTCTATTGCTGCCTCTGCAATCCTGCTCAGCACCATCTTCTGTTTCCTCTTGTCCCTCCTTTATTCCCATCTTTAACCTTCATCCCAGAACCTGCCTTGTGGCACAGTTTCTTGAAGCTTTGGACCAGTCTATCATCATGATTCACCTTATTCTTTGGTTTGGAACCATCTGGAGCCTCAGATGCTCCTTGGGCATCATGATAATGGTACCAGCCTGCTTTGTCCTATCTGATCCTCATCTACTAGGTCTGGCTGCTTGAGCTCCCCTTGTACTCTTCACCCCTGTAGATAAGGTTACACTGGGTTAGAAACTTGCGTTTTAGACCCCTGTTTTCTGAACTGAATCCCATGCTCATTGCCAACACATGCTAATGAGCAAGCCCAGGAAAAAGAGCCTACAGGACCTCTTGAGCAGACTAAGTTCCATCTTAAGGCACTACAAGACGAGCTCAAGACTTTTCCCTGAAGTTTCTCATCTACCTGTGGTCTTTGCTTTGATCTAATCTTATTTTGGCTGGTTTTACCATCATCTTCATTATCACACTTTTCTAGTCCTAACACAGCTTTTTATCCCTCACAATGTAGATTCAGTTCTCCATAATCTGCCAAGGGTGACCTCTGAGGGGAAAGCCTCAGTACCACTTCTACATGAGTTTCCTCTATGCTGCCCATTAATTTCTCTCAGCTCTAACCAAGTGATATGAGATTGGAGGATTTTAGTCTCTGTGTCCTAATTGCACTTGTTGTGGGGGGTAGAACAGACTATTCCTTTTTATTCTAGACTTTGTGGTATGGATAACTATCCCCCCAAAAATCTGACCAAGGCTTAGCCTGGTGGTTCAAAGCAATAGCACCAAAACAAGCAAAACCTTGTGTTTAGCACTAAGTATGGGATAGGCAGGTTGCTTCTTTGCCTAAAATTTCTATTTGGCTTTAACTCTGACTTTAAGCCAGACTGGTATTAGTGCCGCGTTCATTATATGGGAAGTCTCAAAATATAGGGTTGCAGGTGGTAAGATTTTGGTCTCTCTCTAGCTGACAACACTTCTAAAAAACATTTTTTGCATATAAATATTTCAAATCAACAAGAATACCTCCTAGAGTCACTAAAACTTGGATTACCAAGAAGGGGCAGATCTACCTGGTGGTTGCTGCTGTACATCTGCTCTGCATGCGTAAATATTCCTGTCTCAAAGAGAAGCTGCTGGAAACCTGAGGGAAGGAGTTAGTGAATGTCTCCCTTCCTTAAAACTCCACAGGGTGTCTGCTCCCAGACCAGATTTTTGGCTTCCCTCATGAGAGCCATGATCCACTTATCTGAGGAACGAAGCTCAACAGTGACTTCCTGAGCCCAAATACAGATGGTGTGGTGTAACTCAGCAGCCCACAGCAACTGTGAACCATTAATGGCCATAAAAGGAAAGGAAGGCAGAAATTGTGACTCATTCCATCAGTAGCCACCAGCTGCCATCCATCCCAATCCCAAATAACAGAGCCAATGGCTGGCTGCCAAACTACCTGAGTTAACATGCACTGTTATACCAAAGAGTAACTCAAAGCTGACACTTGGTTTTTTTCCTTTCTCCCTTCTCCATTTTCCTCCTGTCATCCTCTGTCACTTTCTGTTCCTTTCATGTTTTTCTCTTATGTTCTCACTCTTTTCTCATGAATTCTTTCCTTTGGCAACAATTTCCCATGCTTGCTTTCTGTGTCTCTTCAATCCTGCTTCCCTTCTACCACCTTCCCCCTGACAGCTGCGGACCTTCTCATCCCCTCAGGTTTCATTCCTGGGAAGCTATCAACCATGGGAGCAGAAACCAGCCACCAATGCTCTAAACATTGTCCAAAAATCCCTTTTGCCCTAGATATCTGTGCCAGGCCCCACTACAGAAGTCTGTCAGCACATTGGCCTTTACAGCAGGTACCCCAAACACCAAAAGGATCCTTCTTAGCCAGGTAAGGCCTTGGCAGATGTCCCTTGGACACAGCAAGCTGCTAGTTAGCTAGGAATTCAGAAGCTGAAGAAAACTCCTACAAAGGGAAAAGGGGGATTTGAAGGGAACCAGCTTAATGCAGTGCTCTCCTTTCTGATTGTGTGGTTAATCCTGCCCTGAATACGCCTTAACTATTTAATTCGCCAATGATTATATTCAGCTCTTCACCAGGAGAGACAGATGATCTCTGATCAGATAAACAAGCAATTTAAGGATTCTACTAGCCCTTCACTCTTTCTCTGATGAACAGGCCCCTCTGTGCAGAGATTTCCCATGCACTGTTTTTTTGTTTCTTTTTTAGCCCTTGAGTGACATCTAAGCAGCCCAGACTCCAGCAGCCACTTCCATGAGGAGAATGAAGTGGTAACACTCCTTTACCACTTGTTCTTAGGCAAAATGTTCCACTAGAAATTCATTTCTGGCTCTAGAACTGGCCAGGTCACAGCCCTAAGCAATCCAGGGAAGGAGAATTTCCTGAGACAGATAGGATGGAGCAAAGTGTTTTTGTCAGTGAAGAGGAACCATAAACCCTCCAGATTCATCCCCTCACACTGACCTTTGGTAGTTGAGACAAGCATGGCTGGACATCGAGGCAGCATCATACTTGGGAGATCAATCTTTTCTTCATCTGCTTCTGCCCCAGTAGGTGAAGAACCCTGAGAGCTACAGAAAAACAATAAACAGTAAAAGCTGTTACACCAGGTTCTGACTCAAACCTACTTTCTGCAGCAAATCCAGGGCCACAGAAGCTTCTCTGGTAAAACTGCTTTACTGGAAAAGCCATTTCAATCCCTTGTCCATGACATGAGCTGCATCGAGGTCTCTCTGACTGAACATCTTTTTGTATTACTCCCCTGAGGCTCTCTGTGTTCAATTAGCAATAGCTAATGCAAAGTAGCTAGCTTGGCAAAGAAATCTGGAAATCAAGAAGTATGTCAGGCTGCACTACCAGAGCTTTTCCCACCCACAGACACATCAATATTGCTATTCACTTTGGGTTCTTTACTCTGAGTTTAACGTTTGGAAGGTTCAGGTTAGGCAACAGGCATAATCAAGTCTGGCAGAGATGTGCCAGTGAAACCTCTGCAACATTCCTGCATATCCAAAAGGCCCAGATCAGGGCAGGGTGAACAGAAGGTGTGGTGTGGAATCCAGGGACTGTCTGGGAACAGTTTGTCTGGAGCTGTGAGCACAGGCTGCTCAGGCAAACTTGCCTCAGCCCTTCCAACACTGAGCTGGCTGGAACACATCGTGCTCCCTGGAATACATCCTGCTCACTGCATCTGAAAGTATAATCCGCAAAGGGCCATCTGAGCTGCCGTTGTTATTCCTGTCTCCCAGTGGACCAAATTACCAGCATTAGGAGAAAGACAAGTGTGTTATTTAGAATGTAGTGCCGCTCCAGACTAAGTTATACCAGAGCAGCAGAATTAATCATCTTTGTAAGATGAAAAATAAACAAACTAATAAAATAAAAAGAAATAAAAATAAATTATTAAATAAACAAACTATAATATCTATTATAATTATTATAAAATAATTTTATAATTATGTATATTTATACATTTATAATACATTTATAATATAATATTTAAATGTAAATGATAACTTTATAAATATAATTCATGGCTAGGCTTCGCGAACGAAGATTTACAAGGGCTCTACCGACGCTTGCTACAAGTACGCTGGTGGCTAAAAAGGCCAATGCGAGATAGGCAAGTCCGACTGTAAAAGGCACAGTAGAAAGTCTCCATCAGCATTACTGTTAAGGCACGGTTCTTCCTGCGTTGCCTTTTTTCCTCCAGGCTGATTCTGCGTGTGCACTCAAACAAAGCAGCAGCGTTATGGATGGTGTGTCTCCATTTCTCCCGATTGGAGGCCAGGGTGGACCACTGATGGTGGTTGTTCTAGTTTCAAAACTCAGTTAGAATTCCTTCCAAAGCTTGGAGCCAACGCCTAGTGTTCATAAAGAGAGTTAACAAAGGATATAATGAATATGTATGTGGTGATAACAGCTCTAGCCAGGGTTTTTGTTCTGATCT
>JAWWEE010000030.1:1911720-1930225 GCA_035221455.1 Xenops minutus
GGGGAGCTAGCGAGCCCATCCTGCCCGTGGACACACTTTGTCTGACCCTTCAGTTGAGACCTGACTAGCATGGGAGATCCTACCGGAGGCATGAACCACCGCCAGCACAGCTCGCAACCTCATAAGGTCATGCAAGCTTCTCCCACACAACAAGGGGTTGTCCATGGAGAAGATAAATATAATTAATATATAAATATATAACATTGTTTACATATAAATGTATATACAAACACAATACTAATTTATAATACTAAATTGATATAACAGTATGAAATAATATATACATATGTACATATGTAAAATAATAAATAAATATAAATAAATAAATCTAAAAATTACCAGGCTGACTTTTTTCCCAACGTTAAAATAAAAATTGAGAGTGGCTGTTGATGGCCAAGCAGAGATGAACTCTGACACACAATCCTTCCCCAGCATCAGGTTAGTTCCATATTGCTGAACTTTGTTACTCTGCCGAAAGTACTGCCAGGACTGCAGCTGACCTCCCCCCTAGCCTCCTACCAACTGTGCCACACTGTCCCCAGGAGCACCCAGGATCCTAAAAGCCTGTCCAGAACCTGGAAGTGCAAGGCATTGTCTGAGCTTTCAGCAGTACAGTTTCACCACAGCATCATTTGTTCAGTGATACCAAAAGCAGATGCCTGTAAGCCAAAAACCCTAATGCAGAGGGTGCATTCCATGGGCTTACACAGGCCTGTGACACAGATGTGACACCAAGGAGAGGAGAGATGCAGACGGATATTATAGAATCATAGAATCATTACGGTTGAAAAGACCTCCAACATCATCAAGTCCAAACTTTGAACACCACTGTGCCCACTAAACCATGCGATGAATTGTCACATCTACTGTCTTTTTGAACACTTCCAGGGGTGGTGACTCCACCACTGCCCTGGGCAGTCTGTGCCAGGGCTTCACCACTCTTTCAGTAAAGAAATTTTCCCAATACCCAACCTAAACCTCCCCTGGCACAACTTCCTCTCATCCTGTCCCTTGTTCCCTGGGACCAGAGCCCGACCCCCTTTGGCTCCCCACTCCTGTCAGGGAGTTGCAGAGAGTGAGAAGGTCCCCCCTGAGACCTCCTTTTCTCCAGGCTGAGCTCCCACAGCTGCTCTTCATAGGGCTTATGTCCCAGATATTTTCCCATCTCTGCTGCCCTAATAAGCAGTAAAGAGTCCTCCGAGCACAGCAGAGGCCTTTGTTCACACAGAAGATTAAATGTGGTCCCTGAGCCCTCAGGTCTGAGCCTCTGTCCAGGAATCTGCAAGATTGTCAGGAAGGGAAGAGATTGTTTTGTGCTGTAAAAAGTACTCACCTCTATCAAGGAAAAGCTGCAGGGAGATTTGGGGAAAAGAGTGTTGGGAAGAAGTGAAAGAGAGTCCAGGTGCAGATGGTGTGTAAGGGCTACTCACTGTCACTTCACAGAGCTGCTCAAGCTTTTCTCCCTGTCCTCCCCTTTCCCTCACACCCCCCTCTGCTTACACTGCACTGTTGGGTAAGGCCATCATCAGGTAATTTGTCAGTGTTAGAAACTTTCAGATTAAAAACCACTCAGTAAATCCACTTCTGTCCAGGAGAGCCTAAGTGAGCCTTTGGGAGCTGCAGGCCTCTCCCTGCAGCACTGCACAGCAGCACAGGGATATTCAGGGCTGAAGGATGAAGTAATGGATGCTTAAAAGCCCAGTTCCTTCTGCAGCTACTTCCAGACTCATGCAAATGTGACATTCCAGACTCCTGAACCTCACTTGTGCCCAGCATTTTTTGAACCCTATAGCTATGCCATCACTTCCTAAACTGCATTTCTCATGCTGACAGCTACAGGTTTATAAGCCATCCTTGATTTTCACACACATCTGTAATCATCCTCCAAAGAACCTTGTCCCTCTGAATCCCCTTATCAGTTGATATGGAGGGACAAAGGGCAAAGTCAGAGCAGGTTTCCTAGGAAAGGGACACTCCTCCTTCAGCACCAGGTCTCCAAATCTTGCTGGAAATGTATGAATTATAGGCCTCATTACCAGGGGATGGTAAGCAACAGCCAGTATCCCACACCTGACAAATCTAGGACCTGAGGGAATAGCTGGAACTGTGTCAGGGGAGGGGTTAGACTGGATATTAGGGAAAGGGCACTGAACAGGCACCCCAAGGCAGTGGACATGGCCCCAAGGCTGCCAGAGCTCCAGGAGGGTTTGGACAATGCTCTCAAGGACAGGGTGGGATTGTTGGAGTGTCCTGGGCAGGGCCAGGAGCTGGACTCGATGATCCTGACAGGTCCCTTCCAACTCAGAATATTTTTCGATTCTATGCTCTGCTGCAGAAAAGAGAAGGACTTTTGCAGACTGTATAACTGGTTTGAAAATACATAAGTAGATGGATAGCTCTCACCCTGCACTCCTGTTTCCTGGTACCTTTCCCAGAAGGCTGACATGTAAAGAACACACTGCCTATGGGAACAACACTTCCAAACAATCCAGAGCATCACCTGGAAGACAGGTGCAGGATCCCAGCAGCCCGTCCTCCAAACCAGAGGCACAGCTCCCTGTGCATATGGCTGTCCAGGTGAGGCAGGTACAGGAGAGGCTCCTCTTGGCTCCCGCCGTAGATGGCATTGATAGAACCATGGTCTGTCACTCTGGCCAGTCGTGGGTCAGATGGCCCCATGATGTCCTGCAAGATGCCACGTGCTTTAGGCCCTCTCACACAAAGTGCCAGCACTGGTGGCACCTTGCCAGGCTCTGAAGTATAGGAAGAAGGCAGTTTTTCTGTGGAAACAAACATATGTGTGAGTAAAACATAGAACAACCCACCCCAAGGTCATTCATCCTACTCAAGTGCTCTGTCATAGCCAGACCTCAAAAGGGGAATCACCTGGTTACCTGTCCTGTAACCACCTGGTTACTGTCCTGTGTGTGATATGCTGGCATCACCTGCACACTTTTACCCAATAGTAAACTTGAGATTACTCAAGGTGCTCTATTAAAAACAGAGGAGCTAGTTGCCTGATATTTGCTGTGGAAAGGTGTTTGCACAGGGTTAGCTATTACAGAGCAGGTGACACAGTAGAAGTGACTCTGTTCATGGCAGGGGGTTGGAACTAGATGGTCTTTAAGGTCCTTTCCAACCCAAACTATGACTCTAAGTCAGCACTTTCAGTTCCTGTGCAGTTTGTTGTTCATGACCACAAACAAGACTGGGGGATTGAAGTAGAGACAGGACAAGAACAGGGGGTTGTGGAAAAGGACATTTTTGAAGGGGATCACAAACTGGAAATTTGGGCATTTCTACATTATTTCCTTCTACATCAAATACATCTTACAGCACTGTAAGATCAGCTGTACCAACTTTTCCCTATGGCTCTGGCAAAGAAAAAAAGCATAGTTGGGGTCCAGGAAGAAACCCCAGAAAAATCAAGATTAACTCCTCTGCAGTTCTTATTGGAGATGTTAGAAAAAGCAGTAAGGTGTGTGATTTTCTTCCCTTATGTTTAAAAGCATGTTCAAATACATAATTTCTTGCATAAGAATCAGAAGCCATAACATAAGTCTCCAATGCAGGTAGATAGTGGAGCAACTGGCTGTAAATATTTAAAATAATAATTTTCCAGTTTTCAAATGGGTAAAAATCTAATTTACAAACTCTCCCAGCAAATGAATTGTCAGGTCAAATGAATTGTCTCTTCATATGAAATGTTCTTAAATAATGGTGCCTGGTACAGAGCATTGAAGCAGATCTGCTGCCTGTCAGCTCCTAACGACTGGTGATTTTATGGTTTCCTTATTCATTTCTGGAGTCCCCCTTCATTTCTCCAGCTATCACTAGGAATGTATTATGTGCACAGCATCGAGACAACTGCAATCCCGTTCCTAAGGCAGTCTGCACCTCTTGCTTTCAAAAGCAAAAAAGGAGCAGGGAGACTGGGGAATTTTCTCTGATTAAGCCGGTCATCACTCACCTTCTGCCAGAGGAAAAGAAAACTCATTTCCCTGCTCTCAGCCTGCCTATACCTTTCCCAAGGGAAATGGATTGTCTGTAGAAGGTGGTGTCACACACAAACCTTCAAGGAGAATTTAAAAGAAAGCACAAGCCAGACTGTACTTCAGAGGCAATCTCTAAACTTTGCAGCTAATGCAACACCTGTTGCTCTGGAATTATGTTGCATTAGAAACTAATAATATTCACAATGCTTTAAGACAGGTTTCACCATCTCTGTTTCTCCAAAGAGAAAAAATAAAGACTTAAGTTGTACATGCTGATATTTGACACATTGGTGTCTAATATTAAAGACTCTGTGATTTGAGTTCAGAGACCTAGGTAATTTTTATTTACTTTATCTCACTGGTTTCCCATCTCAGATGGGATTCCATTATGGGGTTCTATTTAAAAATATGACATTTTGGTGATGTTTTATCAGCCAATGCAATTACAGGACAGCTAGATCAGTACTTTGCCCATGTTTGTGAAGTCCCATAGGCAATGAGATGGCAAAATTGTGGAACAGGAAGGCTGGATTTTCTGCAGCTAAAACCTTCAGAAACATAGTGGGGAACAAAATTATTATATTTAACTCACATGAGTCTAACCCTGGAGCCTAGGGCACTGCAATTTGGGAAAGCTCACTGCAAAGGAACAACTAAAGTCTGAGACAGAAAAATGTATCAAGGTACGAAGTAAGATAACATGCAGGTACCCCCAAAATGCCAGGCAGTGGAAGGGTTTCAGGAAAATTTACTCCAAAGTGTAAAATGCTAGATTTATAAAAGAAAATTCCTAACAGTGCTTAAACACCTCCTGTTCTCTTGAAGGTTTTTATCTTTGCTGGTATCTCCTCAGGACCTTCCCTACATGAAGGCCCATAACTTCTGTGAGGGTTTATCTCTCCTCATACCAGAGAGAGAGCCTGAAAGCTTCCTCTGGAATGCGAGAGGGAAAAAAACATCAAACTACCTTTGAGAAAGGTGCTTCTTCTTAGGTAGGAAAGCATTCCTAAGTGAAGCAAGCTCTAACCACCTCCTTGCTATAAATCTTCCTGAAAAGGTATCTACACTTACACAAAGGTTGAAAATTCGACTCATAGATATTCAACACTGGGGACAGAAGGAAACAGACAACCCAAGATATTGTACAATTTCTTTTGGGAAAGATATAGAAACTGATAAAGCAACTCTGACACCTGCCCATGCCCACAGTACCATGCCACCCTTCAACCTTGGATTTACAGATCTTTGCCTTCACTCAGCATCATCACACAATCTGAAAAAAAAGCAGAGCTCACCTGAGCTCAAGAGCAGCACATCCTGCTGGGGATAGAGCAGGCGGAGGCCACACACATCCAGGCCAGAGCTGAGCACCAGCTGCAGCAGGTGATGGGCGGCCAGGGGACTTCGGAAGAGCCTTTCAAACAGCAACACCATGGCAACCTGAACAGAAGGAGCATGTTGGAAAAATGAGGCAAATGCTTCCAAGACCTCACAGCTTCATCCCTTCTGCTCACCTTTGGTTCCCAGGGTAGATCTACACTGCAGGAGCTACAAAGAGGATTGGGTTTGGTTTATGTTTATGTGCAGCTCACACAGAAGGCTCTTAGCTTTGGATTGCATCACAACTATCAGAATTATAATTTAATCTATTTTTGTTGGTATAATTGTACCTTTTGTCATGTAAACCTATGAGTAAAAAACTGCAAGGTCTCTGGGGCAGAAACCAAAGCACATCACCTCTGCTGTTTAACTCTGTGTACTACCATTTGCTCATCTTTCTAGATGATTAAATAATGAGACCAACTGGTTGTTTCTTTATACCTATAGAAGTGAAAAAATCAACATTACAAAAAAGATCAAAAGGCAAACACATCACTGATACTGTCCCAAATTTACATTTTGGAGTCATCTCTACCAGACTAATCCAATTGAGCCCATCCTGGCACTTATGAAGACACACATCAACACTTTCGGAATGTCTATACCCAAAAGGGAAGCAAATTATTATTAGTTTCCCATCAGAGAAACAAATTGTTTTAAAAAGCAAGTGCTTTACAATAGGGAGTTGTGAGGTGCTGCGGATAAGAAATTGTTTAGCTGTAGATCAGACAAGCTGATTGTACTGGCCCCAAATTTGGGCATAGTTCTCCTGAATGCAGAGCAGCATGAGGATTTTCCCAGCTCAAAGTTTACGGCTGCAGCAAATACCCAATGAATTCATCACTACTGGACACCTGAAATGAAATGCTACTCCCCCATAAAGACATTGTAAGGCTTATACCAGCATGATAAATGAATATATAAATTTACTCAAATCATACAAAAGTGGGCTAATTAGGAATAAAAGCTCTATTTCTTTTTGTTTGTCTAGCTCAAGATTTCCAGATATTAACCCAGTACTCACAGCACTCACTTTGCTCTGTCAGAGCTTTGTTCAGGTGCGCCTGGCCCAGTCTTGGATGTCAGCAATTCTGGCCACTGTCCAAACTATGGACTTCCTGTCTTGGCCTTGTCACTGTGGATTCCCACCTGGATACTGTGTCCAGTTCTGGGGCCACCAACACAAGAAAAATGTTGACCTGTTGGTGTGAGTCTAGAGGAGGTCACAGAGATGCTCCAAGGGCTGCAGCCCCTTTGTTGTAGAGACAGGCTGGGAGAGCTGGGAGAGTTCAGCCTGGAGAAGAGAAGGCTCTGGAGAGACCTTAGAGCTCCTTCCAGTGCCTAAAGGGACTCCAAGTGAGCTGGAGAGGGTCTTGGGACAAGGGCCTGGAGGGGCAGGGCAAGGGGGAATGGCTTCACACTGCCAGAGAGCAGGGTTAGATGGAATACTGGGAAGGAATTCTTCCCTGTGAGGGTGGGGAGGCCCTGGCACAGGTGGCCCAGAGGAGCTGTGGCTGCCCCATCCCTAGGAGTATCCAAGGCCAGGTTGGATGGGCCTTGGAGTCACCTGGTGTAGCAGAAGGTGTCCCTGCCCATGGCAGGAGGGTGGAATGGGATGAGCTTGTGACACCCTACCATTAACAGGAAGGAAGCACCTTCAAGGTCCCTTTCAACCCAAACCATTCTGTGATTTCATGACTCTTGGCTGGCTCTGGTTACTGCTGTTGGACCTGCTCTGCTCTTTTCATTAACAAGCTATTTTACATAGGATTAGGTCCAATACATTTTGATGTACACTCCTAAAGAGAGGGAAACATGAGCTAATTTAAATCACCTTAACCTTCTCTTCTCCTGGAGGAAAATAAATAGAATTACTTCCTACTTGTTCATACAACACACACAGTTACTGTAGGTCAGGTAGTACCGGAACTTTCAGAAATTTCTTTGAATTTTTCTGAGCCCAAGTTTAATCAAAGCTATGCTGTATCCTTGGCTTACAGTCAAGTGCTTTCAGGTTATCAACAATTGTCTACTGTTACTGATTTGCACCTGGTTAGTAGCAATTTCTTCAACACACACATTTCAAAGTTTAATCTTTTGTGGTTCAGAGCAATCAGCACATCAGTACTGATGACATGATGACATGAAACACTCAGCTGAGTGAAAAATACTTCAAGATCAGTATTTGTACTCAAGACAAATATTCCAGATCACTTCATTGTCTCTCAATGTCCCACATCATCCCACAAGTGAGGAAGGAGTGGTGTGTTTGCTGTTCTTTACCTCAGTGTCTGTATCTCTGCAAGCCTCCAAAGCACTGCTGTCAGGGAAGTATTTGTCACCACTTTCAACTGTCTGCCAGTAAAATCCATTTGGCACCACAAACACCTTCTCCACTGCCTGAAACACACAAAGCATGTCTCTCACTTTTGGTCTCTCAAAATAAGGAGCTGGGGAAAACAGAGTATTCTATGGCTAGAGACTACCCGAAGATGCACACTGATGGATTAAACTCATTAGTCCAGAGTTATTAATATCATTTGCTTTCTTACAACCATTCCACTTGCTCCAACTAAGTGATATCCCAAGAATATGAATGGGCAACTGCTTCCCGAGAGTCTGAGCATTCCCAGTGTCCAACCCAGAGACTCTCTAGCACACAGAGCACCCACAGACATCATCACAAGTTGCATCCATAGGCTGAGCAGCAGAGCCCTTGATTCTCCTGAACTGTGCTTGAGCACCCAGCAAAAAAGGGCTTTGTGAAAGCAATGCTCTAATTAACTAATCAAATGGAAGGGTAGGGAAGAAATTTCATGGACTTTTACATGCCTGCAACCAGAAGAGGACATTTCTCCTGTGCTCATGTCACCACAAGTGACACATATCTGTAAGTCTTACTGTGTCACATAAGCAGAGATAGGCAAAAAGCTGCCTTTTAGGTCACAGCTTGTCAGAAGGTCAGCATTGCCCAGACTCAGCACCTTCTTTTGTTTCTCATACATTTTTTGGGCAGCCAAGCAAGGAACTTGTACAAGTGCGAGTGTAAGGATGTGTCACTCATGAGAATGTGCTATGACTGGATGCTCAGTAAGCAAGGCCACAGTCCAGGGACAAAGGCAACTTTTAAAAGTCATGTTTGACAAGTTCTGGTTTGGGAAGAATTGGTATTGAACATTCCAGAAACACAGACGCATTTAGGCAAAGTTCACAGTGGGCAGGATTCATTTCAAGAATGAAAAAAACCCTGTGACTATTGAAACACAGGCTCACACGTGGCTTCACTTTAAAAACTCTACTTGATCTACAGCAGTCATTAATTTGTCCTCATCTCATGTGGACTGGCCTTTTTAAAAAGGAGAAAAAGAAATTAATTTTCATCATAGTTTTACCAGGACTTTTACTATGGAGAGAATATGGGCTAAGAGTGCATGGAGAAGCATCCATTGGGCATTCTGAGGTACAGATATGTGGAAGACTTCAAGGCCAAAGCTGTCTTTGGCCCAGAAGTCTTCCACAATTATAACGCTGTTTCATTGTGTAATCACCTGAGAGATTCCATGTGTGCTGCTTAGCCAACGACAGGCACTTCACAGTATTCTACAAATATTTAAAAAATAACAACCAGAAAATCAAATTAATTTGAATAATAAAATTCCTCTGACAATTGCCTTTCCATTTCAGTGACCTTTTGTGTTATCTCCTTCTTCTATTTCCTGTGCTTCATGAGATATTTGCCTAAAAGCAGAACCAGGGATTTCACTGTTCATGCTGTTTCAATCCAGTCAACTACACCAAACACAGATCTTTGGCATCTCTCAGTGGATTTGTCCATTCTGCCCTGCAATTCATTGCTTTCCAGCCTCCACTGGTGATATTATATTTGATTTCTCTGGAAAAGATCATCAGAGGAAAAATGGATTTAAGGAGACAGAAGATCACCTCTGTTTTCAATGTGAGATGCCAGTGGCCACATGCAACACTGACACAGGATTCCCAATCCACAAAAGGGGAATGCAGCAAGACTCTAGACTTCTATTTATTCAAGCTGTTCCTTGAACAAACCTCATGTCTCTCTTCTCTCTCAAGAAGAAGGAAGAGGCAGATGTGCTCAAACCAACACCAGCCTCTATTTCCACAGAAACCTTCAGGATCATCATCCAACCCCAGTTGGGACACACTGGGAAATCCAAGGTAAAATCTGCCCTTCAGAAAGGACCACAGCGTAAGCCGTGGATCAAGGTGATCCTGGGCCAGATTCACTCCTTGTGGAGTGAGGATCTGGGCACACCTGTGGGAAATTGTTCCTGAGATCCATCAGATTCTGCTTTCTAACAACCAACCTGAAGGTGAGTTCACAAAGCAGTAGAAAGTGAAGCTTGAAAAGTGTTAGTTCTCCTAAAAAATCCTTCTCATGAGCTAGAGGCAGAGAGATGGCTATGGTATGAGAGCTCTGCTTTGTCCAACCTGGCTAAAATGTACCAGGGTAGAACTCCTGGCACAGCATTCCTATCCATGAGCAGGAAAACCAGGGATAAAGTCACTTTCCCTGTGCATGTAGGAGAGAATTACATCAAGTAATTCATTATAATACTGAGATGAGCCCTATTTGACACATAACACAGAGCAACCCTTCACAGGCAGTTGCAGGACCTTATGATCACTGAAATAACTGGCAATTTTGACAATATTTACGATACTTTAGTGCTACTTTTAATGTTCCATGAGAGTGTAGGCGTGAGAATTGTATTGGTTTCACCTCAGGGTTCATTTCTTTCATGCCTCCAACATCACAGCAGCTGTAAAGCTTCTGTGCCAACCCAGTTCAGGAAGCCTCTCCCAGGCCAGGGGATCCATCACATCTGAGTGCTGACCTGCCTCCTGGTGGGAGGAGAGGAGATTGCCCCCCAAGAAGAGGGGGGGGATACCTACCTGAAAATACCTTTCCTGGGAGGCTCTGCAGACCCTGAGCACTGTAACAACCTCATATCTCATGGGAAAGGCAGTATTCCAGGGAGGAAGGTTCCCTATGTAAGCCAATGGCAGCTGCACAGCGCCAGGGATACTTTGACTTATGCTGTGACAGGTTTCAAACCCCAGATTCACAGAACCATGACTATTGCCATGGCTGTGCCTGCAGGGCTTCTGACAGCACTGAAGTCCTCTCCATTCAAACTGTCACAATCAGGAAGAGCAGGAAGGGAGGACATGTTCATAACATCTCATTTGTATTATTCCTTTTTGTCAGTTATCTTTGTTCTTATTTGGTTTGGGTGACAAATTCCAAATCTGCTACCTTAAAATACTGAAAAAGATCAGTTTGTACCATAACTAGGATTGAACATGCACCAGTTTTTCCAAAAGCATTTAAAAGAAACCCTGAGCCACTGCTTTGTTTCAGACAATATTACCCAGACAAAACCAGACAGTTATGGGAGGGAATTTCACAGCAGAACAAAAATGTGTTGTAAAATCCTGAGCAGAAATAAGTACATTTCAGAGAAGGCTGGAGCTGCATGCAGCAAAACCATGAATATTTAGCTGTCATCCAGAAAAATTACCAAATCCATGATTCTCTTCTTCATGTTTCCAGTGTTTCCATTCCCATCTCTGACAACAAAGAAATAGCTTTTGCTGTCAGATGATCTAAGAGAGTCTTTTGAGTTGCAACAAGTCTTCCACACTGCTTCCCAGCCACAGAAGGAAAACAAAAACTGCGGGAAGAATCCCCACGTACACCACAATCTCATCTCCTCACATGCAAGGCCCTTCCCAAGGCAAAGATGTTCTCAGCCATTATCGCTGTGAGACACCACCACACCTCTCACAGAGTTTGGGAGCTGCATCTCCAGAGCCACTGTAAATTCTCTACCTTCTCCCTTCCAGCCCCACTGAGCACATTGGGGGCAATAAGGGAAGCTTCTCTCAATCCAACGCAGCTCATATCTGATGTGATTCACCAAACCATGCCCCTAATTTAGGCAGCATCACTCTCAAACTCCCTCCTCTCACCGCTGCCATGAATCCCAACACATTAACTTGTGGAGTTCAGATTAATACAGTGTTTTCTGCACCTTTTTCCTCTCCACTGTGCACAATCTCTTCAGATGGCTACAGAATTTAGTATTTACAGAATTTAGCACAAGATCTCCTTGACAAAATTCTTCTCCATATTCTGAACCAGTCATTCATCTGAATAATGTATGGGAAGTTCCCATGTGTTTTCCTCTTTCTGGAAGCTTTCTTCAGTGCAGCTTGCAAGAAACACTTCTTGCCTTGTAAGATCTCATTTAAATGAACTTACTAAAGAGAATATATTTCACTATTATGGATAATTTTAAATCTCTTTAGATTTGACTAATAAGTGAAAGAAATGCTATAACAAAGAAAAAATCCTACAGGCAATGTGGAGGCACCGTAGGAACATTCCAGGCACCAAAAAGGCTGGGATAAAAAGGGCTAATCAAGGAAGGTATGGCTGTATTTCAGCCATTGAAATGGATCTCGCCTCCCCTTGTTCCCCTTCTGGACAGGGAAAGGGATATCTTTAAATGCAGAAGAGAAAGTGATATAGTAGCTCCAACCTTTGTGCCCATCATGCACAGCACTAATGGCAAAGCACATTAGCTCGAGAGCTCTATAAAACTGCTCTTTTCTGGAATAATGAGCAATGGACACAATTTAAATATGAGCTATCAAATTTCAGGAAGAATGAAAAACTGTGATGGTTTATTCCTCCCCAAGCTATGCTTTAATCTTTGTGCCAGCTCTGGTAGACATCACTGTTGTCCTTCCTGCTTCTAAAGGTTAGGGGTTTTTTACTTACAAATACCAATGACGGCCTGAACTTGTGTCTCCAGGAAAATCAATGACAGACTCCAGCAGGACTCAGCTGGGGCCAGGATGTCACCTCCTCCCTTCTGCCTCCTGAAGATACAGCCATGCAGCTATTCTGTCCTGCAGCTATGGGTTATTTTCTAAAAATGCAGAGAGGTGAGATTCCAGGACAAATGTTTCACCCACAGACAAGTCATATCCATGTGGAATCATCAGTCAGATGGTGCTCTCTCCAAAGGTGTTGATACAACTTTATGACGCTGCACAGCAAACTCAGGGTGCCAGACATGCAAGATCAGGCCATTTGCACCAACTTAAAGACAAGACATAAGCAAGATCTGGAAAGCAAGGGGCAGGATAAATCTGTCCTTTTGAATCTTCTGCTTTCCACCTTTAGCCTGGATTTCAAACAGCCAAAATGCTGGACTCCTGTCATGCTGCAGGTCTCATCCTACTGGCCTGGGTTGGGGAAGTAGATGTTGGAAGAGCTGTTCTGGATGTTTTATCCCTCCCTAATGCCCAGCTCAGCTGCACAACAATCAAGTCTTTTGAGGTTTGGAGGAGGGGAGCACAGCCCTGATCCATTCAGTAAAACAAGGCTGACAGCAATATGTGGGTCAGGTCTCAGAGCTGGGCAAATTGTGTTGCACTCTGGGCAGCTCAGGCTGGAAAACAAAACACGGCTTGGCTCAGCTTACGTGGTGCTCAGAGCTGCTCCTCACAGCATGAAAGGAGAAACCAAGAACACACAGGGCAATAACCCCAAAACAAACCAGCACAATTACCCCCACCACAGACACTGAACCACAGCATATCCCAGTTATTTCTGTTTGAGATGTGTGAAGGGCAACATCCCCACAGCCACAGGCTGAAGAAAGTTGGGTGAAAAGTTGATGTAATAACAGTTCCCTGAGCATGACTCCCTTAGCACTGAAGTTAAATGAAGTTTATAGTAAAAGACAGTGGAAGATGCTGAAGGCACCAAGGCCATGGTGCCTGTCAATGAAATAATGTCATAGCATTCAAACTCTAAAGCCTCCAGTTCCTCGTTGAGATCATGCTGAAACAAAGATTCACAGACCTGAAAGATCTTCTGGAATTGCTTCCCACTTCCTCTTCTGAGGCTGAACACAGAGCTCAGGCAACCACATCTCTAAATCAGGTCCTTTAAGTGCAACAAGTTCTGCATCCAGGACCCACTCTTCCACAGCATCCACAGGGATTTTGATTTCATCAGCAACATACGGCTCTTCTACTACATTGGTTTTTCGGTATTTGAAATAAAATTTGCAACTTTCAAAGTCTGTGCATGGGTGAGGCTCCTCTGGTAACACAGTTAACATCGACTCTAGCAGGGGAAGCCCAAAAGTCTGAAATATCACATGAAAGAAATGTTATATTTTCTTCCAGCCCCCTCTCATACATCAACCTTTCTGTCAGGTCAGTCTGTGCAGGCTGATGGTTTTGGATTGGGTGACAATATCCAGGCAAATTACCTCCCTGGACTCAGTTCTGGAATTCTTAGCTATGCTTAGCCAGAAAAAAAGTATAATTTAAAAAAATTGAGCTCTGCTTAAGCAAAAAGAGAGGTGGGAACTTTGTGTAGACCTGCCCTTAATCACTATTATTGTCTTAAAAGAGAACACACAACCCTCATGTGAGAGCAAGGAAGCTACTAAAGGAGGAGCACACAGGGAAATGATCATGTGGAAGTGCAACAAAATTGATTTTCTGGAACTAAAAGTAAAAAATCTCATCACTTGAGGAAGAAGGAGAACCTCCATCTCTAAAACCTTGCTGACCCATCGAGAACTGCCATGCCCTGACTGCTCTGTCCTGGCAGGTACCTGCACAGGTTGGGAGTTCAAGGAGATACTCTGAAAGGAGACCAAAAGATGGTGAGCAAACATTCCAGTGCCTGGAACAACTCAGGGAGAGGAAGAGAATTCCAGTATGGAATAAAGAGGCAGAGGAAAAGCAGCATCAACACTATATATATTGTCTGTTTCCCTAAGGATAATGCATCCTAAAACTTAACAGCAGAAAGTGCTTTTATTTTATGTTAATATGAAAAAATACTCTTTCTGCTGACAAAGGACCTTGCATTAGTAACTTTCACAGGGATGTTGTCACTTGTAACCTAACGTGGGGTTTACTGACCACATTGTTCCATCAGCCTGTCAGGATTTCTATCTGTAGTCTACCTGGAGCAAAAGGAGGTACTCACTGCATGCTTGTCCATGTGGGAGCAGGTTTTTTGATCTGCTTATTTTGTGTATACTGTCTCAAAACAAATATAAATACATTAAAAGCAAAGCATGGATCACTGACTTTGCACCAAATCTTCAAATCAATGAAGTTAAAAGAATATGATATTGAATTTTCTATGTAGCACTTTTTGGTTGTATTTTAATGACACTTGGGAACATTCTCTGTTGGTACCACTTTGTAAAGCTTCAGGGCACATATAAGGGTTAGTTGCTGCCTGCTGAGAGTGTGGCTCATTGAGCCCTGCTTTGGAAATCAGCTTTTCTACTTAAACAGCTATAAAAAATGTGTCTGCCTCATCCCTGGGAGTGTCCAAGGCCAGGTTGGATGGGGCTTGGAGCAACCTGGTCTAGTGGAATGTGTCCCTGCCCATGGCATGGGGTGGAATGAGATGGGCTTTAAGGTCCCTTCCAACTCAACCCATCCTGTGATTCCATGATTCTGTGAAAAAGCCAGAGCACACAGTAATCTCAGCCTAACTCAGGCCTGGGAACCTGGATGGCACAGATCACTTGAACTTGGGAAGGGAATATGACTTTTAAATTGACTTCAGGTTTTCTATGGCATCAAGGAAAAGATCCACCCCCAGAAGTGCCTGCTATCTTGCTGTTCAACTCCTAATGATTTAGAATTCCACTAATAAGGGATTTGCATAAAAGCCCGGACTGTTTTAAATGATGCCTTATATTATGCCTTAAAAGCTACAGCAGATTTATCTTTTACAAGCACGTCAGGCTGCTTTATGGCACTTGCTTCTGCTTGAAAGCCACAGTGACTGCAAATCAACAACATTAAGCCTTCCTTTTTCTCCACAGAAAGTGGGATAAACCTTTAGGCAAATTGCTAAGTGCACTGCTAAGCCCCTAAGCTTTCACGGCACTGATTCTTACAGAGTCACAGTAGCCCTCAAATGTGGTTGAAACTGCAGAAAAGTTCTCCTGCTACATTATTTTCAAAACGAAAACTTCACTGTGAACCAGAATTGCAGGTTTTGCCATTCCCTGGAATTGTGTCTCAAGGGTTTTGTCAATTTAGAAATATTGGGAAAATACCACGATTGTGGTGGTCATGGGAAAGAAACATGTAGAACATTCCCTCAAAAGGTACAGAAATCAGGCCATATTAAATTTGCCTTGAAAACCCATTCTAAATATTTACACTAAGGGTAGCAAAGTTTGTAAAGGGCTAAAAGCAAGGTTGGATGCCCTCAAGGAATAAACCTCCTCCATAAGTATAATAAATTCTTGTAACATTTCATACACTTGAATATTTGCTATGGAGCACTTGTCAAGCTAAAAGAAGGGGAAAAGTAATTATTATTCTACTTATAGACAGCAGAGAGTGTTCTTGCGGACATCTCCAGGCAGGCAAGAGATTGGAAGCACTTGATTTTGAGAGGTGCTACATCCTCGTAACTCACACACTTCCCTGAAAATCTACAAATACTAAAATCACAGAATTATAGAATATTCTGATATTAGAAGCATTTGTTTTCAAACACTGCTTAAATCCTTTGCTAAAGTAAACAAGGATACCAGTTAACACTGAAAGAACAAGTTTTACTGGACCTGAGAAAATAATTATCAGAATTCCAAGCCTTTCTGTACAGTACCTGAGGGTCGGGATTAACAGCAGCAATGTTACTGAGCAGGACATTGGGAATTTCATGAAGAAGTGGACACAGCTGGTTTTGGAAGCAACTGACCAGTTCTGCCCTCCACCAGATAACATCTGGAAGCCGTGTAGAGGCAAGAAATGCAGAAATCTCCAGGTAAAACATGGATGATCCTTGTAGATCTGTGTTCTGCAATGAGTCAATGGTTAAAAATCATTGATGGTGGCCTTAGGAGCTTTCTATCTGTACCCTGCACCTGGAACAGCTCCTTCTCTGTCTGCAGCCATCCCAAATTCCAGTTCCACACAGCTGCACCTCAGATTCACCAAACCAAATCGCTAATGTAACACCCCACAGCATCCCAAACCATTACATCCTGCACCTCATGCTCATCATGTCCATCTACTCCAAGGCAGATGACAACACACTTAGAGAGGGAGAAAATGCCATAAACAGGACCACAAAGCAGCCCAATACAATGAAACATTATTTTTCAAAGGGTTTCATAGGGATATGAAAGAATATATTAACAACCCATCCCTGGAAGTGTTCCAGGCCAGGTTGGACGGGGCTTGGAGCAACCTGGTCTATTGGAAGGTGTCCCTGCCCATGGCAGGGGTTGAAATGAGATGAGCTTTAAGGTCCCTTCCAACCCAAATGATTCTATGATATTTTTTTTAAGACTGGGACTAATATTAATACATTAACATTGAACACTGCACTGCTAAATTAGTTTTCCATCATTTAACCTTCCCTCTAAGCCTCATTGTTCTTCAGGCTGGTTCTTAATTAGCAGAACTCTCAGAGAACAAAAATGATTACCTCAATGAGACCTAATTAGAAATTAACAGACTTCACAATTATGCAAAGCATCTCTTTCCACCAAGTATTCAAAGGAAGTGATGGTCCCATCCTTCTCTGTGCTGGGGTAGCCTCATCTTGAGTTCTGGGGGCCACAGTATCAGAAGTACTTAAAGCTATGCAAGAGTGTCCAAAGGAGGGATACAAGGATGGGGAATGGTCTGAGGAGTGGCTGAGGGCACTTGATCTGTTCAGCTGGAGGAGACTGAGGTCAGACCTCATAAGGGTCTGCAGCAGCTTCCTCACAAGGGGCAGTGGAAGGACAGCTACAATCTGTGCTCTGTATGAGCAGTGACAGGACCAGAGGGAATGGCTGGAGCTGTGTCAGGGGCAGTTCAGGTTCAATATCAGGAAAAGGTTCTTCCCCCAGAGGGTAGTCGGGCACTGAACAGGGCAGTGGGCACAGCTCCAAGGCTGCCAGAGCTCAAGGAGTGTTTGAACAACGCTCTCAGGCACACAATGTGACTCCTGGGGATGGTCCTGTGCAGTGCCAAGAGTTGGACCCATGGTTCTTGTGAGTCCGTTCCAGCTCAGAATATTTTATGACTCTGTGATTACTGCACATAGAAAGCACAGCTCAAGGAGGAAAGGTCTGCAGAAAAGTCCCAAATCTAATGACTGTGAGCCGTTCTGAGCTACCAGAGAATGAAGTGATGAAGTGCACAGACAGGAGCCATGGAGCTCTGCACAGTGCTAGTGTGCCTAATTGGGAATGCCTGGAAGACTCCTAGAAAGCATCGGCTGTACAAATCTAATTCCCAACAGACATGCCTGGAACTGCAGCTTGTCTACCAGCATGCAGGGATTACAAGAAGTCTGTGTTTAAGCATTTGTTCTGATAACAAGAAACCAAACCATGCAGGGATGTTCAAATCTGTCTCATTTCTATCAGCTGTTTGGGGAAGGACAGAATAAAAATACCCCAATCTAAACCCCCAAAAAATTACAAAAATGAAAGGAAACAGAACTACTGAGTATAGGAATAGATGCCATCCTAGTTGAATAAACCAAAAGGCTTCTTGATCTGCTAAGAACAGGAGCTTTTGCCTGGAAGAACCACTATTATATGTACATTTATAACTAATAGACCTTGGGATGAAGAAATAAAATATGACAAATAATAAAAGATACACAGATAACAGTAAATAAGGAGTTGGTGGCTCAGAGCCCCTTTTTGGGGTTGAAAATGGACTCTGGGCTCTACATGTTAAGAACATTAAAATATCAATTTTATACTTGTACACATCCTAGGTATGTCTCTTTTGTATCATCCAAAAAGAGTAACTAAGGCTTTCCTACATTCCTGTAGCAAACAGATGCAACAATAGCACCTGGAAAGCCAGCCATATTTTGAAGGTAAGCCCTCAAAAGTGATTATCTTTGTGCCCATAGGAAACAACTAGAAGAACCAGTAAGTACCCCAACAGAATTTTGTTATTCAATTCAACCATGAAAATCCTGCACATTAACACATATATATATATCAAGGAAAGAACCAAACAACAACAATCTGTAATAAACTCCTCCACCCCCAAACAACAAGGCAAAC
>JAWWEE010000030.1:1947074-1962418 GCA_035221455.1 Xenops minutus
TGTTTCTAAATTTAAAGGAGAGGAATTGTTTATTGGCCAACATAAATATCTTAGTTCTCCCCTCGAACTAAGACATATAATAACAAAGATCAAACTACCATCTAACCCACTTTATTAAAGCTTTAGACTCCTAAGTCTTACTAGGAACAGCACTGTTGGAAGGTACTGGACAAGGTCCAGAAGAAAAGAAGTGAAGATTTGTACAATTCCATTTCTAATACAGAAAGGAACTTTAGGAAAAAAATCCAATAACTGACAGGAATTAAGAAGAAACTGTACATTAGTTTTAACCGCTTGACATAAATAATGTACCTTGCTGAACTGGGAAGCAACAACCACCTTCCAAATCAAAGTGAGGATGTACTGAGCCTGGTCTCAGTACTCACCCAGAATCATCAGCTCATTGAAGTCCCTGAAACCAAACAGCTTCTGAAAGGCAAATCATGCCTCCTGAGTTAATATAGCAATTGATTTATATGAGGTGAGATGGGAATTAAACACAGAATCACTTGAAAAAGATTCCCTTCAATGATGCAGCACAATTTAACACACAGGCAAGCAGCTGCATTCTTTGCCTGTACTGGAACAGCTCTAACATCAAAAAGTGTATTTTATGAATGTAGATGAAAGTGGAAAGGAAATATCTGCACTCTGACCTATGGAAGGCTTTGATCAGAAATATCAGGTCATATTCTGTGCTGCTTAAGTCCTAATGAACTCAAAAATCAATACAGGAAGACCTATAACTATAGTACTGATGAGAAACCCCTCTCTATGCTGGACCACATCCCAGTTAACACACAAGCTGGTCCTTCCACAGAACTAAGGACCTGCCTTAGGTGGAAGAGATTTAGGACTTCAGAAACAACCCTAACCACCTTCTCTTCTCACCTCCAGCACTACAGAAATACCAGAAAGAACACTGGAAGGCCAGAAAGCCCCGTGTTTTAATGTAAAGCCTGACTGAAACCAGAGGAGTTTCCTGCTTTTCCAGGGACAGATGCTGTGGTTGGCTCTCCTGAACGGTTCCATGAACCATGCTGTTGATCCATGGTTGTTGCCTCCAATATGGACTTGTAATGATAGCTCTGAGACAGCTTTTAGTAGCTCATAGAACACATACCCTCTGTGTATGCAGAAGTTGGCACTTCAGTTCCTTGCTTTAGCAGGACTCTGCACGCAATGCCCCCTGCTCCTACCCCACAAGCAGCACCTCCCAAAGCTGGTTCTTGGGACCACTTACCTGTGATGACAAATGGGTCAGTTCTCCAAGATGCTCATCTGAGGAAGTTTCTCCCTTTGCAATTCTTTCTAGACTGTTGTTGATGCCACAGGAGGGAGGTTTGACATCCTGCTCTGGGTGGTCTGGAGATGGCTCCAAAATTATTTCTGAGAATATCTTTGTCTCTATCAGCTTTTTCCTCTCTTTTTTACTGTGCAGCTCTTCCATAAACAATGCTGTATTAAGCCAAGAGTTCCCAGTTTCCCTTGCCTGTCTCCTGCCTAGTTCTTTCTCTTTATGGTCATTTGTGGAATCAGCAAGAGGCTCTTCAAGAACAGCTCCCTTTGGGTGTGGCATTTCTTCAGTCTGGCTGGCAAGATTGGAAGTCTCATCTTTAATCATTCGTACATCTTTTGCAATGACTTGGACACCGTATGTTTCTTCCTGAAAGCCAAAACTTTCCCGGTCTCCATTCCAGATCTCCCATGGTTGTTCTTCTGTTTCCTCGGTTTGCTACAGGTAGAGAAAGCACACATGTGCAGAAAGTCATATCTCCCTGAGCTTTAGAAGCAGATAATAAACCAAAACAAAGTGACTGGAACACGACAGCTCCAACTCAGGCACCATATGGAAACAACCACCACCATACCCATCATGTAAAAAACTCAGCAAGACTGTTTACTTTACAGAAACTTTAATTACTGGAAGTGCTAAACATCCTTGAAATTACCTGTCCTTAAAGGACATGTCATTAAAGGACATCTCTCACACCAAAACAAATAACTTCGAAAAAGCAGCACACTGTTAGTCTTCCCATGATGGAACAGTAGGGTCAGCTAGCTCCTTTTCCAGCTTCCCATGATGGAACAGTAGGGTCAGCTAGCTCCTTTTCCAGCTTCCCATGATGGCTAATCTTCCAGGGATGGAATGCTGGCAGTGTTCAAGGCCAGGTTGGATGGGACTTGGAGCAACCTGGTCTAGTGGAAGGTGTCCCTGCCCATGGCAGGGGGTTGGAATGAGATGAGCTCCAAGTCCCTTCCCACCCAAACCATTCTGGGATTCTATGAGTTTATCTTCACCACTGCAGGAGCAAAGTAATAATTTTCTCCCAGAAAAGCTGTTCAAGGAGTAAACTTCATTCTTGTCCCCGTTTCTGCATTGTCCTAAATAATTCTTCATTTTCTAGACACAAAATGGTAGCTGAAACGATTTCAAACCCTGAAAAATTCAGGCATTAATCCACAGGGTTAGTGTGCCCTGTTAATGCACTGGAAAAACAAACAGCAAAAGGACAACAAAAACTGCCAGGAGATAGGACAAAAAAAAGTCTAAAATCTCCAGAACAGAGAAAACTTTAAAGATAGATTGTATAAAGAAAGATCTAGTTTCCAGTGAGAGAAAGTACTAGGGACTAAGCTTTTCCATCACACAGTTCAAATAGGTCCAACACCAGCAGCTGCCCACACTAGAGACAGACAGAAGACAGGGGTGACAGGAGTACAGCCCCCACACAACAGTCACAACCTGCATGTTGGAGTCTTCCAGGGAAAACATCATCAGTTCTTCTGACAGGTCAGGAATTAAGTTTGGCAGTTCCCTCTGGAAGATGAAAAGTTCCTCATCACTCTCACAATCAGACTGAAAACAAAAGAAAAGAAAAAAAAGAGATAAATTAAACAGGAGACTGTAATATTTGCCCGAATATCTGGTTTGCAGTGACAACTCCCATGTTGTTACCACTTGAAGTGGTGACAGAGCCAAGAAGTTTCTTTGCAGTCACACCTTCACTAAGACAGTCCAGTAGCCAAACTGCCTCACAGCTGTCCAACATTTGAGCAAGCTACAATTGTAAAAACCATGTGAAACATTGAATTTCCATGAAGGTTGATGACAAACATCACACTGAGCAAAGCAATGACAATTCTCTAACACTGGAGTGATTCTCTGCACTACCTCATTCACCATCTGAATGGCAAGAGCAGGGCTGCTCACTATTAACAACGGCCTGGAGTGCCAGGACAGGGAGGAATGGCTTCCCACGGCCAGAGGGCAGGGTTAGATGGGATATTGGGAAGAAATTCTTCCCTGTGAGGATGGGGAGGCTCTGGCACAGGCTGTCCAGAGAAGCTGTGGCTGCCTCATCCCTGGAAGTGTCTGAGGCTAGGTTGGGTAGGGCTCGGAGCAACCTCAGCTAGTGGAAAGTGTCCCTGCCCATGGCAGGGGGTGGAACAGGATGAGCTTTAAGGTCCCTCCAACCCAAACCAGTCTGTGATTCTGGGATTCTAAGGGAAGGGGAGCTCATGACTGGAAAGGCAAGGCGTCACCAGGCAAAGCCCAGTCCCACAGTACCCAAGAGGAACAAGCAAGACAGATCAGGGTTAACAATAAGGCTAAGTCAAAAATCCACATCATAATGCAATATGATGAGGAAGGTCAGAGATAAAGCTTGAAAGTCAGTTCACAGCTGAAAGTCTGGTTCAGCCAGAAACCAGCACTTCTCCAACACAGAGAAAGTGAAAGTCCAGAGCTGAGCTTAAGTGGTGCTGCTGAGTATGTGGGTGAGAGCCCCAGCAGAGGATGGGCAGGGCCACAAAGACTTTTTATTGCAATCAGGACCCTGACATCCACAATTCAAAATGCAAACAGCATCTGTGGTTGGTTGCTCAGTATTTAAATAGCTTTGAAAATTCCTTTTCTAAACATAGATATGCATTGGAGATTAAGTCCTATGCATGGGCACCAAGGGGAGATTAAGCAACTCCTCAGCAGTCAGGACACAGCTTTCCTGCTTGTCCCTTTTGCAAGTGTGCATTTTCAGGAATTCACAGCAGAGAATTCTCTGTGGTATCATTAACTTTTCTTAACATGAAGCAAACTCCAACAGAACATCTTTCCTCTTAATAAATTAGGGTAATGAATGTACTTCAGGGCATAAAACACAATTGTCAGTGCCATTTTCAGAGGCAGGAGCAGAGCACATTCAGGTCAGAGATCTCAGATGCATAAATGGATCTTCATGCACATGGGAATCACTCAGACAAAGGTGCAGCACTGGAATTGTAGGCTCAGCAGAACAGGAATTATACAACCAGATCTTTTCAATGCAAATGCAGTGCCAAACAGATTGGCTCGGCTCCTTCAGGAGGAATTTTTTAATAGAAGCAAAGTTGAGTGTGATTTAGGGTTACACAATGGTATTTGGCACCAAAGTATGGAGCTTTTCCTCCTCCTTAACCTTATTGTACACTTACACAATAAGGAAGCCTACAAATAATTCCTGTGTTGGGGCTTAATCTAGACTACATAGACACATATTAAAATGCAATGGTTGTTTTACATAACTAAATCAGAGTGTAGGCAGAGGAGAACTGAGATACAGTGAGGCAAAATGGTTTGTCCACCATGGCAGGGACAGATCCAGGTGCAGAAACCACATCATGGTACCCCTATCAACTCTCTATCCACTAGATCACACTGCTTTGGATCACTGATTAATAATAAGTGAAAAATAGTCCTTGGAGGCATTTTCTTCACTGCCCACAAGGCTCCCTTTGTACTATTAATGGCCACACTAGGTCAGAATAAAATATATCCTTTGTGTGTTCAAAATTATTTTTTCAAGTTTATATGTTTGAAAATTAACAAAATAATTTGGTATTGAGAAAAGGTCCATAATAATAATAAAGTCTTGAGACACATTATCCCCTCAGGAAAGTCAGTGCCAGAGCATCTTGGACTAGAGTGGAAGGCACTTTTTTTTTGCACCACACTGATGCTGCATGTTAACAGAGATCTTGAGCAGCCAAGAGTGACCTGGCCCACACCCAGCAAGCGTAAAACACGTAGCAGTGAAGAATTCTGCATAATATCTCTCAGTCTCATGCTTTATATGAAAAGGTTTGTGGCATTATCCTTCTTTGCAGGTGAAACTGAAGCACAAAAAGGCAACAGGGCTTGTGGACACTTCCAGGGATGAGGCAGCTAAAGTTTCTCTGGGCAATCCAGGGTCTCCCCACCCTCAAAGGGAAGACTGTCTTCCCAATATCCCATCTAACCCTGCCCTCTGGCAATGGGAAGCCATTCCCCCTTGCCCTGTCCCTCCAGGTCCTTGTCCAAAGTCCCTCTCCAGCTCTCTTGGAGCCCCTTTAGGCACTGGAAGGGGCTCTAAGGTCTCTCCAGAGCCTTCTCTTCTCCAGGCCGAACAATCCCAACTCTCTCAGCCTTTCTTCACAGCAGAGGTGCTCCATCCCACTGATCATCTTGGTGATCTCCTCCAGACTCTCCTACAGGTCCATGTACTTCCTGTGCTAGGAACCTCGGAGCTGGAGGAAGCACTGCAGGTGGGTTCTCACCTGAGAGGTAGGTTCCAAAGAATACAGCGAGAGATGGCAATGACTCTCTGACATTTAAGGATAATCCAGAAGACTGTCAATTAATGCACAGTGTTACACAGCCAGGACAGGCAACCCATCCAGGATACCACACCAGCCACCCTGAAATGCCTGGCTAAGATCACCTGCTCTTGCTTTTGAGAGATTTTTCTGAGGCAGTGAGAACAAAGGCAGGTTGTAGTGCTTACTGTGGAGGAGTTGGAGTCCAGAGATGGGAGCTGGTCTTTCACTGAAGCGAGTATGGATCCCCACTGGGATGGTCTGTCACTTTGCACGGGAGCTGCAGAAGGCTCAGCTGGATGTCCTGCATCCTCACTTTGCCCTTCTGAGGCCATTGGAATGGTTTCCTTTCAAACAAATGAAACATGAGCTTAAGGACACCTCACCAATGAACATAGGGTAACATCAGTACAAAACAAGAACACAGCATGGGCAGTCAGGGCAGCGGAATTGCCAGCACTCCCAGGGGTTTCACTGTCAGCAGGCAATGATAAAAATCTACATTTTTGGAGCTGTTCCTTCCCACCCAAGTTCAGAGGGCCAAGAGTTTTCTGCCCTGCTCACCACACACACCCCAGGGGCAGTTGAGCCTCTCATTTATAGAGCACTTTTTGGGATTCTTAGTCAGACTGCTGTAACTGCGTTCTCCTAAAGCATGTTCACCTTAAAGCACGTTCCCATGTTTTTCCTGATGGAAAGGGAAGGAACTCAACAAAGGCAGACTGAAACATTAACTGTCAGCTGGATTTCACTCCTTTTCCCTATTTCCCTAATGTTCCCCTCATCACTGCTCAAATGACAGATAAAATTATCATAGTCACAGAATTCCAGCATGGTTTGGGTTGGAAGGGACCTTAAAGTTCATCTCATTTCACCTCCTGCCATGGGCAGGGACACCTTTCACTAGACCAGGTTGCTCCAAGCCCTGTCCAACCAGGCCCTGAATACTACTTTATCTTTTCTGTTGTTTTCACTGGATTTTTAAACAAAAAAGTAGTTGAGAGTTGGCACGTTCTTGGATTTTGACCTTTTAAAGTGTTTCTAAAGTGGACTCTTTCCTCCTGTTCCTTGATGAAAATGAGGAGTTCAGACAACACAGTAGGGGCTGTAGCTGTACTAAGAAGTCAGATCATCATGGAAAACTTACAATTTATGCTACAATTGCATGGTTTTCTGGGCAATCAAACATGAGAGTAAATGATTTCTGTTGGGCAAGAAAGGTTCAGAAGTTTCACAGGATCATAGAACATCTAGAGTTGGAAGAGACCCACAAAGATCATCAAAGTTTGTGTGTTGTTCAGGACTGAAATAACAGTTCCAATTCACAACTATCTGCATTGACATGGGCAAAACATGAAGCTAAACTCAGCTTATGCCCTGGGACATTTATAACTTGCAAATTGCCTCTGTAAATACTTTATAGTCTGTATCCACACAGTAGTTTTATTGGAACAACCCCTGAAATTGATTTAGGTCAGGAGGAAGAAAACCCCCACAGCTGGAATATAGTGCTCTGACAGTGAGCAGAGGATGTTAAGGAAAATAGGAGTTCCATGGGGATAAAACAAACTGCTTGGTGTGCTGCCCGATGGTTATTTGGGAGGTCAGTACCCCAAAGATATGGATGCTACACTGGATCTGACTTATCAGTCAGCTAATGCAGCACCTTTTGTGGGAGCAAGCAGTGTTTAAAACATAGACTTCTCAGCAAAAACCACAACAGGCACTTTCTGGAGAGCTTAGGTATGGAGGTATTAGGTGGAAGGTTGGACCTGACGATCTTGGAGGTCTTTTCCAGCCTATGATTCTAAGTGAGACACAAAATCCTGAGGCTTTCCGTGTCACCAGAACTGACGTTTGCTGTCACATCCACCTCGGCAGCGTCGCTGGGAGGGGGCAACTGAGAAGACACAGGCAATCGTGGGAGACAGAGATTGGTTTCAGGGCTGCATTCAAGGGCGCGGGGCCGGGGATGAGCCACCGCAGCCCTGTCACTGCCCAGGGCCCGGTCTGAGGTGAGGGATCCCCGAGGGACCCCGCCTCACAGCCCCCCGACGGCGGTCCCGCGGCATACGAGTACCGTCCCCCTGGCAACGCGGCGCCCACGGCCCCGCTCCCCTGCCCTCACTCACAGCACCCAGCGCCCCACTGAGCCCCGGCCCGGACGCGGGCACAGCGAACCGACGGCTCTCGCGACGAGCGGCAGGGCCGAGCAGCAGCGCCGGACGGCAGCGCTGAGGGCGCTGCGGCAGCCGCGCCGTCGCAGGGCCAGCCCCAACCCCATTGGCTGTCCTTCGTCCCACCCCTCGCACAGCCCCTCCCATTGGCCCGGCCCCGCGAGGACTCTTGGGTATTGTAGTCCGCAGCACTGGCGAGCCGTGCGCTCCCGGCATGCTTTGCGCGGACGGGGCCAGTTCCGGCGGGGTGCGCATCGGAGCGCAGGTGAGAGGGCGGCGGGGCTGGGCAGGGCCGGGCCACGGGGAGGTCGCAGCTCCTCGGGGATCGGCCCCGGACGCCCTCCGGGCTCTGTGGGCCTGTGGCGGCAGCGGTTCCAGCGTGCTCGCTGAGCCGGGCGCGCGGGGCTGAGGCCGCGTCCCCAGCAGGGCCTCGGGGGCGGTGCGCGCATGACGAGTGTGGGGACCGTTTGGCGAGAGAAACTCGCTGGGAACCCCGACCGCGCTGGGCCCTCCGCACGTGCGTCAGTGAGTAACCCCGGCACTGCCCGCACCGAGCCTTGACGTGCCGTGTCCGGCTGCCTTGGCAGCCACAGCCCAGCCATTGGACATGTGCTCCCTAATGCTGTGCTTTAAGTGCGTTTGTGCCTCGTATCTCATCTTTCTTGTATTGTGTGCTTTAACGTGCTCGAAAGTGCCAGACTTGTGGTAGAATTACTAAGGTTGGAAAAGACCCCTAAGGTCATTGAGTCTCAGCTTTAAAAGATTAAGAACTTGGTGTATTTTCAATAGGCACAAGTAGCATTGAACCTAGGTGCGATGATTCCAGGAATACTTTCTGTCACACCACTTACCTCTCGAAATTGATGTGGTTTTTGCAGCTGCGGTGAGTGTCAGCAGTAAGTCAGCAGATGGTATAGTGCAAAAATGAGACGTTCTGGCTCTTTTTGTGGCTGAGCTGGTAAGAACTCTTTGTACCTATGTAGGGACGTAACAAGGCTTCTTACTCCCTTCAATAGGTTATTGCTGGATTTAGGGGAGATAGAAATAAGCCAGGAGCAGAAATGGAGTGTGTTCCTGCACTATTCTCCTGTAGTCTCACCTCGAGTCCTGTGAGCAGTTCTGGGTGCCAAAATATTAGAACATTCTAAAGCTATTGGGGAGGGACATGAGGATGGTGAAGGATCTGAGGAGCCACTCAGGGCACTTGTTCTGTTTCAGCTGGACCAGGCAGAGGTCAGACCTCATAAGGGTCTGCAGCTTCTTCCCAAGGGGTAGTGGAGGGACAGCTCCAATTTCTGCTCTGTGTGAGCAGTGACAGGACCAGAGGCAACGGCTGGAGCTGTGCCAGCAAAGTTTAATCTGGATATTAGGGAAAGTTCTACCCTCAGATAGTGGTGGGGTACTGAACAGGCTTCTCAGGGCAGTGGTCACAAGCCCCAGGGCTGCCGGAGCTCAAGGAGTGTTTGGACAACACTGAGGGACAGGGTGAGATTGTCGGGGTGTCCTGTGCAGGCCCAGGAGTTGGATTTAATGATCCTTCGATGATCCTTCCTGGGTCCCTTCCAACTGAGGAGATTCTGTGACTCTCTGTTATCAGCTTGAAGGCTCAGTTGGAAGCTCCAACAGCCCCCATGCTTTTGTTGTCTTGAGTGTGTTTTGGGACAGAAGGACCCATGTGGGTGTCACTGTGCTTGTGGAAAGGGATGTGAGAGAGGGAATTGAATAGAACCAGTGCAGCTGAACTGGTGAGGGGTGACTGCTGAGCAGAGTTGGATTTGTTCTGTGCTGGGGACTGTTTGCCTCAGTTGCTTCTCAAATTACCTCCCATTTGTTTTAGTATGGCTCTTCCATCGTTTTTCCATCTACTAGCATATCCTCCAAAAAGGTACATCAAGTACTACGTTTTTGTAGTTTGGGATTTTTCTCTGCCTTCTGGTTTGTGCAAACAGCAAACTCTGAATCTAGGGCAGTGTGAGGTTTGCTGCCTGCTCTGAGCCTTAGCTCTGTAGAGTTCATATCCTGATAAATATCTCTGTGTTGATGGAATAAATTTAATAATAATGGCAGCAGCCTCACAGGTGTCACAACTTGACTCCAGCTGGTAAATAAGTTCCAGGCTGCTGCTTTTCCCTGCACCATCTCAGTGGGATGAGAAGGAGAATTAGAAAAGAAAGTAAAAAACCCTATGGCTTGAGATAAGAACAATTTAATAATTGTAGCAAAATAAAATATAATTATAATAATTATAATGAAAAAATAAATAAAGCTCCAAAGAAACAAGTGACGAACAATACAATTGCTCACCACCTGATGGCTGATGCCCATCCCATATCCAAGCAATACTGGCCCCTCGCAGCCAGCTTTCCCTGTTCATATATTGGGAATGATGTCCTGCGGTATGGAATATCCCTCAGGCCAATTCAGGTCTGCTCTCCTGGCCATGCTCCCTCCTAGCTTCTTGGGAACCTCGATGGCAGAGCATAGGAAACTGAAGACACCTGATTTAGGGTAAGCACTGCTTAGCAACAACCAAAATACCAGTGTATTATCAGCATTATTCTCAGCCTGAATCCAAAACACAGCCCTGTATCAGCTGCTGGGAAGAAAATGAACTTAGTCCCAGCTGAAACCAGGATAACAGGGCTGAGGGAGGTCTCTAACAATATTGTGCCCGAAAGCAAAAGAAAAGCTTGTAAATATCCAGGTCTTTGTCAAACTTATTCTTAGTAATTGAATTTCCCTCAGTACTCTTGAGTTTACTTTTTCAAGGATTTTTGTGGGTTTTAACTGAAATCTTCCATGCTATGCTTGAGCCTGTTAGGTCCTGCTGTGGCTGCCCCATCCCTGGAACTGTTCAAGGCCAGGTTGGATGGGGCTGGGAGCAACCTGGTTTAGTGGAAGGTGTCCCTGCCCATGGCAGGGAGTGGAACAAAACGAGTTTTAAGGTCCCTTTCAATGCAAACCATTTGATGATTCCTTGATGTTCATCCTGGCCACAAAGAATGGATTATTTCTGTTATTCTCTCTGCAGTTACGTATTTGAGGCTGGTGTCAAATGTCCCCTCCAGGCACCTCCTTTGGACCAGACAACCCTGATTTTGTGTCATCCAGATCTTTTCCTTTCAGCCCTGAGGGCTCTGATTACTTTTGTTGTTCTACAGGTTGTGTGCCACTGTCCTCAAGTGCTTACAGAGGTGCTTACATCATGCTCCAGTTCAGTCTGAGGTGAAGTCTCAGAGTTTTAAAAAAATAAAAATATAAAGATGGAGGCACTTAGGGCATAGTGCAGGTGGTAGGAGTGAGGCTGAGTGCCTTGAATATTCTGGTGTCTGGCATAACCTGTCCTGTCAATATTGCCTTGTTGACTGTATCACCTCACCAAGCTTGTGTTGGTAACTTGTGCTTGAGTGGGACTGACTAACAAACAGCAAGCACCACTGTGGTTTATAATTAATGTATCCGATTAAGAAGCAGGGTTGCAGAGACAACAAGCTTCTCTTGCACCTGAATGTGCTTCTACAAACCTCCCTGGATTTTACCTTCCTTCGCATACATTTTTGCCTTCCAGGAGCAGCTTTAATGTGTTGTAGTAAGAAACATTCCTATTTTCCTCCTTATGATCCACTTAAATCCACTTCTATCTCCTTGTATTTTTATTTTGAGGTATTCGAGCCTTTCATTTGTGCTCTGCCCTGCATTATCTTGCCTGAGACTTCTGGGTTGCCCAGTGTAATACAAACTGCTGCTATTAAGTAAAATAAGTGCTTTTGCAAGTATCTTAAGGAAGGAAGCATCACCAGCTGATTAAGTAGAGTAGATGATGCTTATGTAGTCTTAACTAGTTGAAGGAGAAGGAGGAGAAGAAATGGAAGGTGTGAGAGGAAGGTTGGGGAGTGAAGAGGTAGGAATTAAAGGTGGTTTCTTATGTTATAAGAAAATGAGCTGTTGTTTGCAGGACAAAGACTCCCAATTGATCAGAAAATATAAGTACTGTTTTGAAATGTTACAACTGAGGGAATCTAAAGAGCAACTGCTGCTGAAAAGCTTGTTTCTGCTCTGTTTTATTCCTGTTTTATTTATGCCAAATTTGATATTTGCCTAACCTCAGAATGAATCAATCTGAAGAATTAAATTTGCAAGAAATCACCAGGTAGAAGAAAGACCTCTTTATATTGGCTTAGCTGTTCAGCAGAATATGTAGTGGGACCAAGCAAACCTCAGAAGTACTGGATGGTGGGCAATGATGCTACAGGGAGGCACTTCCCATGCAATTGACTGGAACAATCTGCCCAGAGAGGCTGTGGAGTTTCCATCGCCTGGAAACACTAAAACCCACGTGGGCATAGCCCTGAGTAATGTGCTCAGGGGTACCCTGCTTGAGCAGGGAGGTTGGGTAAGATGATGTCCAGTGGTCCCTTCCAGTGTGAACCATTCCAGGATTCTGTGCCTGGAGCTGCAGCTGAAGCTAATGGATGCAGCTCTCTTGAACAGGTCTATGTACCTTGCCAAACAAGAGCACTCCTGTGACTGGTTATAGTGATTAATCTGTGATTGCTCCCTAAGGCTGGGAATAAACCTTCCAGCCAGTGCTGGAACTGGAGGAGCTGTGTAATTAAGTTATGTCTGCAGGATTGTGTGCATGCTTCTATAATGAATGGGCAGGTGCTGCTGCTCCAGGTGTTTCAGCAATTTCCAGAATTCACCAAGATGGGTCTGGGCTGCTTCTGAAGAGCTAAAACAATAATGGTAGAAACAATCTCCTTAAAACCTGATGATACTGAAGTGTGAACCCTGTTGAGGTGACGTGAACCACTTTTGGGAGCAGTGTGGGTAGTCATCATTATTAATGACTCTGTGTTAATTTAAGCAGGGCCATCCTGTAATAGGAGACAGTTGGAGAAGAACCAGAAGTGTCTGACACATGCATTCTTAATTCTCTATGTTATAAAACATGCAGAGCAAGAATTACATCCTTTTTTGTAACACTAAGCATCTTATATAAGTGTTTAGTTTTCTCTTGATAAGGGTATCCGAAGCTTCCTTAGGCACGTTTGGATTATAAAGGGAGGAAATAAAGCCAGTGCTTCTGAAATCTTAATCTGAGATTTAAAAGATGTGGAGTTTAGCATTATTGCCTTTTATTTTTTCAGCATATTCAGATCCCAGAGTCCCTGGCAGCAAGAAAGAACTTTCAGCAAAATCTGCTCAGCAGCTGTTAGTGCCTCTGGCTGAGGAGTGGATCTAAGCAGAGGTAGGGATTTGAAACACCACAGCTCTGAACTGACTTCACCTTCCAAGCCCCTGGAACCTTGGAGCTGTAGCTCCAGTGGGTGATGCATTGTTCTATGGAAAATGGGGATCAGAAGCTAAATGTTGTGCTTTGCTTTGGTTCCTGAGGGCGCTATGTCGGAGCTGAGTGATGAAGCCAGCGAGTCAGAGCTTCTGAGCCGTAGTCTCTCCATGTGGCACGGGGTCGGGATGATCTGTCGGGAAGAGCTGGATGTCCCTCTGGACTTGCACACGGCTTCCTCTGTTGGGCAGTATGAAGTGGTGCAGGAGTGTATTCAGCGGTGAGAGGGGCTGGAAAGGGCACAGCTCTGGGTTTACTTCTGCCAGGTGTGGTTCTCACTGGCTGTTGCACTGGTGAGTGCAACAGGGACACATCCCTGGAACTCCCAAAGGGTTCTTGGGCACAAAGTTTCAGCAGCAAGTCTCCTGATAAAAATTGTTTCCTTAGTGGTTTAGTGAAAGATGTCCCTGTCCGTGGCAGGGGGGTGGAACAACGTGGTCCTTAAGGTCCCTTCGAACCCAAGCCATTCCATGATTCTGTGCTTTGGTTAAAGTTGTGCTAGAGCTGGAAGGAATTCCCCTGCAGGCTTCAGTACTAGAATTTTTTTCAGTACAGTGATGCTAGCAAGAGGAGTGTGACCTGCAGCTTGGCCATGGTAGTTAATCTGCCTTTTTTCCTCTGTTATGTAGAGGAGATCTGGATTTAAACCAGAGGAACTGTGGGGGGTGGACTCCACTGATGTATGCCTCCTACATTGGCCATGACAACATTGTGCACCTGCTGCTGGAAGCAGGAGTGAACGTGAACATCCCAACACCAGAAGGCCAGACCCCTCTCATGCTGGCCGCCAGTTGTGGGAACGAGAGTGTTGCTTACTTCCTTCTACAGGTGTGTGTTCTGTAATAAGTAGGTAAAGCTGCAGTACATGGTTTAAATACTCAGGGTGGGATTGTCCAGATGTTGCAACATTGTGTTGTGAGTTCAGCTTCATGCAGGGATTTAAACTCTTGCTGTCCTAGCGCAGAGGGGCAGTAAAAGCCCGAGCAGAGAGGGTACAGTAAAGGCCATTGTCTGTTCTCTTGAAGCAAGGTGCAGAGCTGGAGATGAAGGACATTCATGGCTGGACTGCCTTGTTCCACTGCACCAGTGCTGGGCACCAGGAGATGGTCAAGTTCTTACTGGAGAATGGGGCAAACGCCAACTGCAAGTAAGGAGGAATCTGTTATTTTATTGTCATTTTTTATTCAGATATGAAAGCAACAGTTGGTGTGTGAACAGACTCCAACACAGATACCTGCTTTTGTCTTCCCCTTGTACCTTGGGAGGTGTGGCACAGCTGATAAAAGGAGAAACTGTGAACTGAATGGTGGTCTACCCATGTTGTTGCTGTTTATTACTAAGATCAAGAGAAATTATATTTACTGCTTGTTTAATTATGAGCTGAACTCAAGTGCGCTTTGCAAGTCTTCCTGTTGAATTGTCTCTATACTCAGAATGCAGTTTGGCTTTTGAAGTGTGCAGTGCATTCCTGTGCCTTGGGAACTGCTGTACATTTTTGCACATGGAATTGCCTGAGGTCAACAAGATGTTCTTTGTTAGCTCCTGCAAAACCAGTCTTGCCTCTGGAAGGCAGATCTGCAGCTGGAAGAGTTATCTATTACTGTGCAGCTAATCAAGTAACAGTGAATCTCCATGGGGAGTTTTTCTGGGGTAGACCAGCATGCAGGAGAACAGCCAGTATATGGTAGAGTTTATGATCAGCAAAGGTTGAGGAAAGGAGATGTTCTTTTAGGCTATGGCAATGACTGCAGCACAGTTCAGCTGTGATTATTCTAGTCCATGTGTTTTTTCTCTCTCTAGGGAGCCAGTGTATGGATATACACCTCTGATGGAAGCAGCTGCTTCTGGCCATGAGATAATTGTTCAGTACCTTCTCAATCATGTAAGTGTCCTGACAGTTCTCTGAAAAGCTGAAAGTCTCTGCTTCCAGCCCTCAGAGGAAGAACCACAAGTTTGACACCAGCCTTTTTTTGCGTTGTTATTTTTAATCCTTTGGTGGTTTGACCCTGGATAAATGCCTGGTGTCCAACAAAACTCCTTCAAGGCCTTTCCCCGCCCCCCTTTTCACCTTCCAGAGGGAAGGGAAAAAAAAACCAGCTTGGAATTTACAGCTAGAGATAACAACCGAAAGAGGAGCTTTGATTAATACCCCAGGCAAAGCAGAACTTAGAATAATGCTTAAATTTATTACTAACAAACTAAAA
>JAWWEE010000030.1:1962518-1973478 GCA_035221455.1 Xenops minutus
CTGTTTCTAAATTTAAAGGAGAGGGATTGTTTTATTGGCCAACATATCTTAGTTCTTCCCTCGAACTAAGACACAGATTTAGTGTGGGGGGGTGTCTAAACAGCAGGGTTTGGTCGAGTTGAGGGCAGGGGTGTGCACAGTCTACACCAGGACTGGCTGAAACATGGTGCAGGGAACTGGAGGAAGAGGAGTTGCCAGGGCCTCTCAGCAGCAAGGAGAGGTGGAGAGACCCCCAGCAATGGCTGAGGAACTGAGGATCCGCTGCCTGGAGTGAGACGAGGACAAGCTGCCTGGTTCCTCTGGGCTGGTGGGTGTGTGTGGAGCTCTGCAGGGAAAGGCCCTGCTGGAGCTGGGGATTCACAGTAAAGGGGAGAAGTGGAGTCTCCTCCTTTTCCAAGTCTCCTGTTTCCTTCTCCTCTCTCAGCAATGCCCTGTGTAGAGAGCAGAGGTGCAGGCACATCCTCATCAGGTTACAATTCTCCTTCAGCAATTGGATCAACTCCTGGGAGCCATCATGTACCTGACAGCATGTCCCTGGAGAGGCCGAGGCTGTGTGGCCCTTCTCCTGGAAGACAGACCACAGGGAGTCAGATGAAAGGGGCTGAGGGGCTTCAGGGGGCTAAGCCCTCTCTGGCTGGGTTTGGCCTCTCCTGGAGAGAATCAGGCCTGGCTATACTGCCCCGGGCAAGAAGAGCTCAGGCCACCTCTGCCTGGTGTCCCTAGGGCTCAGCCTGTGCCTGATTTCTGCTGAGGGGCTGAGCCCCACCTTGGGGCCTTGGGCCTTGGGCAAAGAGCTGGCAAAGAAAAGGCCCAGGACCCTCTGGTCTTGCCCAGGTTTCCTCCTCTCTGGGGGCTCTCAGTCCTTGCCCCATATTGTGTTGGCCCAAGGCCTTGGCAGCTCCCAGCTCCCAGCCCCCCCCGGCACCATCCCACTGGCCCGATGCCCCTCCCTCACCTCTCTCCAGCATCTCCTGACTTTTTTACCAAGGTGCCATCCAAGGAAAACCCTGGCTATCAGCAGATCCAGGGCTGAGCAGCTCCGAGAAACCACATCCAGGACCCCCAAGGGGTCCTGCTGTTCCAGGTCCTCAGGAAGCAATGGCACTTCATCACTGGCAGGACGACTGTAAGGGTCCAGTCTGCCAGGCATGACCAGGAGCACAGAGAGCCTCAGGAGCCACAAGTGCCCCTGGCTGGGCATTGTGCTGCTGCAGGATGAGCTGGCACCTCTGCATGGTCTCTGGACATCTCTCCGAGCCAAGTTCTGCCCGGGCTCTGTACACAGGCACAGGGTGGGGACGGTTTTCAGCCACCACTGTGCTGTCACAAGGGCTGTGGTGTCACAAGGCCCTTGCCTGGCACCCAGGAGATGGGCAAGGCAACGCAAGGACAGAGCCTTGAAGCCACCACTGCACTGTCCCCAAAGGCTTGGATGGCACAGAATCACAGAATCCATGAGGCTGGAAGAGATCTTTGAGATCAACCAGACACCAAGCTACGACCCATCAGCACCATGTCAACCAGACAGTGGCACTAAGTGCCATGTCCAGTCTTTTCTTAGACACCTCCAGGGACAGTGACACCACCACCTCCCTGGGCAGCCCATTTCAATATCTAATCACTGTTTCTGTCAAAAAATGCCGCCAAATGCCCAATACGAACATTTGATGACAGGCAGGTCCTTGTGTCTTCTTGTCCTATTGTGTATTGCCTGGGAGAAGAAGCTGACCCCCACCTGGCTCCACACTCCTGTCAGGGGGCTGTGGACAGTGAGAAGGGCACCCCTGAGCCTTCTCTTCTCAAGGTTGAACCACCCCAGCTCCCTCAGCTGCTCCTTATAGGACATGCATTCCTCAGCTCCGTTGCTCTTCTCTGGACCCGCTCCAACCTCTCAATGTCCTTCCTGAATTGAGGGGCCCAGAACTAGACACAGCACTCCAGGAGTGGCCTCACCAGTGCCCAGTACAGGGGCAGAATCACCAGCCTGCTCCTGCTGGCCACACTATTGCTGATACAGGCCAGGATGCCATTGGCCTTCTTGCCCACCTGGGCACACGCTGGAGAGAGGCTGGAGGGCCAGGAAAGGGTAGAGCCATGAGGGGCCAGAGAGGCCGGATCATGAGGGACAGGAGGAAAGTCTCCAGCTCCAGGCAAAGGAGGAGGCAGAAATGGTCAAGCTGTCAGAGTAGTAGAATAAAGGATTGAAGAGAACTCCATAACTTATAAGCCAATGAACACTAATTCTGTTAGCTGCAAAAATGTAGAACTAGTTAAAAGTTTTGACAAGTGATGTAGATGTTTTGCAGAGCTATCCCCATGTCCCTCCAGTGAATAAAATGTCAACCTTCTACCCTAACAAACTGGTTAGAGAGTTTATTTCCTGGTTTTCAGTGACAGGGCCTAGCACAGATCCCTGGGAACACCACAACTTCTTGGAAGCAATTCCTCCTATGTGCAACCTAAATCTTAAGCTTAAGGCTTTGTCATCTTGTTCTTTCTCTGGTTACCTGAGAGAAGAGGCTGACCCCCATCTGGCTACACTTTTCTGGCACAATAGAGTAATAAAACAAATGATAGTTTGCACAAATAATAAAATATTTCTAGTTTTAATATTCCCAGTTCTTTGTTTAGAAATACATGCATGCATTTGAACTGACTTTAATTTGAAGTGTTCTGAGTCAAGGATGAGGTAGAGCAGTGCTCAGCTGGAGTGTTGGCATTGGCAAAGCCATGTTCTACCCCATTGCTCATTACAGTGGGAAATCTGGGAGAGACAGAGGCCTGACCATAGGGATCTGAAAGAGTATATATTGATCAATGTAGCAGGGTGAGAAATTCTATGTTTTGTGCTTGTGGTGCGTGTGTGACAAAGGGAAATACATCCACGCTCATATTGGATGCTGTTAGTTGAGCTTTCTGCAGCTATTTTTTCAGTTCCTTCTGAAAATTAGTATTTTACAGTCTTGACTGAGCTAGTTAAATTCTGCTCCTTATTCAAACTAGTTGAAGAGGTGTCTTCAGGACTCCATGGAAGCAATTCCTGCCAGAGAGGTGTGTTAGGTCTTACACTTTTTGCAGTTTGTACAGAAACCCACTGTGTGCACTTCAGGCTTCAGATACTTCAGTTTGCAGGAGGAGTTAGAGATTTGTTTTCTAGTCTCAAACAAGCTTGTTTTGTTTGATTTTTGCCACACAAGTAGAGGGCCGTGCACTTGGACAGATCCTTGTTCTCCTCTGCAGAGCATGTGGTGGGCAGATGCATTGACAGCAACAGGACCGAGACCCGGTGAGGATGGATCCCCGGGGATGTGGCTGCTGCATCTGCTGTACAGCTGCTGGGGCTCCTCTGAAAGTCCCAGGGCCCGGCTCCCAGCCCTCCCTGCTCCCTCAGTCACACAGCTAAGACCGGCTCAGCCAAGCTGTGCCCAGCGCGGAGGGCACAGCCATGGGCACAGAGGTAACCCAGCTTCCCCCCGGGCTGTCGCGGCAGCTCTGCCCGCAGGGCCACCGACCCACAGCCCAGGGACAGGGCCGGCCTGCCCCGCGCCTCGCTGGGGCGGCGCACAGAGCGTGGCCAGCAGGAAGAGTGCAGTCGCTGTGCTCTGCTGGCACTGCTCAGGGGCACCTGGAGTGCTGTGTGCAGTTCAGGGCCCCTCGAGTCGGGAAAGACATTGAGGGGCTGGAGCACCAGGAGAGGCTGAGGGAGCTGCGTGGGAGGGGGCTCAGCCTGGAGAAAAGGAGGCTCAGGGGGGACCTTCTGGCTCTGCAACTGCCTGACAGGAGGGGGGAGCTGGGCGGGGGAGGGGGGGGTAGTCGGGCTCTGCTCCCAGGGAACAAGGGACAGCAGGAGAGGAAAAGGCCTCAAGTTGTTCCAGGGGAGTTTTAAGTTGGCCATTAAAAGGAATTTCTTCCCAGAACGAGTGTTTAGACATGTTGGAACAGGCTGCCCAGGGAGGTGGTGGTGCCACCGTCCCTAGAGGCGTTGAAGGAAAGAATGGACATAGCACATGATGGTGTTGGGTCGTAGGTTGGACTCGCTACTGATTCTGGCGTTCTGTGATTCCGGGACCGACCGGCCGCTCTCTTCGCTTCCCGCGGGGTTTGACCCCGCCGCGCCGCCGTAGCGCGTTGCCACAGAGCGGCGGCGGCTGCGGGTGGCGGCGATGTCGTTCCGCGATCTCCGCAGTGAGAGCGGCCGGGAGGGGCCGGCCGGGCCGGGCCGGGCCGCGGCACCCGCGCTGTGGGCCGAGCGGGGCCTCCCGGGGCCTCCCGGAGCCGCAGCCGAGCGGGCCCCGCTGCTCCGCACACGGAGCTGCCGGCGGGCGGGGGGGGTCGCGGTGCCTCGGCGAGGCTGAGCCCACCGGTGCCTGCCCTGGGAGGGGTCCCGCTGGGGGCGGGGGGAGCACAGTCCTGCACTGGGGGATCCCCCAGCCAGTAGCTTAGAGAGTGTGTTTTGTAGGGAGAACCAGTTTAGTACCGTTTCAGCCCAGTGACTCTCGTTAAAAACTCACCTTTTCACTCAGGCGTGTTTTCTACTGAAATTATATCTTTTAATTATTCAGGTTTATTTTTTTAAGCGTGCGTTTCACAGAGTAGATCTCACGATAACCAAACAGCATGCAATGGGACATGGAGCTCTTGGCAAAGCCCCTGTTTGATTTTTAAGAAAATCCCGTGCTTGTTTTTCAGATTTTACGGAGATGATGAGGGCCCTGGGGTATCCCCGACTCATATCCATGGAGAATTTTCATACCCCAAACTTCATGCTTGTGTCAGAAGTGCTTCTGTGGCTGGTGAAAAGGTTGGCGATGAGGCCAACAGATGTTGGGGCTGATGCTGGGATGTGGGGGGTGTGCTTGGAGCTGATGGTTTGCTGTTGAAATATGATGATTTTTAGTCATTCTTTGAGCGCTACTCTTCTAAAGACCCGGTTCTCAGGTTTTTAGTTTAATTATTCCAGGAGCCTGGAAGAGAAAATCCAGTGTCTCAGTGCTGGCAGAGGTCTCACACTGAAGCTGGGAGCACTCATTCAAAAGTATCCGTATCTCTCTGGTATTCTCCAGAGTCCATCACCCCCTGCCCATGCCCGTACCTGCCCATCCTTGTACTCAAACAGGGTGGTCTGTAGTGAGAACTTCCCAAAATACAGCCAGTTCTTGGCTTTTTGCTACAGCTGTTGGTTCAGCCTGGTACTGTCCCACATCCATAACATGTTTAAAAGAAATAAATTTTTTCCATTCTAATATATTGTCCACTTGTAGTTTTACACCCCCTTAACCCATTGACAGACTTCAGTTAAATATTTCTGAATCCTGGTGTGTTAATCAAATTATACATTATTTTGTCTCTCCCACTATTTTTTTAAGCTCCTCATGAGGTAGAATATTGCAGTTGAAAACACAACAGCGACCCCTTTGCCTGATTGCTATTTTTTGGCCTGGATTCATACTACTAATTAGTAGCCATTGAGTTTAATTACAAAGCTGTTAGAAAGTTGCTGAATACTATTGTAATGAAATAGGGAAATATTTAGAACCATTCGAAATTACTTGCATTAAGTTACTTAAATAGTCTTTAAAATGCTGCTGTTACACTGCGGGTCCAAGTTACTGAATTTACTTTTATTCCTCGTTCTGTTAGGTTGGAGACTTCTAGAAGTTTCTGCACTCACTCCCGGTCTTTTAAAAGCATTTTACAGCCTTTCAATTTGCTTTTTTGTAAGTTTTATTTCTAAAAGTAACATGGTTAAAAGAATGTCTGAGTATGATCTTGGGAAGTGTGTCAGGTTTTGCAGTTTGTGCACAAACCCACTGTGTGCATTCTAGGGTCCCCAGACTGCAGCAGCAGCTAAAAATTTATTTACCAGTCTTGTCCATGCTTATTTTGTTTGATCTTTGCCTCACAAATTAACCAATCTCATTAATGTTGCACATGTATTTCTTATCTGATTCTACACACCCTTCTTTCTATAGATATGAACCTCAGACTGATATTCCTGCTGATGTGGAGACAGAACAGGATCGCGTTTTTCTCATTAAGGCTGTGGCTCAGTTCATGGTAGGTCTGCCCAGGAGCTGTGCTTGGCCTGAAATCCTAAAAATATGAATATCTGAAATCCTGATTCCATGTCAGTTTTAGGGCTTTCTTTCTTAACCCCTTACAGTTTCCTGCAAAGGCAAAAAAATATTCATCCTTATCCCTTGTTACTGTTAGAAATAGAGTTGGGGTTTTGCTGAAGGCAGATGAATTGCATGGGTAAAGAAGAGAGGAGGGAGGAGGGGATAGTTGAGTTTTTGGCAGTTGGGACTTGCTGGTTTTAATCTGTTTTTTGTGCCTTTTGTGGGGGTATGGGAGTCTTGGGCTGGTAGGTGGATTGGGCCAGGACACCCCACTCCCCCCACCTCCCCCCGCCTGGAATAGGGTATAAAAACCTCTGTTTCTTGCTGGCCTGTGTCTGTCTCCTAGGTTAGGGGGACAAACCAATTCAGCTGAATTTGTTAAATAGAAAGTTTAGTTTTGCTTCGAAGACTTTGTCCCCTTTTGAATTTTATTGATAAATGTGAACGTTTCTCGCACTACTTATAAAAAGGTAACAGAAGATACTGCTATAGGTAGGAAATGTTTTGAAGCCATTTAAATCATTTTAGAAGAGATCCAGTGATATTTATTGCTAAGTTTGGGTGCCTGATTCGTTTGTGTGCTTGAATAGTCATAACTTCTGATGTTTTCATTATGATACAGAATCATATATTAGTATATATTATATGAGCCTTCTCATGGATCAAGGTACATGTTTTTCTCAGCTCAAATTGTCTATGCATGAGCATACTTGAATTGGACCATCAAATTTTTTAGTCTCATGGAGTAAAAAAACATTGCCCGTCATATAATTCATGTTATTTTGTTGCAGCGTGAATCTTTGCTGTTATCACACACTTAGATAACACTTAATTATGTGAAAAGAACTTACTTGGGTTGCAGGTGGCTCTGGAAGCAATGGAACCCTTTATGCTAATACCAGGGATTGATTATAGTACTTAAAAAAAATTTAAAATTTATTAAGATTGCATTGTAACTATATTTTCCTTCTCATTTGTGAAGGGTGTGCATCATAAATTCTCTTAATTTTGTTGTATTTGGAGCATGGTACATTTCTGTATATATTAGAATGCACTTTTGAGCCCTGGAACATCATCAGATACAGTGAACAGATCTATTTTGTTTGGAATTATAGGACAGTCCAAATCCGCATGTTTTACAAGGGACAAATATGGAAGCAGAAATAATGTTATATATACATTTGCCTTTTAATAGCTGATTTAATGTAAGAAATTACAAGGAGTTTGGAGAATTGCATATTGTGGTTCAGAAAATGAAACTAATGGACATTTCTTTAATCATGCTGCCCTTACTCTCAGTTAATGTTATAATTTAATGTGGGAGTTATTGTAGATGTTCAGCATTTTCAGGTGGAGAAGAGCTTTTAGACATTTCCTTAATAATTCACTGCCCATGGAATCCACAGTTATCTTCCTCAGGAGTGAATAGCTATATGCATTTATAGGCAGATGTGAGATTTGATGGAGACAGATTTGTCTGAGAAGAGTTTATCGGGATAGATTAATCATCATGAAATACAACTGGACCTTTACTTTACTGAACAAAGACCTAAAGAGGTGTTAATTTTCCACATAAATTATGTGTTGTTCGGTGTTCCTGGTAGTTTGAGAACTTGCCAAATGTCTCCTTTCCAGACCCAAAAGTTCCCGAGGTGTCTGCAGGGTTGTCTTAGGTGGGTTTTTAATCATTTGCCCACCTAGAGCTGCCTTAGGTATTGGGGCTCAATACCTGGCTCCTACTTGATCCCACTTGGATGCCAATTTGAAGTGAAGCGCAACAAAAAGCCACTCAGGAGTTCATCTCATAGAAATATATTAATGAAAACTTACTTAGCAAACCAAGGTACCGAATTTTTTTGGAAGAGTCAGATATCACAGACAAAATTTGGCTCTATGATAAGTAAAAAAATCTGGCTGATGGCATCCTTTCTGTATATTTATATTTTCTATTGCATTTTGATAATCTGATCTTCACAATAGAGGTGAATTTTAATGATTCTTTAGACTTGATATAAAATAGGTATTTCAAATATGACGTTACTTTCTTGAGTAAGCAGTGCAATTGTGCCAGTCTGAAAAATATATGTACTAGTTATGTATTTTTTCCTCTTTTTAAGTAGTGCTTGAGTGAAAACCCCTTTTTTTTTCCTCTTACTAGACACTGATTTTTCTCTCTTGGGAGAGCCAAATTCAGAGTGGAGCTGAAATTATAATTTCTGCCTTTAACAATACCCTTTATGATTTAGGATCAGTCATGTTTGCATAGGGGATGTTTAACAGAGTAAGTCAATTTAATGAGCCATTTCTCTTAAAATTTAATACCTGTTATTTCTACCATTAGTTTTTTAGATTTCCCCCACTGAAAGGGAAGGGAGTTGAACATACTTGGCTTTCCACTTTGCATGTTGGCTCATTTGAGGTCATTCTGATCAAAAATTTCAAAAGCAATTAGTTGTTTTTGTACTGTGAGTCTTGTATTCTCCCAACTCAGGGTGTACAATATCAGTAACCTGTTCTGAAAGTTTGGACTTCAGTTTTCAAGAATCTTAGAATTACAGAAGATCCTGAGTTGGAACACTGAGCTCTGGCAGCCTTGGGGCCGTGACCACTGCCCAGGGGAGCCTGTTCAGTGCCCGACCACCCTCTGTGCAAAGAACCTTCTTCTTATATCCTGCCCGACCCTCCCCTGACACAGCTCCAGCAGTTCTCCTGGGTTCTGTTCCTGGAAGCACAGACAGAATCAATTTCCTCTGCTGGGTTAAGATTCTGGAATGAGAGAGGCAAGAGGAAAACATTGGAAGTTGAAATCACAAAGTCACGAAGATTGACAAGATGTATATGGAGAAACATGGGCCAACATCCATTTGCTTTGTTTTGTTTGAAAAGCTGGAGCTAAATCCATGGTCTGAGATGTGGTCCTTTCCTTAGTTTCACAGGAATTTTTTCCTGTAGTCCATTTTTCAGTGAAGCTCCATTCAGAACCTTGTAAGGTGAAGCTTATGGGCAAGACTTGTACCAAATATTGTAATATTTGAGTCTCTCACCTCAGGTTGAAGGTCCTGCTGTGTCAGAGCCTGAGGGGAGTGTGAATTACCTCCAGTAACCCTGTAATACCAAAGCTGTATAATACCATGAGTGACTCATGGATGGATTCAATCTGCCACTGAGTAGGATATCCCATAGGATAAATATTTTACCAGAAGTTTAATCTTAAAAATATGCCAAAAAGAAGGTGTTAAGTAATTTTTGTGCTTAATGTGTCATCTTTAAGTGTAATTTTTGTATTTGTAGCTGGTGATCAATTTTTGTTTTCTTCCTTGTGTATTTATGCCATGAGGAAAGTTTAATCTGAAATTTGGTGTCGGCTCCTTATGACTATTCATTTATAATACAAACTTGTCAGAAATTTCAAGAACAACATTTGTGTCCTTTCTGTGACAGATGCTCCTTTTCCCCCTTTATTATTTTGATGTATAAAAAGATAAGATTATAACTTTTAATGTTTTTTTCCTTACTGGTCTGTCTGTACTTTTCAGAGATGGAAGACAAGGGAATAAAATCACTAATACCATAGCAGGGAAAAATTTGAGAGAAGCAATAACACATTTTGAAGATGCTGCTGGAAGAGAAGACAGCTAAATTAGGATAATTGATCTTACTCTTACAACTCATTATGCGTGAAATTTACTTCTCTACAGCATCATCACAAGACCTGGGGAGCACTTACTTTCCACTTAAACTTAATTTTAGTTTAAGTGGTGCACAGGGCTTTTGCTATTCTTCATGCAGAAAAGAAGTAATGTATGGCTTGTCTTTTTTCTGCAAATGTTCTGACATGCACAAAGCGCACAGGTTTCAGAAACATTTCTTCTAGAAATACCAGGATTGTGATGAGGCAAACTGGTGTGTTCAAATATAGGGGGATTTATTTCTATATATCAAAGCATGATGACCCTGAAAAGAGCTTTGGAGTGAAGAGGTAAATGAAGATCTTGTTCTTATGAATGATGAATTTGTTCTTTCTCCCCAAAGGCTACCAAAGCTCACATCAAGCTCAACACTAAGAAGCTGTACCAGGCAGATGGTTACGCTGTGAAGGAGATGCTGAAGGTCACTTCTGTGCTCTATGGGGCCATGAACACCAAGGGAGTGGAGTGTGTAGATCTCAGTGAGGAAGACTGCAGCAAGTTCAAATTTGATCTTGGCTCAAAAGTAAGGAAAACCTGTACTCTTGTTCTGGGCAGGGAAAAACAAATCCATTTTCTAACTGAAACTTCAGTAGAGAATGTTCTGGAAGGTAGTAGATGTAATTTTAACTCAGACTCTCAATACTTGAGGTTTTGTGATTCTATGATTTATTTTGATCTCCGGGAATTCTCAACCAGAAGCATAATACAAGGCAACAGTGGTGCGGAATCTCCTTACTAACCTTGTTACAACAAGAGGAGCTTGCAAAATACTGGCTCAAAGTTGATTTTCAGCCCATTTACACTGAAGGGAAGGGAAATCTAATCTTCATGTTACCCTAATAGACATCAAACCTGTTCAAGCACTTACAATAAGTGCCATCTTAAGGTATTTATAAAACACCCTTTCTAGGTACTAAAAAAACCAACAGCCAACACTTTACTAAATAAGAGGGTTTCCTGTCACTGCTTTCTGTTTGCTTTAGCACCTCTTTTATATTCTAATATTTGTAGGTTTTAAATTATTTTATAGCTATACTGTGTCATGTCTGCTTGTTAAGAAGAAATTCTTTGCTCAGAGGGTGGGGAGGCCCTGGCACAGGTTGCCCAGAGAAGCTGTGGCTGCCCCATCCCTGGAAGTGTCCAAGGCCAGGT
>JAWWEE010000030.1:1973578-1997162 GCA_035221455.1 Xenops minutus
CCAGCTCTCCTGGAGCCCCTTTAGGCACTGGAAGGGGCTCTCAGGTCTCCCTGGAGCCTTCTCTTCTCCAGGTGAACTCCCCCAGCTCTCCCAGCCTGTCTCTACAGCAGAGGGGCTCCAGCCCTTGGAGCATCTCCTTGGCCTCCTCTGGACTCGCTCCAGCAGCTCCACATTTGTCTTGTGCTGAGGAGCCCACACCTGGATGCAGAACTGCTCCTGCCCTGGCTCTTTAGCATCCTTGTTTGCCTTTTAGGACTGTGAGCACTTTGGGGCCTGTGTTCTCCCCCTGTGCCTGTCATCTTCTGACCATCAGGGTCTCCACAAACTGTTTCAGGAAGTGGATGTGGGTGTTTTATTCCTTTTATTCCCATTTTGCAGCCAGTGTTTCTAGTACGAGGCCATGGGCCATGCAGGAGGTGTTCACCTTCCCACGCAGAGCCGTGGCCGCTCTCACACCACTTCCAGAGGGGGCTGTGCTGGATATCGGCTCCTCCTGACTTGTAGCATTTACCATTTCCCTGAATCCAGCTGGAACCCTTGCCGACTTTTTAAGGTCAGGTTGCTAAGTTACACCTCCGTGGAGGAGTGGGCTGACAAGCATGTTAGAGGCAGGAGAAGACCCTGGAGCAGTGTCCCTCTGCAGGGCGGGGCTCTCCTGACCCCTATCCCTGCCATCCTCCCTCAGCCCTGGGCTCATGCCCATACCACATTCAGCTGTTGTTCCCCAAACCTCCAGCTTTATCAGCTTACTTCACTCAGCAGATTTAGTGGACTGAAGGTGTAGAGGAACACCCCCCATCACAATTACCTGTGGGATGCCACGTGGTGCTGCAGGAGGAGGAGCAGCCCTTTGGCTTCTCTGTTTGTTTATTGATTTATTTATTTATTTAATTATTTGCCTTTTTGGGCTGTGAGCTCTTTGGGACATGTGTTGTCTCCCTCTGAGCCTGGAAGTGGCCTCACGTGTCCCTTGTATGTCAGGGCTGCCACCAAGCCACAGTTCTGGAGAAGGCAGGCAAGGTCAGGAGTGGCTGCTGCCCCGCTCCTCTGCCCCTGTCCCCCTTTAGCCTTCCTCCCTGGATTACCCTCCCCCTCTCCTTCCCATTTTCCATGAGCAGCCTGTCTCTGAGAAGGCAGGGAGGAGCTGGATTTGCACAGGGGGTGCTTGGGTTTGTCTGAGAGCTGCTGGGACTGGGTGCTGTGGCAGGGCGAAGGTTTCCTTCCTCCCAGCAATGGGATGTGTCTGGAGGGTCACCATCCTTGGGCATTTCCAGGAGATGTGCAGGAGGTTTTCTTGCTCAGTTCCCAGGGAAATCATATAAATCAGGGAGGCTTATTGGGGTCCTTTTTGGATTGTGATAGTGGTGGCTTTAGGGTTATTTTTGCCTTCTACTGCTCTCTGGTGCATCTGGATTTCTGCTGGGGCTGGTGTGGTGACTCCTCCATCCTTCCCTGGGCAAGCTGCAAACTCCATGGATTGGGCTGGAAAGTGACCTCCAGAGAGCAACTTCTCCCACACAGAAACAAGCTGGGAGTGTGTGCAGTTTGGTTCCAGCTTGCAGGAGAGCTGCAAGGTCTGGCTTTCCCTGGTTTAACGTGCATTAACCTTTTCTCTATCCTTCCCTTTATCTCAGTCCTTCCCTTCCTTTTCCCTGGGGATGGAGAAGCCATCCAGCAAGGATATCTCAACAGGGAAGGCACAGGGCACAACAGAACTTTGGAGATATGTTTTGCCTATTTTCTTTTCACCTTCTTTTATCCCAGTGGCTCTTTGTGTCAGCTTGTGTGCTTTCAGCAGAGCCTGGGGAAGCAGTGCCCACTGCCTAGTTAGGGAGAAGGAGATCTTTAGGATAGGGGGAAGAGGAAGGAGAGATTTGTACCTGGGTTTGGATCCTGCATCCTTCTCCTGGGGAGACCTTCAGCCTTGGAGGCAGCAAAGCTGATGAGCCCTGAAAACCTGAGAGGTAAAAGTTCTACATTCTCAGTGGGCTCCAGAGAGAGGAGTTTTTCCCTGGCTTGGGGTGACCTGTGGCTGTCCCCAGGGCTGGTGGCAGGGACCTAGCCCTAATGATGTTCCCACATTTCCCCATCTGGCTATGGACTGGGAAGTGATGGAGCTGTCACTGGGCTCCTGCCTGAGCTCTCACACCCAGCCAGAAGGATTTTTCCATCCTTGTCATGACTTGATTATGTGCTCTCCTTCCTACCCAAATACTGAACAGCAGTTAAATATAGGCTGTAGCAGTGTTGATTATGGCTTTCTAATTGAACTTTACACTCCAACAGGGATCTCTGCTAATGGGATGTGGCATCCTTGAGAGCACTCAGCTGGGGAGCCTGCTTGGGAAGCAGATGTAAACACAATGTGAATTCCCAGTGGGATCAGGTCCTGGCTGACAGTTGCTGCTGGATTTGTGCACAGAGTCCTGGTTTTGTCTGGGATAGAGTTAATTTTCTTCCCAGAATCTGGTCCAGGACTGTGGTTTGGATTTAGGATGAGAACAGTGTTGGTAACATACTGATGGTTTGGTTGTTACTGGGCAGTGCTCTCCCTAAGCCAAGGACTTTTCCATTTCCCATGCTCTGCCAGTGAGGAGGTGACAAGAACTGGGAGGGATCATGGCCATGGGGATATTCCAGACCATGGAGCATCATACCCAGTGTAGGAAATGGGGAGATTGGCTGAGAGGGGCTGAATGCTGCTTGATCACAGGCTGGGATTTTTGGGTGGTGAGAGACTGTGTTGGGCACCACTTGTCTGTCTGGGATTTTAATCCTCTCTTATCTCTATTTTCATTACAATTATTATGATTAAATTGTACTGCAATTCAGTTATTAAACTGTTCTTATCTCAAGCCATGGGTTTTACCTTTTCCTGATTCTCCTCCTCATCCCACTGGGGAGGTTGGGGTGGACGAGGGGCTGGTGGTACAGTGGGTTTCAGTCACAACGCACAGGATGCCACTGAACCAGAGTGTGCTTGGGAATTTGAGTTCAAATTTCAGATCTAAACAGGTTTCTCATTATTTTGTTTTTTCTGATAATCATGGCCTGCAGACATATAATTTAAAAATCACTCCTCTAACAGAGTGAATTCTTCTGTTTTCTCCCCCAGTGTGACTCATGTGGGTGGCCCTGTGGGCACAAAGGGATGGAGCACTTAAATGTTCATGAGATTCTGCAGGTGATGGAGCTGCACACAGGTACCCTGGGATTTACATCAAGAAAAAAGGAATGTTTTGAACTCTTAAGCAGCACAACGATGTGTTAAGCTCGATCCCTGTTGCCTTGTGCCAGCAAAATGTGTTACAATGAGAGGTACAAATGTTCTGCTGGAATAGAAACGGCTCAGGATGCTAATTCTGGCTTTGTATCTCCTGGTGCAGCTTGTTTCCATGCTGATCTCAGTGAAGTGTGGGGCTTGGGATGGGCAGGATGGTGCTGAGTGCCTGGCACAGCTGGGGCAGTGGCTCTGCAGGACTGGGGCAGTGCTGTCCCTGCCCCCTTTCCAGAGCACTCTGTGCAGCAGAGTAGCCTCACCTGGGAATTAACAGTGAATGTGATTAATTTGTATTAATAAAACTCTGATCCCAACATTGAAATGTGCTCCCCATCCCTGTTTGAGGGATGCACGTTTGGGGCTGGCAGCGGGTGCTGGGACTGCACGGTGGCTGTGGCTTCTTCTCTGTGCCCCAGCCATGTACCCGGAGTGTTGGTGGGACCATCCCATGGGAATTGGCTGCATGACACCATCCCTGTGTCACTGCTCACCTCTGAGTGACATCAGACACGACACACGTGGGACCTGCTGCCACGTTTGTAACAGGAGTGAAAAATGATGGTGATAAATGTGGTGGTGACAGGTGGGCACTGAGGGTCAGGAGCTGTGGCATGACAGACTCTGCCTGCCTGACCTGGAGAACTGGAGAGTGAAATAGGATGAAATTTAGTGCTGGAACGTGCAGGGAGACAGAGGGGCTGCCCTGCTGTCTGCACCAGGAGCTCAGCTCTCCATGATCACAGGGCTGGAGCCCGTCTGCTCTAGAGACAGGCTGGGAGAGCTGGGAGTGTTCAATCTGGAGAAGGCTCAAGGGAGACCTGAGAGCTCCTTCCAGTGCCTAAAAGGACTCCAGGAGAGCTGGAGAGGTACTTGGGTCAAGGGCGTGGAGGGACAGAAAAAGAGGAAATGGCTTCACCCTGCCAGAGGGCAGGAAAGATGGGATATTGGGAAGAAATTCTTCCCTATGAGGGTGAGGAGGCCCTGGCACAGGTTGCCCAGAGAAGCTGTGGCTGCCCCATCCCTGGAAGTGTCCAAGGCCAGGTTGGACAGGGCTTGGAGCAACGTGGTCTAGTGGAAGGTGTCCCTGCCCATGGCAGGGGGTGGAATGAGATAAGCTTTAAGGTCTCTTCCACACAAACCATTCCATGATTCCATGATTCTTGAGAAGATGTCAGACCCACAGGTGATTCTTCCTCTGTGTAAGTCTGATGTGTCTCTCTGAAAAAATAAAAAAAACCCAACTTGTAGATGATCAATATTCATTACTTATGCTATATGCTGGTCACAGACCTTTTGGTATATAAAATTTGTACTTTTGCTTATGAAAAAGGTGACACTTCTCTTTGTCCTGGGCAGCATATGAACCAACAAACTGGCTGAATCACAGTTTTAAGGAGATTTGTTGGGGTTTTTTTGTTGGCCTAAAGTGGATGATTATTTCATCCCAAAACCTATATCTGAGTGCCTTATCTAGACTATTTTAAAGCCAAAAGTTTGCTCTGATTGCACTGCTCAATTTCTTCAATACTATGGAAATTTTTTGACCTCTTATGCAATTTTAATATTAAAATGGTAAATGTTGTGGATTTTCTTTGTGATATTGGGAATTCTCTTGCTATTCAGTGCTGTTGCTGTGTTCCCAGATTGCTGACTTGAAGGCAGCTAGACAGCTTGCTTCTGAAATCACCTCCAAAGGAGCAGTTCTGTATGACTTACTTGGCAAAGAAGTGGAACTAAGGGTAAGTACACGCTGTAGAGTGTGGAAGAACTTCTGTTCACTGGGTGCTGCAAAGGAAAAGGTGAAAAAAAAATCAATGGTTCTTAGTGGTTGCTTCTGACATGAATATTCTGTGAATTTGAAGGAATAGGTCTGACAGTTTGCATTTCCTTCCCACTCATATTCATGCCTGGATTACAGAAAGCCTGAGAGAATGGTTTGGCATTTTCTCTTCAGCAGGAAGCTGAAATACTCTCTGTTGAACTATTTGGAAACACTAACTTCATGTGCACATTGTAGTGGTGGAGATAGATATATTCATAAAGATAAACGATTAATGCCCTTATTTTTTCAAGGGCTAGGCTCATTATTTCCATGTCAGTAGCTGAAAGTCTCACAGGGCACAGCCTGAAGAGTACATGTTCTTCAGCTTAGCTGTGAAATCACAAGCTGTTGCATGAAGTCAGGGAAGTGTCCTGAAATACTACCAATAAATTATGTAATTATTTTCTTCAGTGCACTTAATCTGCAATGCTGGACGTTATTAATTTTCTGAAAATGAACATTTAAAGAAGGGAAACCCTGCATGGTGTTGGAAATGGTCAGATTTGCAGTATCTGAGCTGCAAGAAGTGCACCCTTAAGAGCTGTAAACTGTCAGCCTCCACAATTAATGCTCCCAGATCCTTGTTTGATGGAGTATAAGTGTTTCAAAGGGTGGGTCATGCACTAGGAAGGTAATCCATGAAACACTGCCTTAGCTGCTGGATCTGTAAATCAGCAGGGTAATGCAGCAGTGTGAAGGGCATTAATATTTCAAAAGATGGAAGTGATAAGCCAGTTTAATTCATTGCACACAGTTATCACAAAACGGTTAATCAGTTACTTGTCATCTTGCATTCTTTGCTTTATTCTCCAATTTTCACACAAATACTACCTGATGTGTTAATGTTTGCTTTGGAGCATTGACCCCTTCTGTTCTGGGTACTGTGTCCCTGCAATTCCACTCAAAGTCAAATATAGGTCAGTATAAGGCATCATTTTTAAAAAGTACTCAAGCACTGGTTTGGAATTGGGCATTGTTTAGCCACTTTAAATCACAACTTAGAAGACTGACTCTAGAACTGGGCCCTGGAAAAGGGACAGGCAGAAGTGCAGTGTGCTGAAAGCATGGGATGAAAAATCAGGAGATGAGGAAGTCCTGAAGTACAGCCACTTTTCACTGGGCCCATTAATAAATCTTCAATGGAAGACTCTTTAAAGGTGCCGTGTCTAAAAGGATGGTATTTCTTAGAGGAGCGAGCACATGTTTCTTGTGACACAATGGCTGAGCACACAAGACAGGAAAAACTAATCCTGTCTCGGTATTTTGCAAAAGGGTTTGACAGATGGAACTCGTCCTTAAGAAATCCTGTCCTGGGAAAGATGACCTTTACTTCTGTGTCATTATCTCTGAGTGCATCTCCTAAAGGCACAAAGTGACTCTGACACCATGGTGAGAACCTCCAGAGAGCAGCAGAAGAGGCTTTCATGCTCTGTTCCTTATGATTTGTGGCTGGTTGCAACCTTCTTCGGTGATTTGTTGGACCTGAAGGACCCACTTTTGACTGGTGTGTTAAATGACACGTTTGGTACATAAGCATGTGACAAACTTGGGACTTCAGACTGGAGCAAAGCAAACAGGTTTCAGGTTAAAAGCCATGATGCTACAGTAACCAGTTTTGCAGTGAAATTTTTCCAGTTTTACTTTTTTAATTACAAGCCCCCAGCTCTGTCTTTCATTTGAAGGATGAAATTTACTCATCACAGGAGAGGCTTAGAACAAATTGCTGCTGTTTTCTTCCATCGCTGGTGGGTCTGGGGTTCTTGTCATAGAACCAGTGCTGAGGGCAGTAAGGAACTGCCCTTCTGCATCTCTCACATCTTCCCTGTATCCTTCACAGGGTTGCTGAGATGCTTAGAAGATCTCAGGGATGGCATTCTCTGCCTGCCCTTCTCACCTCGTTGCAGGTGGGCAGAAGGAGAATTGCAGTTAATTCTGGCTTTGTGTGGAGAATCAGAGCTCTCTTGGTAGATATTAAATTAGTTGCCACTAATCTGAGGTTACTTCTATTCTTTTTTTAATGTGCAGATTATTGATTTGCATTGGTTATTTTCTTTTGACACTGCATGGCTAATTAACGCTTACAGTAAATGGATTTATACCGTTAAAGGGGATCAGAAGAATATGGTTTATTTTTTCATTCCATTTTATCTCCCGACACCTGTTGCATGGACTAAAATGCATCAACAGCTATGAGAATGTTTAAATGAATTTGAAAACATGGGAGTTTTATGTTCCCTGAACCTCCATTTTCTTTCTTTTTTCAATCCGTTCATTTCCTAATATTTAAATGAAGGCTCTTCCTACGTAGGCTTGCACAGGCTGATGATGTATCTTATTTCTATCCTAAGTGAAAATGGCTTCCTTTTCCAGGAACTATAAAGGAAATACCAGCATTTGGCACTAATGGGTTGCTCTCGGTCTGTTTTCATAATCTGAGCAGCTTTTGGGAAAAGATCATTGGAGAAAAGTGAAGTAAAACTAATTTTTTCCTTCAGAAATGTTGACTCTTAATTTATGCCACAACCATTACTTTCCCTGCTGGAGCCTTTTTGCATACAGTTTGTATAGGAACCGGGTAGAAAAGGTTTATATATTAAATAAATTTCATTGCTCCAAGTCATGAAACACTTTTCTAAAATAAATTACTTTCTGAATGAAAACAAATTTCAGCTGATGAAGAGTTTAAGGCAGCGGTTCTATTAGATGTATTGGAGATAGATATGCTGTAAATATATGTGCATATTTTTGGGGAAGTGTTTAAGTCTGTATTTGTTTTTGTGGAAACGTGGTTCTCTGCCTTTCTGATTCCTTTTCAAATATGTTATTCCTTGTGTGAATACAGTTCTTCTGTATATGTAAACTGCTTCCAAAGTCAATGTATAGTGTAAAAGAAGAACATTTAATGAGGGACAGAGAAAGAAACAAAACCTGCAGGTTTTTTGCTGAATTCAGACAATGATGTTGGGTTTTTTTTTAAAACAAAAAAAACAAACAACCCCCAAAATTATAGTCTTTTCATCAGATGAAAATCACAATATAATTATTGAATTCCATGGGAGCTGTGTGTGTTCAGCCGAGCTGTGGATGAGCACAGTGTAGGTTATTGGTGTCCTGTGGCAGTGCAATGCTGGATACACAGAATTTTTATTCTAAAATGCATATAAGCCTTACATTTAGAAGGTAGTTTTCAATTTCCAGTGTTGCTGGTCCAGATCTTGGAGCACAGAAATTGAAAGTAGGATTTGTAGGGCGTAGTGGAGCTGATGAATGAGTTTTGGTACCACACTGTGAGATGTGAAAAGCAAATTCCTTGTACAGAGAAATATGTCTTTGTCTTCACTGTTTCCTTTCATGCCAGGGGCACTTTCTCTGCATTGCATTGCTGTGTAACCTTAATGTTCAGAATATTTCCATCTAGCTTTGGAAGAGTAACTAGGCATGTTGAGTTCTGGTTTTCTGTAATATGTTTTCTAGGGGTTTTTTTTGGATGGGAAAGATGGAGGTTGATTTGGATTTGAAATGGGGATGGGAAGTTTTGTTTGGATTTCTTTCTTTGTCTTCCTACACTATACTAAATTCATGAAGAAAATAAGTAGAAGTTGAGCATAGTCTGTGATTAAGGCTGCCAAACCCAAAATCAAGGAAGGCAGCAACAGAATTAATGTCAGTACTTGAGTAAAATGCACTACTACTTCCATATGGATTCACTTTGGAGTTTGGGACCTACACAACTGAGTGCTGCTATCCTGGACATGGACAAAGATGTTGGAAAAGCCAGTAGTCCTCTATATCCTAAAGAAATGATATGGTGGGGGAAATGGCCAGATTAATTTCTGGGGGGAGGGAGGGGTGGTGAGGTGTATCCCAATCATTCTTTAGCTCCAAATAAAGCAGTAATGAGCCGCTTAAAGTTAGTTGTGGTGAGTTGAGGAATGGGTGCTCCTGAGTTACCCTACGCTGAACATCCAAAAGGAAAAATTCAGTTATTTATAACCTCTGCCCGACTCTAAGTGCCTCGTGCTCTGCCTCTGCCAGAGGTCCTCTGACCACATTAGCAGGAGCTTCCCGGGAAGCTGCCTTGCTTAGACTTGTTGAATTATTAGACACAGGAAGATAATGAAGCAAAAATTTCCAGAAGAAAACTGCCTTTGTGCTCGTGGCAGGGAGAAAGATTCCTGACCTCAATGTTGTTTGCATTTTATTTACCTCTTAGTTAGCTCTAAGCCCTGTAAAACTGAAGAAAAATTAAAATAATCTGGGATTTTTTTTAGGGTATTTAGTTTGTGTTGAAGACAGACAATGCAGAGGGTTTGTTTTCTAATGTTCCTCTTGGCACATTCCATCTGTGACCTTGAACAAACTGTTTATTCTCTGTATTGGCTCGTGTAAATAAAATAATTTCTGAATTTAGTAGATTAAAGCTTTTAACAGCCAGATAAAGTGTTTCCCAGTTACTTGAGGATGAATTTTGAGGTAAGTACAGGGCATTACACTTGAGTGTTATTTTTATGGATGCCACAGCTTGTTCCAAAACTGATGGAAGTCACTGAGACTCGTCACTGACTTCAGTCATGAAATGCTGGAATTAAACTGTTAGGAGAGCTAAAGGCATTTAGATCCATCTGTGGAACTGAGACAGTGTTAGTTACAGCACAAAGAGTTGTCACTGAGGACATTTAATTTGGATCTCTTTATTCGCAGCTTTTTCATTAAAAAGCCCTTCCTCCCTGCCTTCACCTCACACTGTAGCTCGACACCCACACGGAGAAAGTGGGATGTGGTTTGAGAGATGGCTGCATTATTTCGAGCTCTTCAGAACTGAACTACAAAAAAATTACATTATTTGGAGTGTTGGAAAAATTTTTCCATCTGCCAAATACTACTTCTGGGTACCAGACACTGTCCGGGGAAAGCTGGTAAACGAATTTCTCCCATTTCCTGGGCCTTGGTTATGAAATTGCCACACATAGAATTTGTAGTGGAAATTTGTATCTTGAAATTGCCATCCTGAACTCTGGAGAATTACCTGGTTTACTTCAAATTTTTTGAACTGTCCTGTTTCTAACCGAAACCTAACCTATCAATTTGAGGAAAAGGGCTTGTTGGAAGGTGGGAAGCCAAAATTAACCCTTACATCTCTAATACAGAGTTGGAATAATACTGTCCTGTAGATTGTTTTATCCATAACCGTCGTTGTGTGCTACATGGCTATAAACGTCTATGGGTGTATTTTATATACGAAGTGATTTTGTGTGAACTTTCCAGGAGTATTTAGCTTGAAGACATGGTATCAGCTGTAAATTGATAGGTGGAACATTTCTCCTGGTGGTTTAGGGGCTACTTGTGTTAATGCATTGGTAGTTGGAAGATCTGAATTCTTATAACTCAGTTCCAGACTTTCAAAAAGCCATTCTAGTTTGTCAGGTAAGAAAATCCTATCTGAACCATCTATTGTATGTCACAGCATTTGTCAAAACCTTTGTGAGCTTGCAAGAAGTTCCACTTAATCTAGCGAAATCAGGAACACTGTCATCTGAATATCTGGTCAGGTTTTGGTTGTTCATTATTGCTATTCCTGAGACACAAAGTATAGCCATATCAAAATTTTAATTATAGAAGAGGAAAATATGCTGACAAGGACAATGATTTTAGTTATTTTTAGCTTTTTAGAATGCCTTTTTCTCTGCCTAAATTGAGCCACCTGTTACTTCTGTTGCTGGAAACAGAATGGTCTAATGGAAGGTGTGGGTTGGAACAAGATAGTCTTACTTTTCCTTCCAACTGAAACCATTCTGTGATTCCATGAAAACAACAGGCACTCCACTCACTGCCGGTTGAGCTTTCCTGGGAAGGGAAACTCAAGTTGTATGGTAGTGTTTGCTGAAGGAAAAGTTTACCTTCTCTCTTTTGGGGGACAATTCCTGCTGCCACTTTTGCTGCACCCTTCCATGATGTCTTATGTCCTTGAGGTCTGAAAGATGCTCCTAAAAAATACACTCCTTCTGGTTACTTTTTTTCCTAAGAAAATCATAACCCTTCCTGAAGTTTTCTTATATAAGGTAAGGAAATTCCATTTCTAATATTGTTGCAGAAGAATGTGGATAAAAAGGAGAGGCTGAAAAGATTTTTGCCTGACTGGATGTGTTGGTTTTTTTGGTGACCCTCCTCTTTTTTCATTTAAAAACCAACCAGAAATCTCCCACTGCCCATGCTGCCCAAGGCCATTTCTATCTGTGTTAGGAATTCCACTCAAAGGCTTAACTTTTGCTCTGCTAGAAGAGAAAACGTTCAATGTCATCTTCCCATACTCTGGAGGAGTCATCCCAAGCCTGGTTAAGGACCCATGAAGTTACACCCTGTAGTCCTGAGGACTAATCTAAACTTTACCAATGCAGTGTGTCATCAATCCTTACACAAAGTAAATTAAAAGTGAGGATTTTGAGGGTGTAGAAGGGTCACAGTAAGCATGTGCTGGAGTTTTTGAGCTGAGGGTGAATCAGTGGCATCAACTCTTGACACAGAAGAGTGTTGGACCCGTGTGGAGAGGCAACAGAGCAGCATAACTTGATGCCTGTCACAGAGCTTTAAAGTTCCCTTTCCTGTCTCAGCAGAACCACATATGCAGATGACTTCTGATCTGTCGGGGAAGGTTGTCTGATTCTTTTTGGTCCACAGAAAAAGTATGTTTTCCTGTCACTTCTCTAAGGTCTCCTTGTGACATAGTTTTTACATATCAGGATAGCAGGGGATTTGGACACTGTGACTGAGACTGCATTGCTGAGTAGGGAAATGTCTCTGGATTCCCTTTGAGGACTGCTGAGATGAGCGTGAAAACAAGCAGCGGCAAAACTCTCAATTATTGGTACCTTTAATCTCTTGAAGGGGAAAATAGGGGATTGGGAAGGGTCAGATTCCTTCAGAATTATCCATTCCCTGTATTAGCCAAAGGTGATTGCAGTGTGTGTTAGTAAACTTCGTGAATAATAAACTCTTCAAAAAGAAAGCTTTATGACCTGCATGGACAGCTGGAGTTGCCAGACCTGTTTGCAGGGAGCAGGAGCTGTAATGTCTGTATTGAAGCTGAACAGAGCTGTGGAAGTGTCACTTCTGCATTCATCAGGCTTTGAACTCCTGGAAAACATGGAAGAATTTTACCTGTGGTCAAAAATTCATAGAAGGAATCACAGACTGGTTTGGGCTGGAAGGGACCTTAAAGCTCACCTTGTTCCACTCCCTGCCATGGGAAGGGACACCTTCCACTATTCCAGGTTGCTCCAAGCCCTGTCCATCCTGGCCTTGGACACTTTCAGGGATGGGGCAGCCACATCTCTCTTGGAGCTTTGGATGCAGTCCAGGATACACACACTAAAAGGAGCTATACTTCCAATAAAATATACAGATTCCTTAAGGATCCTGGAGGGGCAGAGAGGTCCTTGTGTTTCCACATCCAGAAAACTTAAAGCTGCAGTCCTGTGGAATGGTTCTTTAGTGCCAGGAAAGACAAGTCTGGCTTCCCTGTATTTTCAGTTTAAGCCAGCTGGATGTCTGGCAGTGAAGCTGCAGGAGGGTTTGATAAGGTATTTGATAAGGTCACTGGCTCTGTGTTTGTGTCTTCCAGGATGGATTTTTGCTGAGTGAGGTCAATTCCTGGTTAGATGAACGGGGTGGTTTGTTACCTTTTGGTGGAAGGCTGTGCTGCGATACCCACCTGAATGTGGTGACAGTAATAGTGACCTGTGGTCCTGTGCCAGTCTGGTGCTGCAGCAAACACCAGGACCTGAGCTCCTGGCCTGTGCCACAAGTCTGGCTTCCCATCTGGTATCTGTGGACAAAGCCTTGGGCTCCTGCTCGCAAAATCTGCTATGGCCTTGTCCCTCACTGGTGTGTGACCTCAGGGTTTGTCACTCAGTGTGATCACAGACCTGAGTTGAGCAAATCCTTTACAGAGATGAAGTTTTGAAGGCTTTAAGATTGTGTTATTTCCTGAAATGGCGGCAGTATAGTTTTGCACTAAGGAAATTTCACTTTTGATGCCCAAACCGGTGCAATCTGGGCAGAACTGGCTTCCACGTGAACTCTCCCTGTACTGTGGGAATGTCCTGGCAGGCCAGGCTCTGTGCTACTGTGTCGAGCAGTCAGCTAATTTTTTATTAGAAATCTTTCTTTGTAATAATTGAGTTCCCATTTACACAGAAAACAAAGGTTTTGAGTCTAAACTAACCAATAATTTGTTAATACTGCCAGGTGGCTTTGTCCAAAGTGAGATTCAAAATTTGAGGAATTAATCTCAGCCTTTTCACGCAGCACCAAATAATTCAGCTAGCACCAGCAAATGGTGTCTCTTGTGTGCTTTCATGTGTTTTGTTTAATCAGTTCATGACAAATAATTTTACACTTGGCTTCCCTGATTTTTAGTTACCATTTATCAGGTAAAGTTGTAGCCAGGTTGCTCCTGGACACTTGGAACAGAAGCTCTGGGAAATGATAATCAGCTTGTTCATGAATAGCTCTCTGGTTTCATGGAGGTTTGCTTTTTCCAGTTGGAATTACCAGGTTTGGTCCTATACTGTTCTCGCTTTAATAATTTTTTTCTATATTTTCCATCTCTCCTGAGAACTCTTTATTTTTAATGGTTAATTTGAAAGAAACCTCTGGAGTATCATAATGTGTATTCTGATGAGTACACCTAATTACAAAGAGTACATTAGATGAATGAGGCCATATTTTTAATTTTCACATTTTTTGAGTACAAGGAATTGTGAGTACAGCCAGTGGTAATGAAATACCTGGTGTTTGGGCAAATTTAGAAAACTGGTTTTGCCTTCAAGTAAAGCCTATTTATATCAACAGATTTAAGCAAGAACAGATAGTCCTTTGTGTAAAGCCAGGCTTTAAAAATCCCAGTTGTCAGGTTTCTTTGTATTGTATATTGGCTAGGAGATACCACTGAGGATGAGTTGGGCTGAAAGAAAAATGTGGTTTATTTGCTCATGCAGGGAGCAGAGATAAGTCACAATGGTTGTGTTAATTTTATTTAATTTGCTAGTGGCTTTACAAAGTTTAGATTGATGAGCTTTGGTATTTGAGAATAAATGGTTTTCCCAATATCATCTTAATCTTTGTGGGATGTTTATCCAGGCATGTTAATGTAAACTGCCTTTTAATCCCTTTCTATATGGCCAGTTGTAGGGTCCTTCTTGAAAAGATATATTAAAAGTTTTCTCTTTGAGAGTGTTCATAGGATAACAAGAAATGGCCCAGTTAGGGGTACCCAGGGAAGCTGTGACAAACATCCACAAAAAAATTTGTCAACAGCTTTGGTAGTCTCAAAATATATTTCTTTTTTCCATTATATAGCCATTCTATATTAGTATTTTTTCCATTATATTTAATATTTTTTCTACTTAAACGTACTACTCCAAAGAATCAAAGTCAGGTTAATTCTACTGTTTGTAACAGTGAAATAAAAATGTACATTTGAAGGCAGAGTTTTAGGGTGAGTAGTGTGTCCGGAGGATTCTCCACTCTTGGGGTCTCTTGGGGTGTGAGTGGGTTAATTGCCCAGACCTTGTGTTTTGCCAGTTTAACCCCGATTCCACAGTCTGAAAATACAAATTTCAGCTTTTCCACTCCACTGCATTGCCCTGACAGGTTTTCCCAAGCAGGTGTGACTGTAGAACTGAACCTTGTTCTAGAAAATTATGTGGATTTTTGCACAAAGACTGTGGTCTGTACGGGAAGTAGAGGGAAGGTAGAAGAAGAAAAGACATTAAACTTGTATAAATTATTCCAACTTAAAAGGTCAGATCTTCAGAAGTATTCTCTAAATCCATCAATCCCCTGCCCTGACTCCTCACTGCAGGCTTCTGTGTGTGTTCTGGGGTGTTTCATTAAGTGAAAATGAGAGAGGGAATCATTTATAATTAAAAACTGCAATTGTTGCTGTTTCTTTTATCTCTTTTGCACGTGGGAAGGAAAACAATTCCCTTCCCCTGCTGGTTACTCTGAGGTGTGTTGGCATGGTGGCAGAGATCTATCTCACTGTTGCTGTCAGAACCAAGTGCAGTTGGTACAGTGGTGTCTGCACCAGGCTGGTCCTGGCAAAGGCCTCACAAATAAACAGGGATTTTGCTGAGCTTCTGAAATGTTTGGCGTTCCCAGAATAGCTCCTCAGCTACATTACTTTTGCCCATCTTCCTCCAAAAACATATGCCTATGGAATTATTCAGGAATTTGTATCACACAGACTCTTTGCATCATATTTTCATCCAAAATAGCTTTCTGCTTTGGAGTTTCCATTTCTCTGTGGATAGAGGGATATTCACAAGCAGTTTATACAGTGTAAACTGTCACTACCACCAACAGATGTAATTCCTGTCACTCTCCCCAACATAGTATTTCTACTTCTTGTGCTGGGAAAAAAAGCTTTTGTACAGCATGTGGTTGGATTGCTCAGAGACCTGATCCAGCAGAGTAATTAAGCTCTGCACAAAAAGCTGCTTTTTTCTTTTCATTTGGCTGGATGAGTTCAGATGTTGGGTTCACCCTGCAATTCCCTGGACTTGAGTTGGTGGTAAGGGAGCTCACTCTGTTCATACTTACCTGTGCAATCTGGAGCGTCTGGCATGGTTTTAGCAAAGTTGTTGCATCTGCTTCCAGAATTCACCCTGGAGTCTGCTGGGTTTGCCTGCTGCAATGTGTATAAAGCATTTTTAGGTTCTTGGTCAGGAGTTTTCTAGAGAGGTGCTTTTTCCATCTTTATCCACCTGTTAACAAATGCTTTGCCAACATAAGATCGTTTTAAGGACACTGGGCTGGAAAATTCTCTCTCCTCCTACCGCTACCAAGTAAGTAATGCAGTGTTTTTTGTATAATGACCAGGCCAGACCAAGTAAGACATCAGACAAGTGTAGCCCAAAGCACCTGTGTCCTCAAAACTGTTGAGAAGGGAAAAGGCTTTTTCCATCCTTTGGGATCTAAGCAAGGATTACTCGGGTTTTTTGAGTTTGAACCACTTGTTTATCGGAACCAGAGAAGCCCAAACATCCGCAGAATGCGATTTTCACATGGGCATAGGAGACACCTGTGATATCCTGAGTTGGAAGGGACCCCCCAAGGATCATGAGTCCTATTCCTGGCCCTGTGCAGAACATGCCAGCAATCCCACCATGTGCCTGAGAGGATTGTGCAAATACTCCTTGAGCTCTGGTAAGCTTGGGTCTCACTGTCCCATATGCCTGGCAGAGTTTGGTGGCTTATTGCTCCGCAGTTTTTGGGATACTGTGCTCATCTACCTGCACTGCTGTATTCATGAGTTGTGTTGTAAAGGTGAAGGAATCTCTCTCTCCTGTTGCATACTTTGCTCCACATGGAAAACCAGGGCAGTTGCCACATACCTGCCTCCAAGAATATTTGCAGTCAGACAGTAGCGCTTAACTTTGTTTTGAGAAGATGCCTTTTGCTAATCTCAGCCTCACTTAACTTTTTCATCCTCTCCTGTTCTTTAAATAATTCCACTTTGCTGATTAAACACCAAATCCTACTCCATTTATTATGCAGATGATCCTGTCATTGTTGCTTGATCACCCTCAGTTCTGCATATATATTAGTTCGTTTGTGCAGTGGTGAAATATATTGGTATATTTATTTCATAGGAAGCAAGAACAGAATCTATTGCCAGACCTTTGCAGATAAATGAGGCTGAGAAGGTGATGAAAATTGCCATTGACAGTGTTCTGGTAAGCAAAATTATATTTATTTAATTGTAAAATTATAAATTGTCTGCTTCAAGTAGCACGTAGCTCTTTTTACCAAGAAGGAATGAGGTGGGGCACGGTGGTGGCTGTGAGCTGGCAGAAATCATATCTGCAGGAGAAAGGGTGAACTAATCTAGCAGCAGCACCTAGAAGACAAGATCCTCTCTGCTGCACTGTCACAATGCGTAACTGGAGGTTTGACCTTGGCTGAATGCCAGGTGTTCACCCAAACTGCCTCAGGCCTCCCCTTTCCCAGAGGGAAAATAAAAAAACCAAACCACAGCTAAGGATTCATGAGTAGAGATAAGGGCTGTGAGAGGTCTCATTAACTTCATGGGCAAGACAGACTCAGAGTGGAGATACTATTTACATTTATTACTAACAGGGTAACAGCTACAGAGTAAGAAATAAAACAGTCTTTAGAACATTTTCTCCCCCACCCCTCCCTCCTTTCATGTTCTCCCTCCTCCCCATAGCAGTGCAGGGGGATAGAGAATGAGGCGTTGCAGTCAGTTGTTTCTGTTGCTGCAAATGTGAGTCCAAACCTTTAGGCAGTTCTGCCAAATCTGCTGTCCCGTGGGTCACTCCTCATGGGCTGCAGGGGGACAGCCTGCCTCACCGTGGTCTGCACCATGGGCTACTGAGGGGCCACAGCTCTGAGTCCCTCCCCTGCTTTCCGTGGAGCCCCTTCCACAGGAGACAGTCCTTTGCTGTCCTGTCGGTCACTCCATGGATAAGCTGTACCTGCTCCAGCATGGGTTTTTCTCTCCATGGGCCACGGCCACAAATCTCTTGCAGGACCTGGCTCCATCCTGGGTCTCCCATGGGGTAACAGCCTCCTTCATGCATCTATCTGCCTCAGCATGGGCTCCTCCATGGGTGCCAGGGGCGTCTTTGCACCCTGATGGCCTTCCATGGGCTGCAGGGAGGCAACCTGCGTCACCATGGTCTTCACTATGGGCTACAGGGGGCCACAGCTCTGAGTCCTTCCCCTGCTCCCATGGGGTCCCTCCTCCTCCTTCTCCTCCTGCACTGACCTTGATGTCTGCATTGCTAATCCATGGCTGGAATTTCAACGGTGCAACACTCCTGTATTCTTGAATATGTTATCACACAGAGACGGTGCTATGATTGCTAACTAGCTCACCCTTGGCCAAAAGCAGGAGGTCCCTCCTGGAGCCAGCTATCATTGGCTCCATAGGACTGGGGAAGCTTCTAGCAGCTTCTAACAGAAGCCACCCCTCCCCCTCCCAAAACCCAGCCACAGAAACCCACAAGAGTAACTGTTGCTTCAGTGTGCATCAAATAGCTGCACTTGGCTTCTTTTTTGGGAGAAAACACATTTTAGTCATATTCCTTGCCTCTCATAGGAGCTTTGCCCCAGAAGCTCAACTGGCGGGATAAGAATGGCCTAAATCAGCACAGAAATATAAATCCCCCACCTTGTCTAAGATGTGTATACTCTGCAGAGTCGAGGCTCTAAGGAGTGACCTTGGTGATCCAAAATGTGCAGGTACCTTTGGAGCTGAGAAGCTGGTCTCTGAAAGCAAGACAGCTGAGCTACAGGGTGAGAAGAGCTAATCAGAAGCACTGTGCTCATCAGTGCTCTGCCAGTGCCTTGTTATGCTTCTCATTTTGGAGGAACTTTTGTCTGTCCCAGTCATGGCAGCTCTGTCCTTGCTTCAGTGCTTGGGTTCTTGAATTTCTGAACCTTCAGCTGCATGGTAGGAGGAGGGTGTTAATTAAATCATAGTGATTGCTATCAGTTATTTAACTGCAGAATTTATCCTGTCCAAGGAGTGGAGTTCCAGCTTTAAACTGATGTGTGGAAAAGACCTCACAACTGGGTAGTTGTAGAGAAGTATGTTTATTCAGCATGATGGGTGCATGGGGGATTAGTCCACCCTAGACGTGCACACCTGTCTGTGCTCACAGGCTTTTTTAAGTACAGTTACAACATGCATATTCATGATTTCCTTATGCATGCTTTTCTTAGAAAAGGCAGGCTTATTCTAATCAGTTCTGTGAAATAATTTCCATTTTCTTCTCCCTGCGCTCCTCCCATCTGAGTTTGTGCATTGGTTTCCATTTTTCCTGGGCAGGGGTCTTCGGGGGTCTTGGCGATGAAGATCATGGGTCTTCCTCTCTGTGTCCTTTTCAACTTGTCTCAAAAAGTAACTTAAACCAGTTTTGTTGGCAACTTGAACCAGTCTAATTAGCAAACTTCTTTAATTATCTTATTTTCTTGACACGTTTCTTGATTTATGTTAGTTTCATATGGTGTCCACTTTATTTTAGAAGCCTCAAGGCCAGGTACTGATAACAACCATAACATAGTCCCCGTTTCTATATTTGTAGCTATTTATGGCTGCAACCATGCAGTCTATGTGACTTCAATGAAAGTCCCCACAATTATTTCAATTAACCCTCTCAGTGTTAGTTCTTTATTGATACCTTATATCAAAACAGCCAGTACATAATCAGTAGATATTCCAGGTGATCTTCCCTTACGTTTCTGATCCTATTCACATAGTCTATATGAATACTAAAGGTGTTAATATGCATTTCTCATTCTAGCAGTAGTAATGATGAACTAAAAGCTGCATAGTAGCGTGATTGCCTTCCTGGGAAACAGCAACAACACATAGGTTGGCCAATTAATTCTGGCCCAGTTAATTAAATGACCGGTTGAAGCTGAGCAGCATCAACAGTTGCTGCTGGAATTTTAGCAAGTCTGAAGTCATCTCTCTCCCTCAAAAGATGCTCACGGTTTCCTAAGCATGAGCACACTGATTGCACTTGGCTCATCCTCATGAGCTGGAATATTCACACTTCCCCCTCCAGTAGCACCTGTGCCAGTGTTCAGGATGCCTCCCATATTTTGAAAAGACTGATAAAGCAAGATTGAGAAAAGGTGGAAGATATTCAAACAGAGTAAGTTCATTATAAACACAGCCTCTATCTTGTAAAGAAAAAAACTTACAGAAACATAAAATTTGCTAAAATAATACCAAGAAACAAATGCATTTGTCATCTGTGTTTATTCAGATAGAATTCTGGAATCATTAAGGTTGGAAAAGACCTTAATTATTCCATTAAGGTGGGTTCCAAAACCACCTTAATGATTCCAAAAGATAGGCATCTACCTATCTTTTACTGCTTTTTCAGTGAGAATGAAAATTACAGTTAAAGCTGTGGGGTTTTTTCCTTTTCCTTTTTAAAAATAAGGTATTTTAAATTTTTTAAGTGTCCAGTTAGTTCATTATCCTGGCCACAAAGAACTTTTTAATTTCCTTTGCCTATTTGAATAAACACAGATGAGATTATACAGTACAGTGTTCAGCACCTGAAAGATAATTCTAATTATTCCAGTGTCAGCCATTGTTCACCATCCTTCTCTTTTAGGAACAAGTCCAGAAGACAAAAGACATGTTGAATAATGTGGCTTTGGATGAAGCAAATTTGGAAGCCAAGATTGAAAAACGAAAATTGGAACTGGAAAGAAGCCAGAAGAGGCTACAGACTCTACAAAGTGTTCGGTAAAGATTATGAACTGATTATCTATTGCATAAATGAATTTTAGAATAAAGGGTGGAACTAGTGCAAACAGTCCCTCTTCTCCCAGAGGCTTCTACCATTAACACCAAATAAAAAAATTTATTCTGTATCCATTTCTAGGATCAGTTCCTCTGGGCAGTGGAACAGCCTGACATAAAATCTGTAGAATCACAGAATCACAGACTGATTGGAGTTTGAAGGGTCCTTAAAGCAAATCCAGTCCCACACCCTGCCATGGGCAGGGACACCTTCCACTAGACCAGGCTCCTCCAAGCCTCATCCAACCTGGCTTTGGACACTTCCAGGGATGGGGCAGCCACAGCTTCTCTGGGCAACCTGTGCCAGGGCCTCACCACCCTCACAGAGAGAGTTTCTTCCATATATGCAACGTAAATTTCCCCTCTTTCAGTTTGAAGCTATTACTTCTTGTCCTATTACTATAGCTCCTGATAAAGAATCCCTTTCTGGCTTCTTTGTAGGCCCCTTCAGATACCGGAGGTATCAAGGTATTCAGGTTCACAGTTTGCTTGGACTTCTTGCCCTTAATTAAACTGCAGGTTTATACAAGCTACATTGTAAAAAAGGAGGAAATATTCGAAAAATCAGGAGTAGAAGGAATTACATTGATTCATGTACACCTGTTGATCAGTACTACAGGAAGTGTATTGGGTTGGTGTGCAGCATCAAGCAGCAGCAGTGGTGTGGTGATTTGACTCTGGATAAATGTCTGGTGTCCAGCAAAACTCCTTCAAGGCCTTTTCCCCGCCCCCCTTTTCACCTTCCAGAGGGAAGGGAAAAAAAAACAGCTTGGAATTTACGGCTAGAGATAACAACCGAAAGAGGAGCTTTGATTAATACCCTGGGCAAAGCAGAACTTAGAATAATGCTTAAATTTATTACTAACAAACTAAAAACTAAAAATAAGAAATAGAAACAGGTTAGAAACACCTTTCCACCACCACCCCGCGGTCTGTCCATGCCCCCTCCTTCCCCTGACAGTGTGGGGGACAGGGAATAGAAGGTTTACAGTCAGTTGTTCCTGGGTCAGCCATTCGCAGATGTGAGTCCAAAACTTAAGCAGCAGTTCTGTCTCAGGGGGCTTTCCTGTGGGCTTCAAAGGGACAGCTTGCTTCACCACAGTCGTCACCACGGTCATAGGGGAATGATAACTCTGAGTCCTTCCCCTGCATCCCATGGGGTCCCCCCCATGAGAGAGATCCTCTGCTCTCTCCTGTGTCATTCCATGGGGTGCAGTCTCTCATGAAAAGCTGGCTGTACCTCCTAAGCGTGGGCTTCTCCCTTGTGGGTCTCGGCCACAAATCTTTGCAAGACTCTGCTCCACCTTGGGTGCCTCCTGCTCAGCGACAGCCTCTTTCATGCCTCCCCCTGCTCCAACAGGGGGTCTTTGCACCCCAATCGAACCCATGGGCTTCGAGGGGACAGCTTGTAATCACCATGGTCATCACCAACGTAGTCCGGGAATAATAAAGTCCTCTCCCTGATCCGTGGGGTCCCTCCCCCTGGTTCTCCCTCCTGCACTGACCTTGATGTCTGCGTTCTGATGTTGTTAATCCATGGCTGCCAATTTCTAACTGCGCAACAACTTCTTAAATATGTTTTCATGCAGGGGCGTAACTTAATGGTGCAAAAGCAGGAAGTTTTCCTCGGAGCTGGCCCTCATTGGCTCTGCTCTATAGGATGGAGGGAAACTTCCAGAGGCTTCCATCAGAAGCCGATCTTCCTCTTATTAAAAAAAAACCCTAATTAGAGAAACCCATGACACCCTGGTAACTAAATTGTGAGGAACTGTGGATTCCCTCGAAGGCAGAGAGGCCTTGCAGAGAAATCTTAATGGAATAGAGGGCTGGCAATCACCAACCATATGGAATTTAACAAAGACAAGTGATGGATTATGCACCTGGGATGGGAAAACTGTGGATGTACGGGCAGACTGGGACCAGCACTGCTGGTTGATGGCACTTAGCCTGGAGTCAGCAGTGCCTTGGCAGTCAAGAGGGCCAACAGTGTCCTGGGAGGCATCAGGCACAGCATTGCCAGCTGGGCAAGGGAGGGGATTGTCCCACTCTGCTCTGCACTGGGGCAGCCTCACCTGCAATATTGGGGCAGTTTGGGGCATCACAATGCAAGAAAGATGTTAAGCCATTATGTGAGAAAAATCTCTTTTATTAAATTTAGAAAAATGGAAAATATCCGTGAAACAAAGAAATATAACGAGCAGGAAAATTTGATTACAACACATGTTGAGTGCCCAGGCCACAAAGGGTCCCAAGAGCACACCTCACAATTCAAAAACCCCGCTTTTAAAGATTTCCAAGGTTCAGTTCCCCTTCCTCAGATTGGTTCTGCTGTGCCCCCCTCCGCCCATGCCAGGAGCCAGAGTCCTGGACAACACGGCAGCCACGTGGCTAAGGCTGCTTCAGTTACATCTCTAGTCAATATAGAATTCCCCTATTCCCGACCGTGTAGCCCCTGGCCCCTGCTCCACACAGGACCAGGCGCCTCACAGCTCCGCGACATGCCTATAGGTTAGGAAAACCCAAAAATATAATCCCTAAGTTAGTAACCCCTGTTCAGTTCATTGGTTTGTAATAAAACCGGTTCTTCTATTTCTCATAGGTAGATTAACATTTTCAGGTAGCAGGTATAAGGCACTCCAGAGTCTCGATGGACAGCAATGTCCAGGTGGTATCATTTCTCCACATGGGTATTTAGCCAGATGTAACCACTCACTGCACTTCTTCCTTGGAGCCTATATTTCATCTTCAAGGCTGGGGACTCCTCTGCCTCTGAAATAGCAATGACCTATGGGATAAAACACTGCAGAAAAAGGGGAAAGGAGGAAGGTTTTGGAGTTGCCTGGCTGCTGCACACAGCTTTTTCTGATACATCACATTTTTCTGCATTGACTTGTCACTCAGTGTGGTGATTTGACCCTGGATAAATGCCTGGAGTCCAGCAAAACTGTTTCAAGCCCTTTCTTCACCCCCCTTTTCGCATTCCAGAGGGAAGAAAAAAAAAAATCCAGCTAGGAATTTACGGCTAGAGATAACAACCAAAAGTGGAGCTTTGCTTAATACCACAGGCAAAGCAGAACTTAGAATAATGCTTAAATTTATTACTAACAAACTAAAAACTAAAAATAAGAAA
>JAWWEE010000030.1:1997262-2020004 GCA_035221455.1 Xenops minutus
TGTTTCCCAGGCATGGTGTTCCAGCTATTATCTGACCCTTAAGACAGCTAGCACAGGGTTAGAGGTTGCTAGCTACTCTAAATGTAAGAAACTACATAGAAGTGTAAAAATCTACAAATTCACGAAAACCCTGAGGCATCAGTTGAAAACCTGTTTCAGTGAAAAATCTCCACTTGGACCTTAGCGCTGGTGGGTGTGGTGGGTGTGCTACACTTGTAGTTACAGAATCACAGAATCATTTAGTTTGGGAAAGACCTCCAAGATCACCCAGTCCAACTTTTGATGGACCACCACCTTGTCACGCAGCCCAGAGCACTGAGTGCTGCTTCCAGTCATTCCTTAAATACCTCCAGGAATGGGGACTCCACCACCTCTCTGTGCAGCACATTCTAATGCTTAACAACAACCCTTTCCATGAAGAAATTCTTCCTGATGTCCAACCTGAACCTCCCTTGGTACAATTTCCCTGGCCTTTTCCTCTCCTGCTGTCCCTTGTTCCCTGGGAGCAGAGCCCAACTTCCCCTGGCTCCCCCCTCCTGTCAGGGAGTTGCAGAGAGCGAGAAGGTCTGCCCTGAGCCTCCTTTTCTCCAGGCTGAGCCCTCCCAGCTCCCTCAGCTGCTCCTGATGCTCCAGCCCCTTCCCCAGCTCTGTTCCCTTCCCTGGACATTTTCATTTACTGGGAAAAGCAGGGAACGGTGCTTCAGCATAATACAGAATTAAAGAGTGAAAAAGGTTGTGACAAAAAGATGCGGTTTTTCTCTGCACATTTTTATCACATGTACCTAAAAATACTTAAAATATACAAATAATGAAACTCTGACCAGCTTTTTGTGAGCAGCAACACAGTGACTAAGGTAGCCAGGACTGTTCTGCTGCAGAAGCTGTCACTTTGGTAGAAGAGAAGGTTGTGTGTGTCTCTTACAGCCAGATTTGCAGGAGTGCTGCAGTCCAAACTGTTACTTGAAGTCGTTATGAGATGTCAGTCCACAAAATCAAGCTCCAGGACTTGAGAACTGAAAGAGGATGAAGAATTTCAGCCTGGAAAGAGAAGGCTCTCAGGAGACCTTAGCATCCCTTCAAGTGCCTCAGAAGCTCCAAAAGCGCTGGAGAGGCACTTTGCACAAGGGCATGGAGGGACAGGGCAAAGGAGAATGGCTTCACACTGCTAGAGGGCAGGGTTGGATGGGATATTGGGAAGGAATTGTTCCCTGTGGGGGTGGGGAGGCTCTGGCACAGGTTGCCCAGAGAAGCTGTGGCAGCCCCATCCCTGGAAGTGTCCAAGGCCAGGCTGGATGGAGCTTGGAGCAACCTGGGATAGAGGAAGGTGTCCCTGCCCATGGCAGGAGGAGGAATGGGATGAGCTTCCAACCCAAGCCATTCCATCATTCTATGGTTCTAATCTAGGTCCCAGCTAAACCCAGAGATTTGCTGGTGCACTGCTATTTCCAAAGCACTTATGGGACTCTTTTTATTTTTGAAAGATAATGCACTGTTTAAACCATTTTGGATTAGTCTGTTACCAGCCTGGAACACAAGGGTAGGTCTCTCACTTCTGTCAGTCTTGATCTGCTTTTCAGGTGGTGCTTCCCTTCTTTAGCTACTTGCTGGTGTAGCAAAACTGTGGCTTGTTTATTGCATGCTTGAAAAAAACCCCCACAGTTTGCTCCAAAATGATGCTGAATGTTGTCCTGAAGTTTATAATCTTGTGTCATTTTCAGCATCAACGGAGAAAAAGTAATGAGGATAATTACATTTTACCCATTTTAATATATCCTCTCTCAGCTGTTAGAAAACACCGAAAATTATGTTGATTTTTCTTCCAATCCTGATTTGTCTTTTCTTCCACCAAACAAATCTTAATTACCTTCTGCAGAAGCAGCGTGAGGCAATTCTTTTATCATCACTGTGTATTTTGCTAAATAGCTTGCCAGCAAAAAGCAACGGCAATGCAATTAGATTAATCTAACACTGCCTGTGCTGCTCTGAAAACTGGTTCCTGGACCCCTCTCCTTGACTTGGTGCATGTTTTCAGGAGGAATGTTTGTTCTGATGGAGCGACCATTGCTGAATAATGATATTAATCTCCTCTGCAGCTGGACTGGGAGCTAATTTGGCACCCTGCTGATGTCATCCAGCTGATGACCTGGGCTAGAGTGCATTTCCTAATTATAAAAGTGATTTACAGATTGTACCCAAGAACACGGTTTTAATTAAGTGACATTGAGCCCCTCGGGACTGCAGGGCTGGTGGTTGGTGTGGACTTTTTAGGGTTTTTTCATGCTGTGGTTGTTCAGTCAGATGGAGAGCAGAGCCTTGTAGCTCCTGGAGGTGTCCTGAGCCTCCTGTTCCTTTGCCTCCTGGTAATAAGGAGTGGTGGTGGGAGGGCCATCTGTGGGAGTCTGCTGCCAAGCACTGGACTGAGAAACTCTCTGTGGTAGAAGAAACTTAAAGGTGTTGAGTGAACCAAGCAGTTAATTAGTGATGAAATTCACTCCTGCAGAGCACCTCTGATGTAGGAGCCACTTGAAATCTATGAAAAATATGAAATTATTTGTCAGTTATGAACTGGAGATGGCAGAAATTCTCACATGACTCCTCTTTAGAGTGAGTTTCTCACACTTATTGACAAACTGTCATGCACTACTTATTCTCGGATCTGAGGAATTTAAACAAGAGCCTTTTGTCTTTGCAGTTTCCTGTGCCTTTTTTTACTTCCAGCCACCTCTTTTATTCTGTTCTTTAGTGGAATTGATCCATCTTTCTACAGTTCCGTGCTGAGTCAGGGATTTATGTGCCATGTCTCCTCAAATATTTGCACTTATTTTCCTGCTTTGTAAAAAGATTCAGCACACTTGGTTCATTTTTACTGTTTCTAAGATGAAATAGTCTTGAATGTTTAGACATGAAAGCTATTAGAACTTTGGCTGTTTTGAAAAAAATTTTCATTGTGTTTCAGATTTGGGCATTGAAATTCTCTCTGAATTTTAAATGAATACCTCTCTTTTAAAGGACAACACAGACCATATAGTTCAAAAAGGTATTTTTGGAATTAGTTTGTGACACATCAGAATAACTCGGAAATATCCATTAATATTTGTCTTTTCCCTAGAGAGAATATGCTTATTCTTTCTAGTGCTTCTCAGAGGACATCTCTGAAGTACTTTCTTCTTCAGCTGCTCTCTCCTGAGGTGTTTTCAGGCTGCTTTTATGCTGGTGCTGTGAAATCTCAACTAAAGAACACCATGAGGTGATGGATATATGGATGAGGATGTTCCAAGCCACTTGATGGTTATCTTTGGTTTGGGATTCCTTAAACCATTTTCTTCATTATCATATTTTGCAAGGATATGTAGTGATAGAACAAGGGAGAATGGCTTTAAATTGAAATAGGAGAGATTTAGAGTGGATATTAGGAAGAAATTCTTCCCTGTGAAGGTGGTGAGGCCGTGGCACAGGTTGCCCAGAGAAGCTGTGGCTGCCCCATCCTTGAAAGTGTCCAAGGCCAGGCTGGATGGGGCTTGAAGCAACCCGGTCTAGTGGAAGGTGTCCCTGCCCATGGCAGGGGGTGGGACAAGATGAACCTTAAGGTCCCTTCAATCCAAAACCATTCCATGATTGATTCCGTGATATGGCTCTCGGTATGATTAAACAAGGAAAAGCCAAATAAATAGACTGTATTGTGACTTTCCCTTTGCAACACCCTCTTCATTAAATTCTTTCAGAGTCTGATATCAGAGCTTCTGAATATATACATAATAGGGATATCTGAGTTCTGCTCCAGTCTGAAATACCCCTTAGTTCTGCTGTTTTTTGCACTGAGCTGTCCCACTTGAAATACTGAATTCCCGCTGCGATTGCTGTTTATTGAAATAGCCAGCAGAAGGTTAATATGAAAAGTGGTTAGTTACAGTCTTTAATCTTCTAACTAATGTACATTTGAGTTAGGGCTCGTTCAAACATTTTTATAGGTTCCAGGAGAGCACTGCTGGTCCAGTGTTGCTGAATTGTGTTGAATATCAGATGTAAAAGTAAACACAGGCATAGGAATTGTTGATTGCTTCTATTTTGGACTTTAGTCCAGTGTACAGGGATCACTGTATTGGTGCACTGAGACACACAAATCCCATAGGGGAGAAATGTGAAAAAAATTAGAGGGGAAAGGGAATGCACAGAGAGAGAGTAGGGGCAGGGGAGCATAGGCGAAAACAAAAGAAATAACTGGCTGAGAAATGATGATCACTAAAAGGAGAAGCTGGAGATTCAGAGAAGGTGGGGAGGGCATGTGGAGACCATATCAGGGAAGATGGAAATGTTGCTGTGTGCATTCATTTCACTGAAGCAAAAAAACTGCAGTCCCCGCCCAATGACATAACATGGCAACTGGCTGCAGGCTCCCAAAGGAGCCTCTGGGTGCCCTGAGGCAGGTGTGTGCCTACCTGCTCATGGTGTTCTGTTGATGCTGTCGCCCATTAAGGCTACAGGAAAACTTTCTGGGAAATGAAAACAATGGAGATCAGTTCAACTGATCTTCATCAATCCACTCAGTGCTCAAATATCCACATATTAATCGGGAATATCTTGACATCTGATGTGCCAGGTGGGTGACAAACTTGTCTTAGGATCCCAGATTTGGGGTCAATTGACTCAGCTTCAAACTCATATCTGACAGACTTTAGAACATACTTTATCACAGAGCTAGAGATGAAACAAGAAATTACTGAAATCCTAATCAGTTATAAGTTTTTCTGAGCAATGGTAAGATTTGCGTTCTGCCTTCAGCAGCCCATGAAGAGGGAAAGAGGTTCCTTGTGCCTCAAGTCTTAGTGCTGTGGCTGGATATGAACCCCCTGCACAGGCTACTCAGTCTAGTTCTTTCTTGCTGCTTTTGTAAATTGGTGCTAATTCTGTTACAAATGAAATACTCTGCAGCTGGGGATGGAGCACAGGGAGAGGAGCTACTGAGTTTTGCAGTTACAACACAGAAACTGACCTAATGATCTGATCTCTAATGAATTCAGTTTTTAACTTGTCTCACTGTATTTCTTGTGCAGTGACTCCACTCCAGAAGAAAAACCATCAGTGCATTCTGAATGTACTGCCTTTAAGTCTTCCATAGTCTCTTTATCCAGCTTCATTTGGTAAGAAGATGATTAAGTGTATTGTTCATATTATGGTCTTTCTGCCTTCCCTGGCAGCCTGCCTTATCCTTTTGAATATTCACGAAGACTTTAGATGTCTGAATTACGTAACAGAAACCACTTGAAATTCCCTCAGAATAGGAGATAATCAGATCACTTGCAGCAATACTGATTGTGAGAAATAAAAAACCTGGTTTTATTACAAGCAAATAGTGCATTAACTCAGGAATTATTTTCTTTAGGTGCACCATAGAAGTTGTAAGGTACCAGATCCTGTCTGGAACTGGTGCTAGGGACTATTTGCATTCGGGAATAGGGAATTAAGAAAGTAGATAAAGATATGGCTGAAACGAGCCCCTGCCATGTGGCAAGCCCTTTGTGTGCAGAGGAAAAGCGGTCATTCTGACCAGGACACCCCGTCTCCCCGCACAGGGGGGCACACCAAACCCAATCAGAAGAGGCCCACTCCTGCCATTATGCTAACAAGGCGGGACCCTTGGGACATACAAAAAGCATGATTTTTGGGGTGGGTGTGTGCTTTTCGGACCTTTGTGGCCTGAGCACCCAGCATGTGCTGAAATAGAAACTTTCCTTTTTCTGCTAAACTTCTTTATCTCACAGATATTTGTATCTTCACTGAATTGAATAAAAGAGATTTTTCTCACACTGATTGAACAGCTCAATTTATATTTCTTCCCCAGATAACAACATTTGAATCATTGAGAAACATTTAAGTGGGGTGATTCTTTGAAAGAAAAAGCTTAAGTAACTCTAAATTTGGGACTGATGTTTGGTGCTTTGCACCAAATTACATGGTAGGTAATGTAAAAATGATGTCTGTGAAAATGAGGAGGTTTATGCTCCACTGCCAGTACTTAGTGGAGAAGAGAAGCTGTCAGACTGGCATTTTGATTTGCACACTGTGAGACTGGCATTTTGATTTGCACAAACGTGCATAATCTCATCAGATGCAGCGTGTCTTTAAACAGTAAAATAATTCTCAGCTTTCTGGCTGTGTGAAAGCAATTTCTAATGAAACGTCTGAAAATGGAACCCTGTGCGCATGTGAACAGTGACCTCTTGGATAAATGTCCTGGCAGAACCTTGGCATGGGCTGTCAGCGTGTGTTACTGCACTGTGCACACTCATTGGCTTCTCTGAGAGCTCCAGCACATTGTTGGGATCCTTTGAGAGGATTCTGCTGTTGGAATAACCAGTGGGCCAAGCTGTGCATTTCAGAAGAATCGCAGCAGGGTCAAACATTGGGAGCAAGGAAAGGACAGACTATACACCTTTCTGCCTCAGGGCTGTGATTCATATTTATTTTGATAGAAATCCATTTCCATTCCCATTTGGGCTTACCTTGAGTGTGATGTAGACCTGAAGTCAATGGAAACCTCCAGTGGAGGCCACTGCACTCTGAGACCCTCTTTTTTTAACATTTGCTTACCTGGAGAACTGTGTGTCTGTCTCTTTCTCAAGCTTTGTTCCACCTTTGAAAGGATTAAGGAGAAACTTGACCTGATCAGAACCTGGCTTTTTAATCAGGGTCTAACTCACCCTGAAAGTGCAGCTTTCCCTCCAAGTACCTGCTGGTGGCCATCTTGTAATGAGAAGACTTCAGACAGTGCATCCTGTATCTCTTCCTGCTCAGCCACAAGAATATTTAAACCAACAATGAGATACTTTGAAATAGTTTTATCCCAGTTATCCTAGTAACTAGAGCATTGTCCTGGTGAACAGGAATTACGAGAGCAAATGTTTTCAAGATGGAGAAATTGTTAAAAACAGGTCTGTAATTCCTGTGCTTGGGCTCTAACAAAACATAGAGAGGGGCTTGATGGTGCTGCCACTTAATTGGGTGAGAAATAAATAAACTGAAGTGTGCGTCAGCCACCTGTTGAAGATGTTCTTTGCTGCAAGAAATGTGGACTGTACTGAGCTAATTGATCTCAAGATATAAGGCAGCAGATTCCATTATCAGTTCCTGGAACCGTCAAGTTCACCATGAACAACTGCTCTTTACTATAATAAACACTCTCCCTGAAAAGAGTGAATAACCCTGACCCCCCTTCAAGACTTGAGGCTTTGTGCTGCCTCTAACAGAGAGGGAGGGTAATTCGGGTGTCAGATTCTAGCAGGAATGTGACATTTGCTACTTTGTGCCACTTTGAGACAGACGCCACTGTGACTACCAACTTCCAATCAAGATTAATTTGGATGATGATTTCTTCAGACACTGCAAACTGACCTCAGGTTTACATTATAGAATCGTGCACTAATTCAAATAACTTACACATCCAAACAATATCGCTTGTGAGTTTGCTACAATACAAATGTAATCCTTGAAGGGAATGTTTAATGAGCTGTTATTCAGTCATTATAATTCATCTCTTTCACAAAAGCAAATAGGAAAAATGGAGAGTTACCATTTGATTCACAGGAGGAAGTCCATCCTCTGTCAGGTTATTTTAGGCAGTTGGGAATTTGTGTTATTGCTGACTTGAAACTTCTTGTATGAGAGGATGTTGAAGAAAATTTTGGGCAAAAAATGTTAGTCTGGGTCTTTCTTTCCCTTTCTTCTTTTTTTGTTAGTTCTGTTTAGATTTCTGTCAGTGCTGGCAGGTGATTTAAAGGCCTGTGATCTCTACTGGTCTTAGGTTGCAATCTCTGCCAGTGCCTTCCCCAACTGTCTGTTTCTCCACTGTTCTCTTGAGCTGTACTCTGACATTGACAATCACATAAATCCTCAGCCCAGAGCTCAGTGCTGTGTTTCCTCTGATGTTCTGCTCCCTTAGCTCTGGCCTGTGGTTCTGAATAGTTTTGGAGTTTTTCTTACAACACAGAATGGTTTGGAAGGGACCTTAAAATTAATCTTGTTCATGAGCTTTAAGGTCCCTTCCAATCCAAACCATTCTGGAGTTCTATGATTTAAAAAAAACAAAACCCAATGGCTCTTCCCCCCTCAGAAAGGAATGTCCAGGGTATTCAGGCTGCTCCTTTGCAGAGGGAGCACCTCCACCTCACCTCCCAGCCTGTTCTCTCTAGGATGCCTATATCCATTGAGAGCAACCCTCTAAACGTGGGAGCTGGCCTCCATATTCTGTAACCCCAATGGCATCACAGCTATGGACATTCGAATTCCTCCTGTTTTGTTTCCTATTATGAAAGAACTTGTGTTCAGGCACTTGAGATGGGATCCTGCTTGTACTGCTTTCACAAGGGACATTCCAATGCCTCCCCTTCGGTGTTCACAGTGCCCCATTTCTTGTCAGGCTGATCATCACCATAATTGTCATCATTCCCTGACAGACCACCTTGTTGGAAGCCCCCCTCACAGATCAGCAAACCTGATGGTAAATTTTCTTTTGCCCTGCTGTTTCAGGTGGATCTTCTCTCTCTCCCCCAGTCTTCGTTCCTTAACAGAGTAAAAAGAAACAAACCCCTTAGCATTGCAGTCATGTCTAGTCAAACATAACGGCAGCCATATTCCAATTCAGAACTTAAAACTGGACGTGAATTTAGTGTGAGGTATTGAACAGTAGCTCAGCATCTAGGATACACCTCTGGTCTTAAAGAACAGCTCCCAGTTTGTTGGTACCTCGTGCTTCCATGAACTGTAATCTCTTCCCTATCTCTTGTCCCTGACAGGCTTCTTCTCACTGGGAGTACTGCCACATTCTCCACAGTTTCTCCTTGTCCTTGTATTTCACTGCTGCTGAATGAGTGACAACACTGTCATGAAAACAACTGCCATTGTGTAAGTGTGGCAGGACCTAGTCTCAGCTGCTTTGTTCTGTAACAAATCAGGTGCAGCTGCCGAGATGAATAATCAAGGTGAGGGTGAAATTTTCAATCTCGCAGCAAATTGATTTGCCCCAAGTGTATGGGGCAAAGAGCAGGAGGAACACTACTGATTTCTAGAAAATCACTAGAGAAAAAACCGAAGAAAACAGTGTTTCCCTTGCTAAGATGAGAATGTTAGACACAGAGATGCCTAGAAAATTTCTGGATTTGGGAGGGTGTCTGAGAACAGGAGTAGCTTAGGCAAAAATTGAAATGCTTGCATCCACATGCAAGAGTCAGCTCCAGTTGTTGTTCTGTGCTTTTAGACTTGTGCCCTTCCTATTTCACCCAGTTCTTTCCCTTTTTTTCCTACTCAGTGGTAACCATGTCTGCCAGCTGACTGCAGGGCACAAGTTCTTTGTATTCAGGTCTTTTCCCCACACCTTTTCCAAGAAAACTTAGAGGTGAGCTTAAAGCTTCTGGGCTGTTTTAAATTATCAAATAATGCATAATTTTGATTCTTACTGGTGTTGAGCTTTGCTGCTTTGCTATCTGCAGGGGCAGGGTTGTCTTGTATCCCATGAATTCAGCATCTTGATGTTATTGTTTAAATGAATACTCAGCAACATCAGGTATATCATAAAGGAATGGCAGTCAAGAAATCATGGCTTATCCAGATCCTGGATCACTTGCTCTAAGGCAAACACTGAGTCAGTGGCAGAGTAACTTGCCCATCCATGGGTCTGCTGCTGGAGGATATTTTCCAGGCAGGAATGTTGGACTCTAAAATAACTCCAGCCAATCCCACCCACCCCAGACCTTGCACATTGGGACTCACCATTGCTGTTTGAGTTGTCTGTAAAGAATAGGTTAGATCATGTTAAAACATTCTGACGTGTGTTTTGTTTTATTGCTGTTTTTCAAAGACTTTTGTAGTTAGCTAATAGGTGGGCAGTCATCTATTTTACCAGTTAAAGAAGATTGAGGCACAGAATATCTGTTTTGTCTAATTTGAATTCCAGTCTACAAAAACCAGACATTGGTCCTGAGTGCATTCAGCGTTCTGCAGAGACAGGTAATGTTTCTGTAACAACAGAAAGAGGGACAAAAAAGGCCAGTTCATTGTAAACAGAGGTGAAACTTACTTGTTTTAAAAGCCTTTGTGTGTCACTGAAAGGGGTCTGTATTTCCTGTTGCTGTTAACTATGTCTGGGCTCTTGATGTGTCACCAGAAAAGGGCCTGCTATGGAGAGCTGACAGAACTGGTGACTGAGGAGATCTGAACCCTGTGCTAAAAACCATGGACAAATGACTTGGAATAAAGAGTAGTTCTGACTTGGTATAAGGAAACTTTTTGCCCCATTGGATAGTCATCCAGTGGAACAGGTTGCCCAGACCGGCTGATCAGTGTCTTCCTTGGAGTTCTTTAAGATTCAACTCCAGCCCTGACCACTGGATCTGATCCCGTTGCTGCTCCTGCTTGGAGCAGGAGGCTGGGCTGGGACTTCCAAAGGTCCCTTGCAGCTGGGCTTGTTCTGGTGGTCTCTGTCAGCAGCAAATCCCACCTTGGCTGCCCATTTCCCTTGGCTGTTTGCAAAGGGATTGATCTGATTGCTCCTTTGGGCAGATTTACACCCTAGGGGATGCTGCATAATGTATGAGGCAGAAAAATGTCTGCCCCTAAAGCAGGATTTTCAATCCCAGTGATCTCTAGTACCCTGAAAGGCCTGGGAGTCCTCTCTGTGGGTGCAGGTTGGTTCAGATTTTTTGTTAATTGGTACTTAAATTATGTTAATTTGTCACTGCGATTCCACAGTGTAACCTGCCACTTTGTTTGGGTAATTTTCAATTGTAGACTAATATCCGTAGTGTTTCCCAGCTACATTTCAGTCCTGTTTGTGTACTGGAGATGTTGAACAGGGTATTTAAATATTGCCTCCTGCTCATCCAGCATCCTAAGGCACCATGTTGTTCCCTGTGGGAGCTACACAAGGTCAAGGCCACATCTCTTTTTCCATGGAGCTGTCACTCTGTGGCTGCATGGAAAGTAGACCTTTGTGCAATGTTGTGTGTTGGAAGAGCATCTGTGGCATTCCGGTCCATCACCCCCCTGTTGCATCTCAGAAGCCCTGGATTGCACAGAAGTGCCAAGCCTAAAACAGAAAAACACCTCTGACTATCAGTCTTGGTTTTGCTGAGCTGATGTAAATTGCATCTGTTAAAAGTCTGTGATGTGTGGGGAGTGGTGTCTCTGTTGAAGGTGGAAGCTGGTCAGGCCAAAAAATGCAGCTTTGGTGACTGCAGGCATTCAAAACCTTAACAATATTAAGTGATAAATTCTGTTTACTTTCTAGATTTTCGATCTGCCATGCCTTCTGTCCTGCCTTTGAAGATTTCACTTGTTAAGGACAGTAGCAGCAGTTCACTGATGCTGTCCTGATTCTGACTGGTTTGGGACTGCTTTTTTAAAACAGTTTTTGTTGCAGTTTTTAATAAAGTTTTGCAGGGTGTAGCCTGGCAGCGATTGAGGGATGGGCTGCTGTTGAAAGGGATGATGTACAGGCTCAGCAGCTCCCTTGGGCTGACAGTGGCATTTGACTGACCATGCATCAAGTATTCAGAAACCTAAACTTGCAGAAAATCAATACTTTTCCTGCCATCTAGTCCCTGAGCTGGCTTGTAATGAGATCAGCTGAATTGCTGGCAGCAGCAAAAGTAAGAGGCTGGAGGAAAAGGGGAGAAGGACTCATCTGTATGATTAAGTATTCTTTTAGCCTTCCTTTCTCTTCTATTTCAGGTTCATAAACCCCATCTTCTTAGCTCTGCTGTTTGCCCCACAACTGCAGTGCCCCATCCTCCCTTGTGCCAGTCAGGAGTTGTGTAGGCACATGCTGAACTGGACTGGAGAATTTGCCTGGCTTGATTTTGTTTTGATGGATTAGTTTTCGCCAGGTTTCTTTTGTGTCCCAGCACAAATGCTGCACTAGAGCAGGAGGGGTGGAAGGGAAGGAGCAGGAAGCAGAGCAGAGGAATTGCTTATTTATCTGCATTAGAATTGCCAGTTTTAACTGACTTAATGTGTGCCTGTAATTACAATATAAGGCAATGATTGTATTTGTGCCCATTATTTCACTGGTCTGTGAACATTCTAAATGTGCTTTCTGGGTTTATGGTTTTATCCCCATTACATTTTGGAAATGTCCTTTTCTTTTTGTCCCCTTCTTTCCTTACTTTGCTGTATGCACTGTATAGGCTGCAACAGCCAGGGGGGTTGAGATTCAGGTGGGTGATTGATCCCTTGCATATCCATTTGTCCCGAAGACACAGCAGTGGGGAGGCTGCACTGGGAATGTTTGCTGGGGCAGGGGCAAGATTGGCTTAAATCAATGACTGTCTTTAAATCTTGTGACTGACTGGGATGAAGAGGTAGGGAAAGAAGAGAGCAACTGTGAGGCTCCGTCAAGCAATGTTGTGTCCACTGTTGCAGAGGGAGGCCTTGGAATGGGCATGTCTATGGAGACCAAAGGAAACAATGGTAGTGGTTACCCTTCTCAGTGGAACAGAGCTGTGCACGTGTGTGGCTGCTATATCATGCAGTCATAGAATCCCAGAATGGTTTGGGTTGAAAGGGACCTGTAAGCCCATTTCATTCCACCCCCTGCCCTGGGCAGCAACACCTTCTGCTAGACCAGGTTGCTCCAAGCCCCATCCAGCTGGCCATGAAAGGTCACTTGTATCATGGTCAACAGCCTGGATCAAGGAGGCAGGAACCTTTATTAGTCCACTTGCCATAACCACACCATCCTCAGCATCCTTGCACCTTCCTTCTCCTTTAGTCTTTGGCCCTTATGCTCTTGTGTCCTCAGTGTTCTTCGTTCCTTTATGAAGGAATTCGTAAAGAACAGTTTCCTCAGTAGAATATTTCAAATATTCTGAATATGTGGTTTATAAAGACATACTTGTACCTTTTCCTTCCTTGTTCCTGTGGATGGAATTAGGTTCTCCCTGCAGAATATATATCCATCAGTTTGGAGATTTCAGTAGTATATTGACTGATGTGGGTTGTGCTGGGGTGTCTCACTCTGTGTGATTTGGCATCCTGACCTTTCAGCTTTATCACCCTGGACACTGTCACACCTGCTTCCATTTTGCAGGTTTATTCCTAGGTCCCAAGGATTCTTTAGCAGCCTTCCCAGTATCTATGGATGTCTCTATTACCATTAGAGAGTTTGTAGAGCAGACAGTTTGTGTGGTTGCCTGAAGCAGATTTTTGGATCAGACTTTAGCCCCCTTGAAAGAGGCACCAGGCTGGGTTTCTCACCAGGTACAGGTGACATCTCACTTCTCCTTACCACCTGTAGACATCTTCTCTGCAGGCTTTTCCAGCATGAATTTCAACCCCCAAGACAGATACTTACACCAAGTTGTGATGTCTCATACCAGTCTGTCCCCAGACCTCTGTTTCCAGCAACTTCCTCATGTGCTGAATGGGCTTTGGGGGTTTTTGTCTCAGCTTCTGTGCCATTGCCAGATGTATGGTAACACATTTCCACTGCAAAGTGTAAAATGGTTGTGTTCCATTCAACCACTTCCAGATGCTCTTCTGACTTTTCTCCCTCTGTCCCATGGATATTCTGAGTCCCTGTTTTCTTTCCTCAAATGCACTGTAATGTAGAGGTGTGATCATGTCAAAGCAACTGGTGTTTTTAATTATATTTTGCCCAGAAAAATTAAAGGCTCAGAAAAATCTTACTTCAGTCCACTGTTAATTAGCTTTCCCTTGCCTGATGGGAATTGAAGAGACTAAAATTAGCAAAATTTGTGGCTAAATCTTCAATCAGCTATTGCCACCTGTTTAGTATTGTAGGTTTATCTGCACCTTATTCTGTGCATTCATATCTTACCTACTATATCATGTTTAGTTTGCTATTCAAAATTCAAATTCAAGCTAGATGTCATTAAAATACATTTTTCTGTCTGATGCTGCAATTGAAATAGTGAACCTTAGTTCCTAAAAGTCAGTCTCTTGGGGCCTTTGCTAGATTTCAGTCCTAACTGGATGGAGAACTTCATGAATTCAGGGAAACACATCCTACAGTTGTGGTGTTCAGGAATCAAATAGTCCCTTCAGCCTGCCCGGTCTGTGATGTTCTGCAAGTTCATGCAGACTAGAAATTAGAATTATTTTCATCACTTACTGTCTACAAAGCCAGCCACTATTCCTTACTGGTCCATTATTCTGGAATGAGAAGTCTGTCCTAATGCCACTGCCCTGCTGCCACCAGGATTCTCTTCCTTTCTCCCTGTGGGCCTTTTTGTATAATTTTTCAGCCTTTCAACACTTAAAGAGGGCCTGTAAGAAAGATGAGGCAGACTTTTAGCAGGGCCTATAGCAATAGGGCAGGGAGTGGTAGTTTTAAACTAAAAGAGGGAGGGTTTAGATTAGATATAAGGAAGATATGTTTTACAATGACAGTGGGAGGCCCTGGCACAGGCCAGGTTGGATGGGGCTTGGAGCAACCTGGTCTGGTGGAAGGTGTCGCTGCCCATGGCAGGGGGTAGACTAGATGCCCTTTAAAGGTCCATTCCATCTAAACCAGCCTCTGATTCTATGATTTTCTGGTGTCATTGACCTTCATTTGAATGGTTGTCCTTTGCACCTAAATACTACATTGTGATATAATACATGGCTGTACTTTCCTGGCTTATTGAAAGGCTTATTTGCTCCAATTTTGTTTGCATGCTCAGAAATGTATGGGTTCATTCTGGTTGGGATGTTAGGAAGTTTCAGTCATTTCACAAACCACTTCTGATGTTTAATGGAGTATTGACTGAAAATAACTACCAAAGCCTGCTTTCCAAAGCAAGCCACTTCCCTCCTGAAACAGCAGTAATTTTCTGTGGGATGAAGACAAATGAACTCATTTTCCATGCTGTAAGTGATGTTTCACCAGTGGGAATGTATAGTTGTGTTTCAGTGCTTTATTTGACCTAGGTACACACACTCTATCCTGACCCTCATAGTCAAAGTAGGAGCTCCCATGTTTCAAACAAGACTTTTTTAATACAAAATACTTTCAATGCTGACTATTTCTAGTCTCATTCTACCTGTGAGTGCCTTTAACTGTTGTGGAATTATCCAATTAGCTACTTGAGTGTGGCAGCTTTTCCAATCCAGTTTTTTTTTCCCTTTGCAGGAAGCAGCAAACATGCTATGTCTTATGCAGAACAGGCTGAAGGAAGAGGAGCAGCACCTGCTAAAGGGGGGAAGTAAGTGGGATTTCTTCACCTCTGGTAGTAGCAGAGAAGTTTGGGTTTTTTTGTTTTTTTTCCAAACTTACTCTTAATTAATTAGAATTCTAGACGAGGGGAATAACAAACTCTTGAGATTCTGTAGAAAGCTCCCAAACAAGATTTTGCTCTTTTTGAGCTAAACATCAGCAAAAACTTCCTCACTAATTGCCCCTGTGAATTTATTGCTGCATTCTGTGCATTTTTATTTGATAGTGGGAGAAACTAGAAGGAAAGTTAATTCTCAGGATCAGAGAGAGAGTTCACGAAAGCTGAAATTGAGTAAAGACATAGAAGTTGCGCTGCACAGTTTATTTGGTGGTCAGGATTTTCAGAGCAAGCTCATGAAAGACGAATTTCACTCATTTCTGCCAATCTTTGATCTCACATAAATGAAATAAAACGTGAAGATGTTTTAGCTGAAATATAGGGTTTGTAATATAAATTACAAGAATGCAGAATTGTTTGAAGGATTTACTTGAGTGGAAAAGTTCAGGTCCTTCTGTCTGACAGTTTCCAAGGCAAATAAGTTTGAGGAGGCAAACATCCATCCTCAGTAATTGGCAGTGTGAAGCATAAAGGGAAAATTTGCTGGCCTGCTTTCTCCTTGTCTGTGGGTTTTACTTGGAAAACTATTTTGCCAGTTTGCATCTCTGAAATAAAAGGAACTTTGTCTTTTAGTTAGTAATTTAACTGCCATCTAAGAACGTCATTATGACTTTTAATGAGCTAAAAATATTACAATAATACATCTTTATTCAAGTACTTAATTGTCATAATTAGTATTTATTTTAATGATAAGAGCACCAGGATCCTTATTTTGCAGAGCTGTCTCACTTATTGACTGCTCCATAACCTTGGAAAATCGAGTCATCTTGGTCAGCTCCAGCATGCTTTTATCTGCACAGGCTGTGAAAGTTTGCAGAGATGTAACTGAGACAGTAAATTTGGCTTTCGGAGGCTGTTTCCCAGTCATGAACATGAAGTTAATTTATGGAATGCTGTAAAGGTCCCTGAGACCACATGTAACAACCAGGTACCAATCTGGGATTTCCCCTTAGACCAGACCCCACTCTCCTCTCATTACTAGTTAAATTATACATTTTATACAGTTCAAACCCAAGAGATTTGCTTTGTAAGAGAATGGAGAGGTTGGTGTCTTAAAGTGGCATGGTATCCTATCAGGGATATGTTTACAGAAGAATTTTGTTAATTCCAGGGTCCTAGTCACAAAAAAGTACATTTTTTGCACAGAGAAAGAGCAGCAGAATCAGTGCAGCATTGTTGAGCAGCTTTGCCTGTCTAACCTCTCCCAAGGTTAATAGTGCAATTCACACCAGAAATAGGAAAGCAACAGGATGCAATATCTGCTGGAGAGGATTCCCAAGAGACCTACAGCTTCATCTGGCAGTGATTTTATCAAAAGGACTGTGAGCATGGGGGGAAAATGATGTGAAGTGCTGCAGACATGAGACTTAAACCTCCTTCCAGCTCAGTTTGGACTTTGAGTGCTACATCCTCCTGCTAAGATACAATGTGCCATGTAATGAGCCAATCACAGGGAATATTAAAAAAGGGCTATTTTCGCTATCAGAAACGTCTTTCTAAAGTAGATTTTGGGAGGGGAGGTTGCTTCATGGAATCTTGAAATCACAGCCTGGTTTGGGTTGGAAGGGACGTTAAAGCTCATCCCATTTCACCCTCTGCCATGGGCAAGGACTCCTTCCACTATCCCAGGTTGCTCCAAGCCCCATCCAACCAGGCCTTGGACACTTCCAGGGATGAGGCAACCACAGCTTCTAAGGGCAACCTGTGCCAGGGCCTCCCCACCCTCACAGGGAAGAATTTCTTCCCAATATCATGTCTAAATTGACCTTCTTTCAGTTTAAAACCATCACCCCTTGTCCTGTTGCAAGACCCCGCTAAACACATCATTATGCCACTTAGATTTTTGAGTAATGCTCCACACATGAAGCAAAGTGCTTTTATCCTGAGTTTTCTTCCATCTTCACTTTGTTAAGAAACGTAGGCCTTCATTGTGTGGGCCTTCAGCCCAACAAAGACTTTGAGCTTCTACACATGAAGTGGACCCTGCTCTGACTTGGTCTTGCTCGTGCAATGGGTTCGGGAGATAAAGGGATGAGCTTCTGCTCTGCTCAGTGGAAGGTGGGCAGGCTGGTTTGGCATCTCCCAGTATCTTAAGATTCTCTGGCTGAGTCTGGAAGGACTAGGGTGGTGAAATGACCTTCATTTGCACAGATTCATTGATTTCCTACACAGAGGAGTAGCATGGATCAGTACCTCCTGTAATGAAAAGGGAAGAGTCTGTCCCTCTCGTTACACTTTGCCCCTGAGAGCTGCAAAACACTTAATGCGGCTCTTTTAGCAGCATGGGCTGGTATCTGGTGATAAATTTGTTGCCATTACCTGATAAAAGTCGACATCCATCCTGCCCCCGTGAGCACTCTTAAAACTCTTACGCCTACCTGCGTAATTGATGCAGTTCTCATATTGTCTGCATCCTCTGACCTTATCTCCTGCTAATTTGGGAGGAAGGGTTCCAAATTAACAGCTTATTTCTCTGTGCAGTAAAGTTGCAGGAATTCTGGACAGCTCTCTGATGAATTTCAGGCTGAACTAACAACAGAGAAGCTTAAATCATGTTTCTCATTAAGAAGAGCTATGGAATGGAGATTGAGTTGTGCTAGTGTGTGTTAAGGATATAAAAAGTCCATGGATATGTCACGGTACTCACATAAAATTGGTAAAAATGTTTAGGATAATTGATAAACAGTCTGGTTCTTTTTTCTTTTGCTAGCGTGCATTGCAAATCAGCTTTTATTTCTGACAGAGCATCTCCATAAAACCACTGCGCTAAAAAAAAAAGCTAAGAATAAATTATATGTAAAATATGAAAAATGACAAAAAGATTTTGAACTCTAAATACAGATTAAGCTTTGAGTATTATGTGCATGATGAAAACATACACAGTTAAGTATTTGCAGCAATATAGAAATGTCTTCTGGGCTGAGCAGTAAGGAAATTGCTGTTATTTTTCTAATCTTTGCTTTACAGAAGATGCTCTTGGAGAAACTGATACAGGATGTGGTGCCTCACACACCTGCTGCCTATGTGCCATATCCAGGGCTGGTGCCAAATAACAAATCCAATATCCTGAAACTCAGGGCTTGATTTCCTTGTAGTTAATGGCAAGGTGACTCTTAAAACATGTTATTAGACACTGCTTGGGCGAGCACTGTGAAGGCTGGTGACAGAATCAGAGATCAGGTGTGGATACTGGATGCTCTGACACTGGATTGTGTGAGAGAAGAGGTCAAGGAAGGTCACTGACCATAGTAGAAATTCAAGATGTTTTCTTAGGTTCACTCAAGGTTGGAAAAACATGTTTGTTGAGCAAAAAGGAACAAGTGTTTTAGTGTTTCTATACTGAAATACAGTTTTTCAGACTGTAATCAGCTTGCTACATTTACAGATCTTTTTTTTTCTCACTTTTTACTCATTTCCACAGGCATTTTCTCACATTCTTTAAGAATATTTTTTTTTTTTTTTAATTTAAAAGCAGACAATGTAGAATCACAGGATTCCAGAATGGTTTGGGTTGCAGAGACCTTGAAGCCATCTCATTCCACTCCTGCCGTGTGCAGAGACACCTTCCACTATCCCATGTTTCTCCAGGCCACATTCAACCTGACCTGGAACATTTCCAGGGATGGGGCAGCCACAGCTTCTCTTGGGCAACCTGTGCCAAGGCCTCCCCACCCTCACAGGGAAGAATCTCTTCCCAATACCGCATCTATCCCTGCCATTTGGCAGTGGGAAGCCATTCCCCTGTCACTGCATGCCCTTGTGCAAAGTCCTTCTCCAGCTTTCTGGTGTTTATATATAAATTATATTTTTTAAAAAGTAAAATATTTTGTTTTGAAAATATAAAAATAAACCTTTTGAAATTTTCAAAATATTTCCTTTTTTTTTATTTCGGCTAATGCCGTGCCCAGGATTGATTTAAATTTGCAGAAGTGTTTGCTGTAAAACTGAATTTTTCACTGACTACGCCACTTCCTGTTGTGCTGCTCCAGTCAGCCCACCCTGCATCCTTTTGCTTGGAGTGTAGAATGGATAAAAATCCATGTTCCATGGCATTTGGAAATCTGGTTCAATCTTGTTCAGCAATAGCCACAGGATTAACTGATGCTTTTGGGACCACTCTTTCTACTCCAGAATTAGTGCTTTAAAATTTGATAGCAGATAAACAAAATGCCATATTGCAGCAATTGTGGGTGTGGCTGTGGATCACTGGGTAATTCCTGGATGATATTGCTGATGCTCAGCATTGCCACCATGAGATGCTCAGACCATCTATCTTCCTGTAACAGACACTTGGAATTAGCCCACAGGAGTCTTGTGTTGTGCTTGCTAGATAATTGCAAAATCATGTTCTAATTTAATAGTATTTTGATGGGTTCTTGGCTGGCAAGATCGTTAGAAGTAGTTATGGACACCAAATACAACCTGTCAATAAAATGGGCCAAAAAATAACATACCTACTTATTCCTGTGCCAAGACTGCAAATCCCAGTTTAAATGGAGCTTGTAATCAAGAGTTTATTTCAGGTAACAGAGTCCTATTGCTTCTTTGGGCAGTGGTTAATAATTCTTACTAAAAAGGGACAGACCAGGTTGGAAGGGGCTTGGAGCAGCCTGGTCTAGTGGAAGGTGGCCCTATACATGGCAGGGCATGGAACGAGTTAGGCTTTACGGTCCCTTCCAAACTGTTCTGGGATTCTGTGATTTTAAAATGACCAAGCAAGGTCAATAAGTGCACTTGGACCTACCTCTGCAACCTCCTGGTTGCTGTTTGTTGCTGTTACTGCCCAGTTTTTCTATACACAGGTCTGAACATCCAGGCTTTCCAGACCTCATTTAGTAGTTCTCAGTATCAGGATGAATTTTTCTTACAGATCAGATGACACATCTCAGTTTTGTGCTAAGGACAAAGGATGTTCCCTCCTGAAATTTCTTTATCTTTCCCTTCAAACTGCAGAGCTATGAGTGTAGGAGTGTTTAGGCAGATACAGATCCTTGATGCTCTTGAGTTTGGTGGGACAAGAGTATGGATTTGGTAGAACTGAGGCTTTCCTGTGGGTACTGAGCTTCATTCTCTCTTCAGTCACATTAAAAATGCTAACCCGCCCTCATTGTTTTTTCCTGTTCCATTATTTCATGTTATTTATTAACTGGATTTTGTTTTGGATCAGGTGTCTGTCAGTTGCCTACTTGATTTTTCTTAACAAAATCAAAATCCTGCTGAATCTAGTAATTGCTGCAGAGCCAGTGCCTGTGTTTTCAAAGCAGTGATTTTTATTATCAAATTGAACATGCTGAACAGCACTTACATCTAATTCTGAAGCGTATCAATTAACAATGTCCTCTGTGCTCATTATCTTCACCACAGTAGCTTCTTATTTTACAGTTGTATACATTTACTTTGATATTGATGCAAACTACCAAATCTGTAATGAAATCACTGCTAAATTATTAAATCATGGTGGTTTTCCTTCAAGCGTTGCAAATTAACAGAATTTAAATAATTTAAACATAGTATTATCTGTCCAGGTATCAGCTCTTGCTTTTTGTGGAAGCAGTAGGTGTGCTTTGGAACAACTAATCCACTTGAGAGAGTGGTGCTTTGCAGTGGAACCAGGATGTACTTTTTGTGCCTGGACAACTTTACAGGAAACTAATTGAGTTGACTGAAACCCACCCTTATGAAACAGAAATGAAAGTCAAGTGGGGTTTAAAATCTCAGTATATTCTCTGTCAGGTAGGCTAGTATTTTGAGAGTATTCTCTGAGCAACAGAGTCAATCACAGCAATGGGGAAATGGGCCAAACACAGTTTACAGAGTTGTTCTGTTAGTTACCTTTTCATAATAAAAGTACAGGAGCTTCTTAAAACCACAGCCTTAAGCTTCTGCAAGCTGCCATCTTGGCCTAAATTTGGGCACATGGATTGCTGAACAATAAGTTTGTTGTGAAAATTCAACTACTCCTCTTTAAAGCCATATAAATTTCATAAGCCAGCTCCTATTTAGTGGATTCTGCACTCCATGTACTAGCACATGGCAGATTGTGGTAGCATGTTTTATTATCTTCATTGCTTTATGTTCATCCTGTGAGAAACAGAGTCTCAATCAAATGAATTTTTATAATAAAAGGTTTATTATATGGTAAGAGCAATGCAGGCCCTGGACACGAGCGGGGAGTCTTTGCTCCACCAACTCATGAGTCAGGTGCAATGTGTGTCTGGCTTTTATCCATCCACTTTATACATATTCATTACATGGTATACATATGAATTTTACATACTTCTCCTATATGGCTACAGTTAAGTCATTATTTTTACAACTGGTTAATTACTACATTACAATTTAGTGTCTTGATAACTTCCCACCACAATTCAGGGGGAATTTTAGGATTTAGTGATTTGACAGATTCCCTATCAAAATCCAGGTATTCCTTCATAAAGGTTCAGGGAAATCGATGACCTCACAACAGTCGGTTTTATTGTTTTATGAGGGGGCCATAAAACCATTTGTTTCCCTACTGGCAAAGCGTAGCAAAGTGATTTAAAGGGGCTGAGGCGGCCAGCCCAACAACGCCTATTTAATCCATAAACAGGTGTTTTGCCTTAAAGGAGTTCATAAAGCGGGCACTTAAACCTTTGGGGGATCCGGAGGCGACCATTATTGACCCTCAGTGAAGCGCCTCAGAGATTATAATATGTATATATATTACTAAGTAGTGGGAAATGCCATGAATATGTAACAGGAACGCGGGGAAGGGAAAATTAACAATAAGCTGTAGCGAAGGTACCTCTGCGTGCACTTTGGCCGAGGGGCTCCCAGCGCGCCCGGCTCCTAAAACCCCCGATTTGAGCCTCTTTTTTAGGCGGTTTTTCTTTTTAAGAGCCCATTTCTGCCAGCGCCGCCCCTCTGAGGGCGATGTGGCGGCTGCCCTCTTTCAAGATGGCGCTTGCCCTCACCCAAGATGGCCGCCGCGCCCTCGCGCCTCGCCGTGACGCAGTTCCGCCATCTTCCACTTCCTCCTCCTCCTCCTCGTCTCTCACAGCGCCCGGGGCTCCGTGAGGGGCCGGCGGTCGCTGAGGGGCGGCCGGGCCCGCCCGCAGCCTCCCCGCGTCCCTCACGGCGCTCGGGGCGGTGTCCTCGTCCGTGCTGAGGCCGCGGTGGGTGCGGGCGGCGCGTCCCGCAGCGCGGCGGGGTCGGGCCCTGTGGGGAGGTCGGGCTCGGCCTGGTGGGTTCGGGGTGTTTCCCCGGGATCAGCCCCTCAGAGGGGCCGCTTCCAGCGCTGGGTTTTGTGTGGTATTTTTGCGGGTCTGGGGTATTTCGGCTCTTCCTGATGGTGTTCCCAGCTCCGCTTTCTTTTGGCAGCTCATCCTCTTTCCCTCTCCCCAAAGACCTTTCCTCCTTTCCTCCTTTCCTCCTTTCCTC
>JAWWEE010000030.1:2020104-2032568 GCA_035221455.1 Xenops minutus
GATGACCTTACAACAGTTGGTTTTATTGTTTTATGAGGGTGCAATAAAACCATTTGTTTCCCTACTGGCACGAATCACATACATAGTTATTACAATCCTAAGAAAAATCTATGTTTTCTCCATAAGGAATGTTCCTTGTGTTCCCAGAAATTTTAGTAGATTCTGTTACGCAGCATTATACAGATGAGAGTGGGGGTTTTTCTAGGGCGACAAGTAGTTTCTTTGTATATGTTGTTGAATGAAACTTTCTGAATTGTCACCTTTTTATCAATACCAGGAGTATTTTGGTGAAAAGTGGGCACACTGGACATATACAATGAAGGATTTGGATGGTGAACCCCGTAGTGTTGTGGCTGGGATGGGTCACAACAGCATTGGACTGGTCTGATGTATCTTGTGTATTTAGATAATTTTCTAGCACTGTGCTCTGGTTCTGTTGGGATTTTGGCTCAGCATGATTCTGCTCAGCTGATAATTCAAATTTTATCTGGGCAGAGCTGGGCTTGATGATAGCAGCCACTGGGCTGGATTAGAGCTATATATATTTTTTTTTCTTTTTTTAAGTGAAAAGATGCTTGATGTCTTTCCAAGAGTGAGCAGGAGGCAAGAATTTTGCTGTTGCTGAATCTGCATTTGCAGCTGTCACTTTCCTGACCCCCTGGCGTGAAGTCACTGGTTCACTGTAGTGATGCTTCAAGTGGGGTCTGCGGCTCAGGATTCCAGCCTGACTGTTAAAGGAAAATGTAAACTCTTGCCATAGAACTGTAACAGTATTTGTTTTAAAGACACACTCAGTGCTTATATAGGAGCAAATTCTTCCCTGTGAGGGTGGAGAGGCCCTGGCACAGGTTGCCCAGAGAAGCTGTGGTTGCCTCATCCCTGAAATGTTCAAGGCCAGATGGGACCCCTCTAACCCTGCCTTCTGGCAGTGGGAAGCCCCAGCTCAGCTGGCAGGTCATGCTCAGGTGATCCCAGCAAGGAAAAGAAATAGCTAATGGGGATTGGGTGGAATTGAGATGGTTTGGCAAAGTAACCATAAGGGCTCCCTGCAGCATCCTCAGCTCTGGCCAGTGGCGCTGCCTAAGAGGATCACAAATGGCAAAACCTGGAAGGGAGAAATTGGTTCTGAAAAAAAAAAAAAAAAGAAAAACAAAGGAAAAGACACACAAAAAAACCCCAAAAACAAGGAGGAAGAAAATAACCCCACAAAATAAGAATGAGAGTGCTTTAGTAACAGTAAGAGCCATCACAGGTGTAACAAACATTCTTTCATATACACAGCACAAACCTGAATCCTTTAAGTTCCACATGTCTCTTCCCAAGGAGTTTGCCTGTGCAAGGGCTGAAGAAAACCTCATATTCTTAAATGCCAAGTAAATGGAAGAAGCATCCAGGTCACACAGCAGTGAGTGATTCCCTCACTTGCCAAAGAAGAAAGTCCAAGACAAATAGAAATTATAGCTGACACTGCTGGAGCCTTGTAGTCTTACCAGGTTATCAAATACTTCCTTTGGCATTATTATTTTGTCATTAACTTAATATTGCAATGAAGAAGGCGATGAAAAAATGTCTAATACTTGTATATTGCCCAATATTTAAATATTGCAAAGATGTGTCAGGTCATTACTAATCCTAATTAAAGTAGTTATTTTCAGCTCAGACATCTGCGTAATTAAATGTACCTGAGATCTGAGAAAGAATTGCCTATTTTCTCTAAATAATCATCAGCAAATGTTGCTGTGCTGAGTCCTCCCATGGGATCCTGTTGGGTTTGTGCTGGCACTGGTAATTCCCTGAGCTCCTGGGGTGTAGGATCAGCTGGTGTGGAGGGACTGATCTTTGTCAGGGCAGGTTTAGGTTGGATCTCAGGAAAAGGTTCTTCCCCCAGAGGGTGTTTGGGCACTGAACAGGTTCCCCAGAGCAGTGGGCGCGGCCCCAAGGCTGCCAGAGGTCAAGGAATGTTTGCACAACACTCTTAGGGACAGGGTGAGATTATTGGGGTGTCTGTGCACGACCAGGAGTGGGATTCAATGATCCTTGTGGGTCTTTTCCAATTCAGGATATTCCATGATTCTATGATCTCCACACAAGTGAGGACAGTTCAAGATCTGAGAGGAGATGAGGTTCTAGCATGTTTGTTGAATGATTAAAGGGGGAAGTAAATCACAAGTGGCAGTAGCTGATCTTGGTGAGCCAGGAGCTTGCACAAGCAGGCTGGCATGAACAAGGACAGAGTGAAGAAACTCAAGGATAACAGGAGATTTCAGTGGAGCAGAGTCTGCTCCAAACTTTCCTCGCATTTCTGCACCAACTTTCCACCCACCATTTTTTGCTCCAAGGAGGATCAGTTTGGTTGGCCATGCATGTGGACCTCAAGGTAGGACTGACCTGGAGAACAGTCTGCCCTTGTCCTTGCAGGCACTTCTAAGTGTCTGAAGACTTTTGTCATCTTTTGAAACATCCAAAGGACAATTTTATCCAATTCCTTTAGGTTGGTCCCGGTTTGGTGACTGGGGAACTGAAACTAAGGGGCTAAATAGGCTTTTCTTGGTATAGGAAGAAGGAAATAAAGGCAGATGATGGAAATATTTAAAGAAGTTCCTACATCTTGGGAAAACTTTCTTGTGTCTCCAGGCATCTTGGTTTTGGCTGTAGCGGCATTCATTTATTTGGGGATATCTCATTGTGCTTTTCTAATTTAGGATTAAATGAAAGGCAGGGCCTGAGGGGACCTGTTTTGATATTGCTTGTGTCAGGGTAAAGACCAGGAGATGTGTTAATAAGCCTACACAAGAGTTTTATCTTTAGATCAATGGCTGGAGTAGCACCTTTTGACTGTACATTCATACCCATAGGGGATATTTAAACAGCACATTTATGGTACATCCTGGGATTGTCCCAATGCAGTTGTCTATAGTGTGTGCTGCTTTGGCACTTACATGCAGAAGGATTGCTCCCTAGGATGTGGATATTGGCCATTTCCCTGTACTCTTCAGTAGAGCCAATGCTCCCTGTAGCTGCATTTTTAATTAATATTGGGCTTGAACAAAGGTAGAAACTGCTGGTATCTCCTGTGTCCAACTGCTGCTCTGAATTGTGCATTGGTTTGAGTGATATTAACCGACTGGTTTTGTTTTTAACCAGATAATGATGATTCAGACATTGATGTTCAGGAGGATGAAGGATCTGACAGTGAACTGGATGGGCAAATCATGAAGCAGCACACCAGCACAGAAGCTCTGCTGCAAGGTATCCTAACCCTTCCTTGCCTTTTTTTAGGAGGATATGATGGAATTATGTGAGTAACTCCAGATAGGAGAAGACCCTGTTGTAGTTCAGGATGGTGGCACTGTTCAGTTGTCAGGAGCTGTAGGAGGATAAAGCCTTGTGGAGAAAACAATATTTTTGAGAAAGCAAATTAAGGATTATTTACTAAGGGACAAAATTACTGTGTGAGAAAAAAACTGCCTTGGTATTGCCTTAGACATTATAGAAGTAGCTTTATACAAAGCTTTAGGAAAGCAATGCCATTTCTCATTGCAAAGCATTTATTTCTCTTTAGCTGTTTGCACTTGTTCTGGCAGAGTCTTCTTCAAAAGGAGACCTTCAGCAAGTCCATGAAGCCCCTGGGCACAGGTGTAACACACCTGAGCTTCTTCTTTCGGGAAAGGAAGTCTGGCTTCTATCCTAGTTCATCATGTGGAGTGGAATTGCAGCTTCTGACTGCTGATCCCATGGGAGCCCTGCTCAGAAAAATTACTGGTCTTAGAAGGCCCTGGTCCTTAGAGGAATTACTGTGTGAGGGTCTGTGTTTCACTGAGGTGAGAAAAGAATTGTTCTGTTCAGTCTGGAGTCAAGCAAAATGCACCCAGGAAGTCAGATTAGTGCTCCTTGTTAGCAGTGAGGGATTCTGAACTGTCAGCAAAAGCCTCTTTGGGATCTAGAGGAAGTGCTTTTGTAGGGACTTGCATGTGCTGCCACTTCTGCTGGAACCCGTTCCTTAGGTAAAATGCAAATATGTGGAGTTTTTCTGACTGGAATTCTGCTCTTCCCTCTCTGAGACCAGAGAAAGAAGCTGACATTCTCAAGTCAATGTAATTCAAGCATTTTTATCCTCCTTTCCATTGTTTTTAGTAAAACCAGAAAATTCTTGATAAGTGTTAGAAACACTAATATTCCCTAAGGATTTTTACATTGTCATTTTTCAAGGAAAGGTTTGTACACAGGTTTTAAACCTTTGGAAGTGATTGTGTAACTGTCTGTTAACCTTCAGCTCAAAGGACACCATAACCAGGCAATGTGGATACTGACTGCAGTCAGTCAGTTCTTAATACCAGTTTTAAGAATAAAAAGCTTTATTATAAAAGCTGTAAATTTTGTTACAAGTAGTATTTTTTCTAGCAAGAGCTTTGTTACCAGTAATTACACAAAATGAACTTGTCAGACTTAAAACAAGCAGTTCAAATCTATGAGATAATTTCTCTGCTGTACTGTTTAGATTGATTTCTCTGCTTCTCTGAGTCTCTTCCTGGTGTTTAGTAAACTACTTCTGGCAGATAATTATCCTCTTGACTTGCTGTTACTTTCTACAACTCCGTGACAGGAGTGTGGAGACGTGGGGGTTGAACTCTTCTCCCAGGGAACAAGGGACAGGACCAGAGGAAATCCCTGCAAGCTGTGACAGAGGAGATTTAGATGGATATTGGGAAAATTTCTTGTTGGAAAGGGTGGTCAGACATTGAAACAGGCTTCCCAGTCAGTGGTGGAGTCACCATTCCTGCAGAGATTTAAAAGCCATGTGGATGTGGCGCTTGGGGACATGGGTTAGTGGTGGCTTGACAGTGCTGGGGAATGGTGATCATCTCAGAAGGCTTTTCCAGCCCAGATAACAATGTGGTTCTATATGTTTGACTTTATAACTGTCACTAAATGAAGTGCTGGAGACACATGGATGCAGCAGCTTCTTTAGGAAATCGGGGCTGAACATCGTCTGGCTGTTTGTCATAAAACACACCAAGAATCTGTTTGTGTCCTTTATCACAGGTAGTTTGCATTTAAGATACTCTTAATTATCAAGGCAGCATAGAAAGAACATTATTTCTGTTAATTACTGCTTTTTTCCTGGACTCAGTTCAAGATATTTTAATCACTTTCTTTTGAAGCTCTTTGTCTTCATGCATGGTAGTACTGCTGAGCCAGGTTTACTCTCAAACTAAGGAGAAAGGATCCACTGTGTGTAGTCCCTGTAGCTGCTGTGATGCAGTTTTACATCTCTAATTTCCAGGTTATTTGTAAAATAAGGCTTCCTCCCTCTGTCTGTAATAGGTGGGGAGGTACTCCAGTGTGGTTTGCTATTTCAGAGGCAAGATTCTCGGGGAGAGCTAATCCTTCTTTTTAGGCCACTTGGTATAATTGGGTAAAATCAAGACACTTTCACCCTCAAGAGCCCTTTCATCAGCTTTGTCTAGATGTAGCAAAAATTCAAACTAAGTTCAGCTTTGACAATATTGCTCCTGGTTTTATTCTTTTAGCCAATTAAAAGACTTGAAAGATTTATAGGATTTAGTCTCCCATGGTGCAGAAAAGAGTGTTAGCTGGGAGAGACTTGCGGTCGTACAGAGAGAAAATTGACCCCTTCTTCCCCATGTGCAGAGAGGAACAGGTAGTAGCAGGGGAAGAAGGCAGCTGAAATGAGCTGTGGAACTTCTGTCTTCATGGAGTTCAGTGCTGATAGGTCAACAATATAACAAAGCCAGCTTCAAGGAGCCAGAAAGGGTTCTCTACCAGTAGGGAGCCTGGGATGGCAACACATGGCTGGGAGGAAAGAGCCGGGCTGGCAGGGACTGCCTTACTGAGCCTATGAAACTACTCCTGTTTTATTATCACAATATCACAATTACAGGCAAGTTTCTTTTTTAATGGGACTTATTATAATAAACCCATGTATCACTGATCATTTGCTTTTGTAACTTAGAGAATACACTGATTTGTCACAGAATCACAGAGTGGTTTGGGTTGGAAGGGACCTTAAAGATCATCTCATTCCACCCCCTGCCATAGGCAAAAATACCTTCCACTATCCCAGGTTGCTCAAAGCCCTGTCCAGCCTGGCCTTGGACACTTCCAGGGATGGGGCAGTCACAGCTTCTCTGGGCAACCTGTGCCAGGGCCTCCCCACACTCATGGGAAGAATTTCTTCCCAATATCCCATCTAACCCTACTACTTCAGGCCCTTGTCCAAAGTCCCTCTCCAGCTCTCCTGGAGCCCCTTTAGGCACTGGAAGGGACTCTCAGGTCTCCCTGAAGCCTTCTTTCCTCCACGTGAACACCCCCAGCTCTCCCAGCCTGTCTCCAGAGCAGAGGGGCTCCAGCCCTCAGAGCATCTCCCTGGCCTCCTCTGGACTCTCTCCAGCAGCTTCATGTCCTTCCTGTGCTTGGGACCTCGGAGCTGGATGCAATATAGTCTCTTAATTTTAACATTGTCAATGTGAATAAAATTTCACATCCCCTTTTATTCTGTCTGGCAATAGATAACTTGGGGCGATTAGACAAATACAGTAGATGCATAGACTTTGCTGAGGTCAAACTGAGTTTGTAGCAGTGCTTGGAGTAAGACATTGGTTTTTGTCAGAAAGCCAAAGAAAAAGAAATTCTTTCAACATTGAAGGTCTTAATCATCTGCAGTGTAGAGAAACCTCTTGCCTGAAACATAAATGAGTAGTTTGTAGCAGGATGGTTGTTCACGTGCAGACTACAAAGCCTAGTTCTGGGAATGCAGAAGCTGCCATGCTGGCATGGGCAGAGGGTCCATCCAGCCTGCTCTTCTCTCCGCACCACTGGCCGAAAGATGTCTGGGGAAGAGTGTAGGAACTTCCCTCATGTTCCCTCCTACTCTCAATCTGTTTCAACCCCCATGAGTATTTCCTGAGCCATACGTGGCTTCCACAAATTTAATCCAACCTTCAGCAGATTGATTTTCTCCTAAGAACCTGTCTAGTCTCCCCTTGAACTAGGTGGGTTTTTTCTTTCCATACTATCAGGAGTAGCAGATTTTGAAGTGATGATGTGATTATATGTACAGAACCATCTTTCTAGTCTTTTGGACCAGTCTGAAATGCATTTTGGCATCATGAGGATCTTTCCCCTTTGCAGTGGTAGCAGTGGCAGACTGGGACACACAGGCTGACACACAAGGCAGTGCTACAGAATGAAGCTGGAATAGTCCACCCTTGCAGAACTGTGGAACTGTGCCTGTCTATAATAAATCACCCTCTTTTCCACACTGCTCGGGTCTTTCAGCTCCTGTAAGCCAATTATCCCAATGCTTTAGCTCTTGTTTCCTTTTATAATGTTGGTATTAAGGGTAGTTTTTGTCGTGTCCAGACCATGGAGACCATGTTACTACTGAGACAGGAACAACTTCAGCCTTGTGTTTTTTTACTGTAAGAAGACAGCTTTATTAAACTCTATTTTTCAGCAGATAATCACTTCAAAGTCACACAGTGAAAGAGCAGATCTCTTGGAGCCTCTTGCTTTGGCAGACCTGACCAAGGGGTATCAGTGTGATAATTATGTGCTGACAGCTGGGGCAGTGAGGGCACTGAATGCCTCTGGTACCCTGGATGCTGGGGAGGCTGAATTACCCCTCACTTTATTCAACTCTTGAGGGAAAATGGAAGCTTTGATATAGAAATCTTCTCAGGTGAGTCGACACGGTCCTGTTTCCAAACTCCTCCATGCAGCAGGTAAGCTGCAAAGGAGGAAAGTCCTGTACTCAGTGGTAATTGTCAGACTCTTCATGTGGAGATTCTTTCTCCAGCTTGTGGCTGTGTTCAGATTTCTGCCACAGAGTTTCTGGAATGTTTTCCTTCCCTTTGAACTCTCACAGGTGTGAGACGAATGCACAGGAGAATGGAGGGATTCAGCTGGAAATGTGTAACAGCTGTCTGCTCCTTGTTGGATGTCTTGTTCACATTGAGTTCCTGTGGCTATCACTTGCCTAATTTTTAGAACACAGAAATAACTAGTCTGTTTTTCCCTTCTCTCTGGTTCCTAAAGGAAGTTACATCTCTGAGCCCAAGAGATATGCAAGTGCATTTATCTTTACAAATACAAGATGGTAATAAATCTTCATGTTTCCTCAAAATGTTGTATTCTTCTCTGTTGTGGAAATGAGTCTTGATAAAAAGATTATTCTAAAACCCACTGCATCTGTCTGGGCATCACTGAGATGCTGTGTGATCCCATCCCTGATCTCTCAGCTTCATCCATAAGGCCAGCTGCCTCTTTCCAGCACACAGCTTAGTGCAGGATGTGGTCTCCCTTCCCAAGTCATTCCCCCAATCTGTTCAGAAACCATTAAGGAACAAGGATCAGGTTCTCCCCACTGCTGCAGAGTGCTTGGAGCTTGCGTTTTTGAAAATGAACAGAAGAAAATGTCGTGTTCAGAGTCATGCCATGCTGAAGTGCCCTCAGGGAGGATTTGCCAGGGGTGTTGCAAATGTAAACTTCTTGCACATACTCAAGTGTCCTCCTGGTCTCCAGTAGTGCCAGCATGACAAGGTCTGAGTCTCAAAAACATCAGGAATCTGCAGTTCCCACACTCAGTGTGTCTTCCAGGCACTCTTTCAGAGGCCAAATTAAATTTGGATCTCTGCACAGAAGGGAGAGCTGTAGACCCAGCGTGGGTCAGAGGTGAGTCAGGAACAGCAGCTGTGACACAGGCTCTGCTGGGCACTGAGTTCTTACCTTTCCAGTTCATTAGGGATTTGGGAATGTTCTTTGTAACCATAGAGCTTATCTGAAAATCCCTGTCTGATTTCTTAGCAGTTACCAAAATGTACACAGCAACAAAAAAAATCTCCCCTGCCCTGGCCAGCTGCTGTCTTCGTAATGGCTTCTGAGGAACATTGGTGTTTGCAGGCATCTCCTGGCATGTGTTTGCCTTAATCCATAGTCTGTGGAAGTGAAACGAGAGGGTCCAGGTGTCACACATTCCATGGTGATGGCAGAAGGAGAAGGCTGAAGCACAAGGAATGGGTCTGACAGGAAGGTATTTGGCTGTGCATTAGCAGGGTTCAGGTTCTCCAGCTCTTTGAAGGTAATACATGAAATGAAGAGGAAAAATTTCACAAGTGCACCTGCGCAGAACACCTCAGAGAACTCCACCAAACTGATACTGCTTTTAAAACTTAAATTCCTTTCTTGTGAACTTCCCCAAGGGCAATTTTACTCTGACTGGGGCTTTGTACACATGGCATATGTGGGTCCTTGTGGCTGTGCTCCTGGAGGGAATATACTTTTCTAGAAAACCAAATCAAGTCCTAATTGCAAACCTTATAAAAACATTTTGGGGAGTCAGATTAGTCTCTTATTCCTTGCTTGTTCAGGTCAAATGAGAGAGAAAGTAAGTGTTTGAGCCACTGGATCTGATTGTCAGTACTCTGAGGAAACTAATCTGGGGAGGGATACAGCTGGTGCATCTACACTTATTTTCCTGTATTTGTGAGTCACTGCAGATTCCTGTTCCCCAGATAACAGTCTTTGCAGACTGTAGTTACCTGATATAGCAGCTGTTGAGCAATATTACCAGGCTCATGTAGCTGGGGAAAGGCGGCAATCAAGTTTGTTTGGGAATACCAAAAAAGGAGGTGTGTTTGGAATCCAGAGAAATGAATTTGTCTTAAATTGAGTTTTCTTCCTTCTTGGCATCTGATCTTAGCAGAGCTGTCCTTGGCTTTTGTCCTACGTTTTGTGTCAGGAGGTGCTCACTGAAGAGAGGAAGTGTTGCTGTGCGATGTTGGCCAGACCATGGTGACACTGGACCTGGTGGAGAGGGAGGAGAGGCTGTAGGTCTGAAATGGTGGGAGACAGGGTCCCCCACTTACAAGTGGATTTCCTCTTCATGGAGGTGTAAGAAATAGATTAAAGTCTGCTACCCTTGGCAGCAGCTGTGGTGAGCTTAAAGAACCCTTGTATTTTGGCAGTGCCTGGAAAATGTTGCTGAGATCAGAGCCTTGTGCTAAGGGAGGGGATTGTCCTGCTTTGCTCTGCCCTGGAGCAGCCTCACTTTGCGTCCTGGGGCCATTCTGGGCACCACAATATCAGAAGGATCTAAAGCTTTTAGAGTGTCCAAAGAAGGGATACAAGGATGGGGAAGGGTCTGGAGGGAAAGGGTCTTATGAGCAGCGCAAGGGTTCTTGGTCTATTCAGTCTGGAGGAGACTGAGGTCAGACCTCCCAAGGTCTGCAGCTTCCTCAGGAGGGGCAGGGGAGGGGCAGCTCTGATCTCTGCTCTGTGTGAGCAGTGACAGAACCCAAGGCAACAGCTGGAGCTGTGCCAGAGCAGGTTTAGGTTGGATATCAGGGAAAGGTTCTTCACCCAGAGGGTGGTTGGGCACTGAACAGGCTCCCCAGGGCAGTGGTCAGAGCTCCAAAGCTTTCAGAGCTCAAAGATTGTTTGGACAACACTCTGAGGGACAGGGTGGGATTGTTGAGGTGTCTGTGCATAGCCAGGAGTTGGACTCAGTGGTCCTTGTGGGTTCCTTCCAGCTCAGGGCATTCTATGATTCTATGACTAGAAAACACAGTGCCCAAAGCACACAGCGAGCAGAAAGTTCAGGCAGGAGGTTTATCCCAGTTTTCTCTGTGTGGAAGGGAATATGATGCAGAGGGAAGGGAGGTATCTTTTCCAAACTTATGCTGTGAATTTGCATTAAGCACTGGAGACTGCATATCTCCAGACCGGGAGCAAAATGTTTCAGCTGCAAATCCACCCTCCCCTCCCCATGGGCTGTCTGAACCTCAGAGGTTGTGTGTCGCTTCTTGCTGTTAGACACAGGGTTAACGTGTACCCACTGCTGGGTGAGTTCCAGCTGGAAATCATTCCAGTCCTGTGGCTCCACTGTAGGAAGCTGCACAGGCTGGTACAATGGAAAACATCACACACAGGGAAAATGGCAAATGCTCACGGGCTTCAAATCATGGATGCATGTTCTGCTCTCTGATGCTTGGTGGCTGTAAACCATGGTGTTGCATGGAGATTGGATTTGACTCCAAAGCTGCAGTGAATTATAATCTGATCATTACAAGAATTTTTGTGAGTTATCACTTTGTACAGCCTGTGCTGGCTGGATTCACATTATCTCTAAGAAAACACAACAGGGTCCCCCCGCTTGGAAGCTGCATGAACTTCAGTGGCCAGAGCAACGCAGCGCTAACGGTGCAGTGAGCCAAGCCCAGCTGAGCTGAACCCAGGAAATAAGTGAGAACTTCTCCAGCTCTCCCTGCCCCATACAATGACTCTGTTTCCTGCCTCCCCTCCAGTACACACGGAAACACGCTGTGGCCGTCTGCCTGTTCATGCTCCCACACACGGAAACTTGGGGGTTTGTGATCTGGAAGTTAAAATAACATGGAAAATATGCTTTCTCTCCTCTTTACAGCTTAGTGCACAGGTGAAGCCCCTGCCCCTGTACATCCAGCAGTCTCTCCTAGGAGTGTCCCAGGGTTGTGCTCCAGCACGTCTGCATCCTGGGGTCTCTTCTGGGACTCTCCCAGGGTTGTGCTGCAGGATCTAATCCTGCTGATCCCACAGTCCCTAGTTCAGAGGGGTTCTCCTAGCTTAAACAATGTAGGGATCCAAGTCTGGGAAGCACCTGATTCTCATACTCCTACAGGTGTAAGGAGTGAGATGCCCATAGGATGTCCTGAAAGAGCAGCAACCTGCAGACCTTCTGTGACCATCTCTAAACTCTTCCCATCACATTTTGAACTGTCCTATTCCATCAACTCTTCTTATGTGATATCTTGATTCTCTTTTATATTCATAATCTCTCTCAGCTCTGTCTTATTTTAGAACCTCCCTGCAGCTTTATCCTTTTGAGGGAATAATTCCCAATTTTACACTTCATGCTGAGCCTTCTGTGGAGCAAAATTGCAGTTAAACTCTTGCAGCCATCTGTAGGCTGGGCAAAAGTGTGGTTCTATTGTTGACTAATGGTGTCAGCTATAATCATCTCCAAATTTGTATAGTTTTAGTCTTGCATAAATTAGAACAGAAGTCTCTGAAGCTGCTGTCTGGAAATCTTAAAATTCCATCTCGACCGTCTGTGTTATCAACAACCCCATGGACAGAGGACACTGTCTTTTGTCTAAAGACATAAAATCATTTAAATTACCTGCCTGGATGGAACAAAGGTTTTTTGGTTAGTTGTGGATAAGTTAGGCAGCTTTTTCCTACCAGTCACTCAGATCAATCTGCATTGAACTGACATGCGGAAAAAAGACCCCACAACTAGGTAGTTGTAGAGAAGATACGTTTATTCAGTGCTGGGTGCATGGGGGATTGGTCCACCAAAACCATGCACACCTGTTTGTGCTCACAGGCTTGTTTAAGTACAGTTAAAACATGCATATTCATTATTTCTTTATACATATGCATTATTTTCTTAGAAAAGGCAGGGT
>JAWWEE010000030.1:2037834-2057083 GCA_035221455.1 Xenops minutus
AAATTTAAGCATTATTCTAAGTTCTGCTTTGCCCAGGGTATTAATCAAAGCTCCTCTTTCGGTTGTTATCTCTAGCCATAAATTCCAAGCTGGTTTTTTTTTTCCTTCCCTCTGGAAGGTGAAAGGGGGGGTGGGGGATGGAAAGAAAGGCCTTGAAAGAAATTTGCTGGACACCAGGCATTTATCCAGGGTCAAATCACCACACACATCCTAAAGTCAGAGAACTTGTCACTGATGGTAACAGCAGGAAACCTAAGAACTCCAGCCTAAACATGAGGGGCAGTGAGCTAAGGCAGTCCTGGTGTAGCACCAAGACACATGTGCTATAGACAGCTCATCCTTGTGCAGTGCTGTTCCTCTTACATTTACTCTCCTACTCCTCCCATTTCTCTGAGAACTTTTCATTTCCCAAGGTCTTTATAGATGGTTCCACTCCTGTGCCTTGAGCTGCCTGTCCCTTCAACAATGAACAGCTCTACCAAACCCTTCAGGCATGTCTGGCCAGCACCAACCTGTTCCTGAGGGCACAGCAACAGCACAGGACCCTGCTGTGAGTGCCCTGGTCCACAGTGTTGCTCTCATCTGAGCAAGAAACCAGCAAACCATTTGTGTCCATAAGGGATTTCAAGGGGAGCCTGCAGGATGAGGCTGTATTTAAGCAGGTGAGAAGGGGCTGCTTCAAAGCCAGTCTGTGTTTCACCCACTTCTGGGTTGCTTGTCAGAAGCAGAAGACAGAGAAGAGCTGGCAGTGGGAGCAGAGCCCTGGAGCCCAGCTGGGGGCGCTGCGACATTTGCCACAGTGACTCAGGCTGGGACAGAGAGCAGCTCCTGGATGCACCTTTTCGGAGTCAGAGTCCAAGCTTTAACCCCAGGGAGATCACAGGAGAGGGTACTGTTGCCAGAAGATTAATCATCCATGAAACCAAGGTCTGGTTGTGGGATCTGCCTCCTCCTCCCTCCTTTTTGCATTTTACTTATTCCTTGAAGCTCCTCCAGAGCCTGGATGAACAGGGACACAGGCATACATCTCTCAGCTTTCAACAGCAGTAAGTCTCAACCCTCTTGCACTGCTGATCCAGACACCCTCAGTCCTCCTGGGCCACACCAGGGAGCTCAGGAGCTCTTCTTGCCTCAGCTTTCCTCCCTGAGACAGGCACCAAGCAGCTCCCTGCAGAGTCACACTGGCCAGAGGGACCCACTGGGCCTCCTCCTCATGGCAGCCAAGTATCCTCACACATCCACGATGCAATTGGGAGAGTTTGTCTGGATGATGTTGGAGATCATCTTGGCTCCCGACTGGCCAATATGATTCCCCTGCAGGCTGGGAGCAAAGACAAGAGAAACTCAGGCTTGGATATGAGGGAAAGCAGGATCCTTGGTGGGCACAAGAGATGCTCCCCAGCTTTGCACTAGCATCACCTGCACCCTCCCCACTCTATCCAGCAGCTCTTGCTCAGAATCTGCTCCCAGGGGACTCTGGATTTGAGAGCCCTGAGACAGCCAGGTGAGGAGCTGGAGAAAGCACCTGGGGAGGTGGAGTGGCTGAGCCACTTCTCCCCTGTGATATTTTGTAGAATATTTGGCTTTTGAGGTGGTTCTTTGCCAGAGAAGCATCCCTGGGGAGGAGCTGGAGGATCTGGCACTGTGTGAGCATTGTGGCTGTCATTCCTGAAGCAAAATGGGATGCCTCTGCCCTGTTTGGGAGGTCCTTGTGTGGCAGCCAGGAATGGGCAGTCTCAGTGGTGGGGAAAGTCGCTGGATGGTTCCCATGGTCTCTGCCATCCCTGCCTTTACCATCCAGTGCAGCAGCCACTTACTTCACATAGGTGAGGCCATGGTTGCCCTTCAGAGCGGTGGCAATGCAGATCGCTCCATCCACGCCAAGGGAGTTTTCCTGCAGGCTGAAGGAGGCAGGAGGGTCAGAAAGCACCAGCCAGGGAGATGGGGCCACCAGGATGGATGTATGGCTTGGACATTGGAAAAGCCACCTGCTCAGGGTTTTGTCCCACTGAGAACCATTGGCCTGGCCTTGCTGCTCCCTCCAGGAAGATCTGGAAAGGCTGTTCCTCGCTCACCCCAAAGACTGGAATACTTACTTGAGCCAGTGGAGGCTGCGGTTCACCTTCAGTGCATTGGCCATTGCCTTGGCCCCTGCCACACCAATGGAGTTTCCCCGCAAGCTGAGAAGAAAGACGGGAGGTGAGGAAGGAAAGCCTGGGATGGTCCGAGGTGGAAAGAGGTGGAAGAGGTGGTCCCACACCAGCGAGTCAAGGAAATAGCAAGCCAAGTCTGGTAGGACAGAATGCAAGGGTAGAAGTGGTGCTAAGGTAAGGACCAGGGGGTTGAAAATCCCAGGGATCAGTGTCACAGACATGGGGACTTGATGGCCCCACCGAGCACTTACTCCAGGATCTGCAGGGTCTTGTTGACCATCAAGGCTTCTGCTAGGGCTTGGGCACCAGCCACACCAACTGAAACCACTTGCAGGCTGCAAGGGAACAGGGACCCTTCAACACACATTGTGAGGTGGCCGTGGTATGCTAATTAGACAAACTAATCAGGCTGTGACAGCAGGGTCCAGCCACAGCCTGAATACTCACTGGAGATCTGCCAGGGTCGTGTTGACCTTCAATGCGTTGGAGAGGGCGGCCATTCCTTCGTCTCCGATGGCATTTTCCTGCAAGCTGAGACACCCAAGTGCTGCTTCTGCCTATGGCACCCAGGAGCAGGGAGAGGGACAGCAAGCACAGGGCACAGCATGCCCGGCATTCCCAAATGGCTTGGTAGGGGGGGCATAGGCCACCAGGCACTTGAAGCAGCCCCAGACAGGCACATGCAGTGGGGACACAGTGGCCTCAAAGTACCTAAAGATACTAAGAGAGCTGGAGAGGGACTATTGACAAGAACACGGAGTGCCAGGACACGGGGGAATGGCTTCCCACTGCCAGAGGGTGGGGTTAGATGGGCTATTAGGAAGAAATTCCTCCCTATGAGGGTGGGGAGGTCCTGGCACAGGCTACCCAGAGAAGTTGTGGCTGCCCCATCCCTGGAAGCATCCAAGCCCGGTTCGATGGGGCTTGGAGCCTGATCTAGTGGAAGGTGTCCCTGCCTGTGGCAGGGGGTAGAATGAGATGATTTTCAAGAGCCCTTCCAGTAGGAAGTTGCTGCCCAGGACCCATCTGCCCATGTCTCCACTTACTCAAGGCTGGCCAGGCTGCTGTTGGACTGTAGTGCTTGTGCCAGGGCCATGGCAGCTTTTGCCTGGATGAAGTTCCACTGCAAGCTGCAAATAGGAGAAAATGGGAGGTGAAGCCTGGAGCTGCAAACATGCCCTGATCCCTCCAGGCTCCATACCCCTTTGCACCCATCCAGCATGATGGAGGCTGGGATATGACCCCTGGGCGAGACCTCATGGATCCATCTGGGATGGCACAGCACACCTCCCATGGAGGGCAACCCAGGGGTGCCACTCCCACAGCCTGGAGGGGCTGAGGGCCAGGACCAGTGTCCTTGCTCTGGGTCCACACAAAAGGCTTCAAATCAGGCCAGATCCAGGGGAAACTCACTGGAGGGACATGAGTGCCCGGTTCTCTTTGATGGCTAAAGCGATGGCTTTGCCGCCTTCATCATACAGCAGGTTCGCTGCTAAGCTGGAGGCAGGGACAGAGGACACAAGTCACACACACAGGGTTTGGGACAACTCCAGGGACACTGTGTAGCAATCTGGGTGCCCTCCTGGGGCACACAGGACTTACTCCAGCTTCCTGAGGGTGCTGTTGGTCTGCAGGGCACGAGCAATGGCAGGGCCCCCCTCCTTGCTGATGGAGTTCTCCCGAAGGCTGGGGGAAGTCATAGGGCTGAGAGAAGCAGCAAAGGCAGGGCATCAGCTGCTTCCTCACAGCCCCTTTGGCCCCCTGCTCTGGGGCTGAGATAACCTATTTTGAGGATGGCAGTCTGTTTGACTTGCATCTCCATTAGCATCTGCAGCTGCATTCCTTGCATCCCCATCAACATCTGCATCCCCATTAGCATCTGCATCTTCGTTCCCTGCATTAGGTATCAGCACCTTCATTCCCTGCATCTCCATTCCCTGTGAATCCTGTGGACACTGGTGGCCCATCGAGGCTTCTTCTCAGCCTCCCATCCCTGCTGCCATCATTTCATTCCAAGACATAGCTGAACAGATACTGTCCCAAGGGGAAAAAGCTAATGATGGAAAAAAGATCCTCATAGCTGGAGGAGAGACAGGAGCTGTTTTCAGCATCCTAGAGCACTTGTGGAAGAAACACAGGCACAAGCCAGACTGCCAAAAGGTTTCCACATCCCAGCAACAGCTTTTGACCAGGGTGGCTCAAGAGACTGTCACTTACTTGAGACTGATGAGTCCCTTGTTGGAGCAGAGAGCTGCTGTCAGTGCTGTGACCCCTGTGCTGCTGATGGAGTTGCTCTGGAGACTGAGACAAACAGAGATGGTATGAGGACAGGCCAGTCTTGGCTTCACAGGTCATGTTTGGGGTGAAAAGTACCCATTTCACTGAAAAATGGGCATCTTACAGCTACAGGAGATGGGGGATGCCAAAGCAGGACCATCATTGGGAACAGCCAGGGCAGGTTCAGCATCTCCTGCTGACGATAGCAGCACTGGCTCCACTGAGCAGAGGTGACAGGGTTTGCCAGTACTTAGGGGCAGCCTTGTCCCCACCTGGCTCTTGCCACAGTTGCCAGCTCAGCTGGACATGTGGTTTTGGTGTCCTTATCACACTGAGAAGCTAGTGATAGCCGGAGGACATGGACACTTGTCACCAGGAGCCATCAGGCCAGGCAGGAGACGTCTCTGGCTGCTGCTCCCAAGGGGAGTGAAGGTTCCACAATTCCACCATGACTCTGCCAGGCCCCAGCCCAGTACCTTCCTTCTTAGCCAATTCCCTTCACTTTTGAGAGAGAGAAGACCCAAAGTTAATAATATCCTCCAAACCAGAAAAAAAAATCATTACTGGGCTGAGGATTATCTTGGTCAGTGATCCCTTGGTGAAGGCAGGGCCAGCCTGGCTGCTGCTGGAGTTGCCACATGGTGCTCCAGCCTGCATGAAGCATCCACAGCTCTGTGCCCCTCCAGGGGACACGGACTGGGAGAGACATGGGGAGAGTCTGGGGCAGTCTGAGGGGCTGAGGAGTGGGAGGTACATGCTCTCTAAAATTAACACAGGGAGGAGGGAAGAGGGTGAGCTCTTCTGGCAAGCAGGAGTCCAAGCATTGAGGGGGAACTTACTCAAGGCTTTGCAGACTGTGGTTCACCCTCAGAGCTTCGGCCAAGGCAACAGAGCCATTGTCTCCCACTGAGTTGCTGGAGAGTCTAAGACAGAAGAGAAAGAGCTAGTGCTACCATGCTGCCAGCAAGGGATTCACCTCCCCTGAGCTCTTTCTGCTCCAGCAATGAGCATGAACTCACTGCCATCTCATTCACAACCTTTGTTACACTTCTGTTCTCGTGGTTGGTTGGAGCTGAAATAGTTTGAATGTTCCCACAGGGCCTGGAGCTCTGCTGGTTGCCTATGCCACAGGGAAGGCTTGGCTTCTCCGTTCTTTAAATGGCTCCCTGCACCCCTGGAGATACGGAGAGCATCTCCACAGGGCCGTTCTGAAGGCAGTGCTGCAGTCCCGGCCCCTGCCACCCACACCAACTGCCTTGGGCAGAGCCACCAGTGTCCATCCTGCGTGTCTCATGGCCCAGCCCCCTTCCTGCCACCCCTGCCTGCAGATCCTGGGAAATGTGGTGCTGGCATCACTGTGCCCTCAGCCTTGTGCCGTGCTTACGTCAGCTCCCTCAGGCTGTAGTTCTGCTTCAGCGCCTCCGCGATTTTCCTGGCACCCTGGGCTCCGATGGCATTTTTCTGCAGGCTGCAAAGGTAAGGAAGGCACCTGTGAGTGTCAAGTGCCATGACCCCATCAGTGGCACCTTGGTCTGCTGAGTGGGACGGGGGACATCAGGCCCTTGTCACTCACTGCAGAGTTACCAGCCTGTGATTGGTCAGCAGGGCCTCAGCCAGGAAGGTGGCACCGTCCTCCTTAATAGTGTTGTGCTGAAGGCTACGGGAAGACAGGAGTGAAGCTGTGTACAGATGCTTCTGCAGCAGGGTGAGGCACCATGGAGGGCTGTGGGGCAGTGTCCACCTGCCATGGCATTTGCTTGCCCTTGTCCCTGGCATGAGAAGGGGGTCCTTGCCCAGGAGTCATCATCCCTCCTCTCCCCTAGAAGATGCCTCCTTCCATGCAACAGCACTCTTTGAGCTCCCATGTGAGGCGTGGACCTCAACCTGGACCTCAACTTCAGCCTCAAGCTCAACCTCAACCCGGACCCACTGAAACTGAGAGGCAGGAGAATCCCAGTGTCTCTGACTCAGGGCTGCACTGGTCACCATCTTAATCACCTGCACTCATGCTACTGACCAGCATAACAAAATCAGGTTATGTCCAGGGTCTCCCCCACATGTTGGCCCTTGGAAGTTAGGAAAACCTCAGTGGGAGAGAAGAGAAATGGAATGAGGCTTGTCCTGGGGATCTGCTCCTGGAGGTGCTACAGAAGTTGAGACTTACTTCAGAGAGAGCAGTATTGGATTTTTTTTCAGCGCATCAGCCAGTGCTTTTGCTCCAGCGGGGCCGATGGAGTTGCTTCGCAGGCTGAGGCAGGAGAGGCAGAAAAGCCAAGGTTAGCAAAGGCAGTGAAATGTGACATTTAAGCCAGATGCTTCCACATGGCACTGCTGCAGTGGAACGTAAGGCCAGCAGCTCACAAGGCTTACATTGACCTCTGAGTAGCGGTGGCTTTTAGGGGCTGGAGACCCTCCCAGCTCAGTCAGGCCAGGTGGGACCCATCCCCACTGTGGCTGTGGGAATGGTGCCCAGTGGGGAAGATGTGCACGGCAGGAGTTGGTAGAGGGGGAATACTTACTCCAGTACCACCAGGCTTCTGTTCACCAGCAGGGACCTGGCCAGTGCTTTGGCTCCTTTGTTGCTGATCTGATTTTCTGCTAAGCTGCCCAGAAAAAGAAAAATTGGGTGTTTTTCTGTGGGAGAAAGAGATTTTCACAGCTCTCGGCATATCCCAGGATGCAGCTGGGATGTGTGAGCAGAGGAAAGCCATGGGGAGCATGTGGTTCAGGGTACAGACAGAGTGGTGGGTGCTCTGAGGTCTGCTCTGGGGTGGAGGCAGGAGACTGCAAGGACAGGGTGGAAAGGGAGTTTTTAGTCTTAAAATTAAATTGTATCATAAAAATGGATCTCAGATTGCAGCACAGGGGACTCTGTGCAGTCAAGAGGAAGGGCAGGGTGATGAGGAAAGTGGGGACCATCTATCTGGGACAAAGCATCTCCCTGCATGGGGGTCAGGAGCCTGTCCACTCCCTACATCAGATCCTCCTTGCAGAGCCTCAGGTGTCCAGCAAACTGCCATAACCTTGGGAAGCAGTGTGTTGGGATAACCCACGGATTTCTATACGTGGTTTTAGGAACAGCAAGGAGATAGCAGTTCCAGGAAGGCTGGGCAAAACAACCTGCACAGCCACTGTCAGGACGCGGGGTAAGGTCAATGTGTCTGAGTGCAGGAGATCATGTGGGGCTATCCTTGTCAGTAGGCACCTGGGAAGCCAGAGGGAAAGACACTCCTAGAAGACCTTACTCTGGTTTTGAGGTGCCCCCACATCTACGCTGTATTCCAACATTCTGTCTGCCCTGGGCTGGGTCCTACCTGAGCTTCTGTATCTGGCAGTCCTTCACACTCAGCATACTGCCCAGCAGCTCCATCACATTGTCCTTAAACTGGTTATTGTCAAGCCTAGAGAAGACACAAGAAAAGAGAAAGTGTTTGGAGAAAAAAGTAGAAAAAGGACAACCCTTCCATGACATCTGCCCATCAGAGGTGGAGAAACTGAAGGACCTCAGAGCTGACCCACTGTCAGCCCCAAAGCAACTCTCTGCAGGTGGAAAATATTTGTGGGTCTTAATCGAGACCTTGGAGTCACATTGGCATCACATTTGAGACCTCACTGGAGCCTTTCAGGACTTAAAGGGGGCTTATAAAAAAGAGTGAGAGCAATTTTTTACATGGATAGATAGTGATAGGAGAAGGAAGAATGGTTTGAAACTAAAAGAGGAGAGATTTAGATTAGATGTTAGAAAGAAATTCTTCCCTGTGAGGATGGTGAGGCCCTGGCACAGGTTGCCCAGAGAAGTTGTGGCTGTCCCATCCCTGGAAGCGCTGAAGGCCAGGCTGGACAGAAGAACAACCTGGTCAAGCATAAAGCATTCCTGCTTATGGCAGAGGGTTGGAATGAGATGGTCTTTAACACAAACATTGGGACATCTGTAATTATGAGTCAGCCCAGCATTTCCACCTGCGTCTCCCAGTGCCATCCCACCAAGACTCACCTGAGGTTGTGCAAGAAGAGGAGATGGGAGAGCAAGCCCTTACAGATGTCGTAGGTGAGGCAGTTGGAGAGGTTGGTCTCCTCCATGCAGACATCAGAGACCTGCAGGAGATAAGCCAAGGCAGAGCAGTTCACAGGGGTGAGCATCCCAGCCAAACTCTTGTTCTTCATGGCATTTTCCACAGTCTTGGCGATCTCCATGTGCTGGATTTCGTACAGGCAGTGCATGATGTTCACTGTGCGTGAAGAGATGGCATAGTTGGTGTTCAGGCAGCCCTGGAGGAAGGTGGTTGCTTGGCTCCTGAAGCTGTTGTGCTCATCCTTCACCAGGAGCCACCCAGAGAGCAGCTTGTTCACCTGTGGAGAGAGGAGCCCAGAGAGGAAACGAACAAAGATGTCCAGCTGCCTGTCCTCTGCCTGCAGCGACCTCTGCACAGCACTCTTGAAGTGGCTGAGGAAGCCCAGCTTGGGCCAGGACATCCCACTCTCCGTGAAGAGGTCAAATATTGCCTGCTTTGCCACCATGTAGTAATAAAGAGCTGCCAGGAACTCCTGTATGGTTAAGTGGGAAAAGTAATAGGCTGTGAAGGTCTGCATCTCCTCCTTGAGCAGCAGTTGAGTGCACAGGCTGCTCTGCAGCAAGGAGATATCAATGCCATATGCCTTCATGTCCTGCTCATAAAACACATGTTTCTTTCTGAGAAGCCCATAGAAGGCCAGTCTGCCCAGGCTGCCCACCATCTTTTTGCTGTTGTTCACAGCCCGCTCAATCCTGAGGGTTTCTCTTGGCTTTTCCGGCCAGTCGCTGCCCAGAGCCATTTTAAAGTAATAGGAGTAGATTTCTGATAGGGTCCTGGGGACAATGGTTGTTTCTTGGGGTTGAGCCACACTGTTTTTTAGGTAATAAGCAATTGAGGAGCCAGAAATCCAGCAAAAGCCAGGAACAGTGCACAGGACATGTAACGACCTGTTAGCCCTGATGTGCTGCAGGACTTGGCTGGACAGGTCTCTGCTGTCAAACATCTGGTCCAAGAAGTCCTTCATCTCTGCAGGCCCAAACCCTTGTATTTCCGTCATCCTGTCAACTAGCCCTGCGGGGATTTGTCTGGATGCCATTGGCCGTGATGTGATCCAGACAAATGCCTCTTGCAGCAGGTTGCCTCGTATAATGTTGGTAATCAGATTGTCCACTTGGATCTCCTTTTTGGGATCAGTGCATACCACTGTGTTGGAAAAATCCAAAGGAGTCTTGAACTCATCCAAGCCATCAAGAATGAGCAGGGTCCTGGTGGCTCCTGCCAAGATGCAATTGGGTTCAGTGATATGAGGGAACGCTGAGCAGATGAGCTTCTCAGCAGAGAGCTTCTCGTAGGTGTTGAGCTCCCGGAAGGTGAAGGGCAGCACAAACATGATATCCCTGTTGATCTCCCCCTTTGCCCAGGTGTAGACAAACAGCTTCACTAGTGTGCTTTTGCCAATCCCGGCCACTCCAATGGTGACAGAGATCCGTGGTGGGATGCTGACCTTGGAGAGAGGCAGGAAGAGCTTCTCCAAAGGGATGCTTTTGGATGCGTTTGGTAGGCCTTTTGTGGTTTCAATCTGCAGGATGTCATGCTCCCTTTGCTGGATATCAGTCAAGCCTTCCACCAGCAGCAGGTTGGTGAGTCTCTGCATGGCACCTGTCTCCAATCCATTCCCATAGTAGCTTTGGAGACTCTCCAGGTGCTTCTGCACCATGGGCTCTGCACACAGAAATGAAACAGGGGAGTGAGAAGGAAGGTGGTAGCCACAAATGCAAATGAGAGAAGCTGCTTCACATTTTTGCCATGCCCATGCAGAGGGGAAACATCATGGAGCCCTTACATCTAAGCAGGAAGGTACATACCAGGGCTCGGAGGGCACTAAAAATCTTAAATAGCCCTGATCAGTCTCACCCAGGAGCCCATTTAAGCTGAGGCCTGGTCCTTCAGCTCCTGTCTAAGCTATGTTGTAGGACCACTTGACTACAGCATCATCATGCCTTTGCCTGTGGTGGACCTTAATCTTGGACCTCATCACTCTGCCCTTGCCTGGTGATCACTGGACTGTGTCTGAACCTGGTTGCCATTGCTGGACCTGATCTTGACCTCTGGATAGACTTGACCTCAGTCCTGCCCTATCACCATGAACTTATCAGAGAGTTAGACTCCTGGCCGAAGCTGGTGACCACCTCTGGACCTGTCCTGCTCACCTGGCTCAGGTATCAGAGCTCTGGTACAATGAAATTAAACCCTTCAACAAAGACTGGACAAGCAGGGGACGGTGCTGCAAGAGATTCAGAGTGAACACCAGGCAAAGCTGGAGCCTTCCAAGCAGGAGGAAATGAGAGAAACCTCTCCTAGCAAGAAGGTTGCGAAGAGAGCTTAAAGCTACAGCAGTCACCAGTGGATGTGGTCAGGGATGCCCAGCCATCCTCTTGCCAACTCCGTGTTCCCAGCCCAACTGTTGGGACTGACTGGTATGATCTGGACATTAAGAGCATTAAAGGCTCTTCGGGTTGCCCAGGGAGGTGTGCTGAGAGCAGTGAGAGGCCTGGAGGAAGGTCCTTCAGACCTGGCAGAGAGCCCATGTCCTTCCCCAGCAGAGACCCTGTGATGGCACTATCACTCGCACTGGAGCTGCCAATGCCCACCTCTCTGCACAACCTGGGATACTCCAACCAGTGCCCACAGCCAGGCAATGTGTGCAGACCCCCCTTGCTGGGTCCACAGTAAGCTTCCTACCACAGACAGTGATGTGGAGGTAGAGTTGAGCACTGATGGTCTCGATGAAGGTCTGCAGAGACTTGGAGGCGTAGCTGCCCTTGCCAACCAGGACATCCACCATGGCCCTCACCTGCTCGGGCAGAGAATTCTGCTCCCATGCCTGGCCAGCCTCCTCCACTGTCAGGAGCTCCAGCCTCCCCAGGTGGCAGATGATCTCCTCCAAGAACCGGGGCGAGATGGACCTCACCAGCTGCTTGTGGTACCTCTTGATCCAAACCCCTGCAGGAGAGAAGAGTGGGACGGTTGGGTCTTGGACGAGCCCTGGACATGTTGCTGAGTGGCGACAGGGAAGGGCAGCAGTGGAGTGCTCCCTCTGACTCTGAAGGTAGCAGGGGTTAAACTAGAGCCCTCCAGAGTGACCTACCCAAGTCCTCCTTGGGAGGATTCCATCCCAAAGCCATGTCAGGGTGTTTAGTTAGGAGCTGCTAGGTCAAGGCAGCAGATATTGAAATTGGAGTCAAAGAGACTGAAGAACACAATCATGAAATGGCATTTCCTCCTGGGAAACCAAGCCCATGCAGATTCAGAGACAGCTGTTCCACTTGTGCCAGCACAGTGGTCCCCAAGCACTTGGACTAGGAACTTCTGTCAACTCTCCCACCTGGGTGCCCCACGTTGTCCCATTTTTGAGTCTGAAACTACCAAGAGATGATGGATCTCCAGCTGCCCAGCCACCACTCACCTTCCATCAGAGGCCTCCTGGGACATGGGTGATGCCTAGGCAAGGAGTATTGTGTTGGCAGCAGTGTGGCTGTCCCATGGACCACCCTGCATCCCCTGGCCAGCTCACAGCATCACCTAGGGCTTCTCATTATTTATCCATGTTCCTGGTGGGAAAAGAGAAAAGCATAAGGAGCTAGTGTGGTGCTGACTGTGGTTACACCAAGGGTCCATTCATCAGCATTTGGCTGACCAGAGTCCCTGGTACTGTGGGTCTTGGCAGGGGCAGAGATGGTGCCATCCCACCACAGCGTCTCTGACAGACCTCATGGGCCCCAAACTTGGTGCCTTTACTACCACCACTTTTGCCAGAACCTTTCCTGGGCAGAGTGATGCATTAATTGTTGTGATAGTGCCCCTGTGGGTAACCTGATGAGCATCTGAGTGTCATCACTGTCACCACAGGGACAGCAGGGCTCTGAACTGCTCATGCATTCTTCTTTGTGTTGTAGAGGAAGTTGTGGGGCAGCAGGCAGAGAGATGAAGGGCCTGTTTTGGTTTCAAACTCACCTTGCTGACATTCACAGCCTCTGTCACAGCTTGCTGAGGGTGGCCCACACCACATCCTGTTGCAGAGTTCTGAAGTTGCTCTACTTTCATCAGCACTGGTGAATCATTGCCTGGGGAAGGAGCATTTAGCTGCTCTCGCCACCTCAACTGCTGCGAAACCACACTGAGGACTTGATGTTTTATTTTTAAGAAATGTATCTGCTCAGAATTCTGTTGTTCTTGCAGCAGAGTTGGAGAGGGCAATGCCTCCATGGCTGAGAGTGCTCCAAGCTTCACCTGTGTTAGCAGGTGGCACTGTGCTATGGCCTCTCCACCAGCCCCAAAGTCATCTCCAGGTGCTGGCTGTGTCCAGGTGGGAACTTCTCAGCCCCAGGCAATGTCTGGTCACAGCAATGATGCACACACCGTGTTCCAGTGCCCTGGCTTGTGTCCCAGAACAGCATCCTTTCCTTCCTTCCATCCTAGATGTCCTAGGATGCTGTAGATCCACATGAACACCTCTGTGCATGCCGATCAGAGGCATTTCAAGAGGGTCCCTTCCCACAGGCAGTGTGTTACCTTTGTCAAGCCCACTCGTGAGGGAGATGTGGGTACTGTGGGGTCTTTGGTGCAGCCTCAACAACAGGTACAGATAATGCTCACTTCCTTTGGTTAAACTTAACTTCTTCCAGGGAGAAAACACAGATCTAGCTTGGGAGAGTTTCTGGTCCATGATACAAGGTCAGGAATATCTTCTGAAACATCTGTTTCTGTTCATCTTCCTGCCTGGGGATCCATGCTGAGGTTTATTTCTCCCACCAGAAATGCAAGCTCAGCTGTGTGGATGTCTTGGCAGGGGATCAGACACAGCATATCCCAGGACTGCACAGCTCACAGGCCCACTGGCTGGATCTCTCATTGAGACCACTTTGTGGCACATCCGATGCAGTGGGATAGTGACAGAGAGGTGCTGGGTGACAAAGCACCAGACCATCCCCACCTGCCCAGGTGGTTCCTGGACAAGCCCTCGTAGGGGTGGGAGGTGCTGTTGGAGCTGGGTCTGAGCCCACAGCTTTTTCCTTCAGGAGGGAAACCCAAGTCCTGCTGCTCTTCCCTGGCTGGCCAGCCATGGTGTCAGAGGTGTCAGTGGTCCACATGCCCTTGGCAGCAGTGGTGATCCCACAGCAAAGCCCTTTTCTCTACACAAGAATCAACAGGCTTTGTGAGCTGCCCTTGCTTTTTCACCTGCCAGGCAGTGGCCTGGTCAATTAAGATGCTATAAATTAAAGTTGCTCAGTGAAAAATTCACAGCAAAATATTCACCCTTTGATATCTTCCTGCCTCTAACCAGCCTGGAAAGTTCACTTAAGTCTTTGAAATTCCTAAGTCTCTCATCTTTGCCCACTCTCATCTTTGCCATGCAGCCCAGAACACAGCCAGAATGAAAGGGGGTTTGCTGCCTTGTATGGGTGTTCCCTGTAGCCCTTCCTCTGAAACACGGCCATCAAGAAAAAGCCCTTTGATGGGGGAACCTGCTGTAACATCAAGGAATGTTAAATGATGTCCTCCAGTGCTACTTCAAAAACATGGGTCAGTTCATGCAGAGGCATCTCACCAGAAGAATAAAGCAGCTGAAGACAAAGCAGCAGAAGAAATAATGCAGGTTCTGCCATTTTTTTCTGGTTCCAGTAGCAAAGTTTCAGGTGCAGCGCCAAGACCATGTGGGGACACTGGAGGCTCTGTCCTACAGGGGTGAAGGATGTTATCAGCTCTCACTAGAGCTGTCTTAAGGGTAGGGGCCAAACAAAGCCAAGTCTATAACCCCTACAGAGGTCCAGGTATTTCTAGGATGTGACCCAGCTCATTTCAAGGGGGTTGACATGAGTCATGTTCTGAAAGTGTTACACTCCTCTGTCCCTGAGATGTCAATCCTACACTCATGGACCTCAGCCTTCAGTGTGTAGCTACCACTTGGCCGGGATCAAGCAGGGACAAGTGTCCCACCAGCGGCTTGAGGAGCAGTGATCCAGCAATGGTTTGTGTCTGTCTTGTGGTTTGCTCCGCCTTGCCTGTGTCCCCAGGGACACTGAGATAAGAGGCTGGAGGGTGGGAGGCTACTCAGCCAAACTGATGAATGGCACCTGCAAGGCCCAGGGAAGGAAACAGCGGATTCTCTTGGCAAGAACTTGGCATTGACACTTTTTTGCCTGGTGTGGTTCAAAAGCTCAGCTCGAGGAAAAATCTCCCCATCTAAGGACATCCAGTCAACACTGATATGTTCTTCCAGCAACTTTAAACTCACATTCCATCATCTCCACATCCCACCACACTTGTTAGCAGTGTGCCCGTGCCCAAAACCCATCAGTGCTTGGGAGCCACAACCACCATGCTGGCAGGTCCCTGACCTCCAGAACAGATAATCCTCTCTCAAACAGTTCCTGTAGCTGTCCTGTTCCAGCACTCAAACTGCCCGGCATCAACACCAAAGAATAAAGACCTAAAAGTAGCTACTCCTGGCTCATCTCTGGCTCTAATTATGTATATGTAGTTTCTCTGCTGGAAGTCTAACATGACCAAAGTAGTTCACCACAGGATCTGAGATGAAGGGACAGTTCTGAGGTGGCCACAGCAGGAAGTTGTCTGGAGACAACAGGTATTTAATGCCTCTCTGTTAAGGCCTCTCAGCTGTTTCTCCAGACATTCCGTCAGACAGATCTGTCATTCTGTGCTTTAGGAATCTGCTGACGACTCAGGACTGTTCCGTGCCAGGAGATGTCACAGCAGTTGCCAACAACAGCTGGACTGCATAAGCCCTGCAGGGGCTCATGAGCAGATCCACCAGCAGCATCAGGGGACAGTGGTTGACACTTTGAGCACTTCCTCACATAGCCCTGAGGACCTGATCAGATGTGTTGGGCTGGGGAAGGGCTGAGGCATGCTAAGTCTAGATAGGCACCAAAGTGCTAGGCAAGAGCTCCTGGATGGCTTCAGGGACCCATGTATGGAAAACACCAGAAAAGGGGCTGATCTACAGTACTGAAGTAAATTTAAAATCTTTTAATATGAACTAAAAATTGCATCATTAACCAGCACCTGCAGAAGCAGGAAGTACCCAGTCCAGCTCAGCTCTGTGCCCCAAACACACAGGAAACCTCACTGTGGTTGTTGCCTTCCTCTCACCCATCACTGTGGGCTTTGCCTGTGCAGCTAAGCTCCCCAGTTTGGGCTGATAGGAGCCCTGGCAGCACAGCCCCATCTCAGCACTGCTCTGCCTCCTCCAGGCACAGGAACAGAGAGAAACCAGTGCCATCAGACATTTCCACCACTTCCTGGCACACTGGATTTCCTCCAGCATATCTCAGACTCCTTTACCAAAACACCTTTGGATTTTTCATTTATATCTCCTGTCCTGTATCCCCCCTGAACTGATCCCATTTCAGAGGTCAGTGAGTTGCATGGAAACATTTTCCAAACGAACATCACCAGCCATTCCCTCTCAACTGAGCAAATCCCAAAATCAGGGATTGCTAGCTTTTGGCAGAATCAAAGAGATTTCACATCATTAATATCTGTTAATTAAGGAAAGTAGTGAAATATCTTCTGCATTATACCCAATTATGACATGTGTAGACTTGCATGTAACTTGGTTTTCTAAGTCTACATGTGACTTTCAGATGTTGCCTTAGTTTTTTGGTCTGGATTTAATGCCAGTAAAATTTATTGCTAAATCTTTTTTTATGTAAAATCTAACCTCTGTGCGGTTTTTTTCTTTCCTAAAGCCCAATCCCAATAACAAGTCTCAGACACAGCGTGGGTTAAATAGCAAGTCATGGAGGTAAGGAGCTGTGAAGGGCCCCTGGGCTAGATGCCTGCAGTGCCAACCCCAAAACTCACCAGAAAAAAAAGCAAAAAATAAATCTTTGGGTGATTCCAAAGAGCTAAAAAGCTAATTTCATAGAGGAGGTCCCTCGCAGGGCAGTGCTGCACTTCACAAGCTGCAAAATGAAGGATGATGCATTTGCTGAGCTGGTTGTGCCCCTCGAATGTTGTGTACCATGGATGTACACATAGCTGATTGAAAAGCAGATCCTCCCAGCAAACAGCTTCTGCCCTTCTCACTCACGGAATCTCAGGATATCAGCAGGAAAATTGGGAAGGAGCTGCAACCAGCCTGCCTCCATCACAACGGCCAGCCCTGGGACTGCGGGAATGCTGATGGATGTGGTACCTGCCCCAGCATGCTCTGGGCTTTGCTGCTCCAGGTCAGCCCCAGCTCTCTGGGGTTACAGAGCATCCAAAAAAGAAGCTGTGAGTTCTCCAGATAAAAATTTTCATGCATCATGGACCTTTTTTTATGAGCTGTTCCTAGGCTCCAAATAACTCATGGCTGGCAAAGGAAAACCCTTCCATGTGCTGGTCAAACCCCCAGTTCTGGTGACATCCCAGTGAGTGACAGCACCCAGTCCATGATCCAGCTAGTCTCTCCCCAGCAGTTCCATATTTACAGGATATGTATTGCCCATAATGACCAAGAATGTTAAATAACAGCAGGATTAAACCTAGTTAACTAAGGCAGCCCAGTATGTGCCCACCTGAGTGCATGGCCATGTGTCCCCACTGAGCTCCAGCTCCTGGACCCGCTCCTGGATGAACCAGGATACTGCCTTGCTCTTTGGTGCAATGTCACAGGTGTCCACTCACTCCTGCCAGCACTTGTGGCCATGCCATGCCAGGCTGCCCTGCTGGCTGCTGCTGGCAGTTAACCATGTCTTGCCCATCCCAGGAACAGCTCCTAGCCCTGCCACATTAGCTCAGTGATCCCGTTTCACATGGCCATCACAGCAAGATCTCTTGTCCCCACACAAGAGAACCAAGTGACACCTCTCCCCATACCCCTTAAAAGCCATTGCAAAATCTTACCTTGCCCTTGTGCTGCCTTCTCCAGGTCCATGTGGGAGCAGTAGTTTGGGGAACGCATCCTCATAGCAGCAGGAGGATGCAGCCGCTCTGTGCCCTGCTCAGCTCTTTATCCCCAGAGCTTTGCTTCCTCCTTGTTGAATGATCAAGTTCAAAGTAGAAAATGGAGGCCCTTCAAGTAGTGGTCCCTGGGGACCCAGTAGCCAGGGCAATGCACAGGGCAGCACCTGGAAAAGAAGGTCTAGGTTCCCCACCACCCTCTGCCAGTTCCAGCCCAGTGGCTTTTCTCTCTTTCAGTTCTCTGTTCTCTCTTCACCCCTTCCTGCACTGTTGGTCTTGATGATCTTCCTTCCTGTCACCACAGAGCTGATGACTACGCAAATCAGTGCAAATTATCAGCTGAAAACCAGCAGCATGTTGTGGCTGCCCTCAGGCCCTATGACCCCCAGCAGCGACAGCAAGGTCTGTCCTGCTGGCATGCTTCGTGCATGGACACTTCCCCAGCTACAGAAGCTTTCTCCTGGGAGACACAAAACCAGCCTCAACAACATCCAAATTACTGTGAATTCCCTTGAAGCAAAACCATGAACTCACCCTTACTAGCCAAGGAATCCTGGGAACATCCTATGGAAGAGGCTGGAGTCACAGCAGCTATTCCCTTTGCTGGGCTGTTTGTAGAAACATTTCCAGAGTAAATTCAAGTTGTATCTTGAAAGAGTAGGAATAACAACCCTTTTGTCCAAAGAAATTTTCCAGCCAGTGCTGAAGCTTCCTGGATTTAGGCGTTGATCTGAAATGAGGTGGATGCCATCCCCAAGGAGAGCCATTGCACCGGGCATCATCCCTAGAGTCTTGAAGGTCTTCCCTCTTTGGCCCAGTTTCAATTTTGTCAGTTCCTCAATTCGCAAGCTTGAAGCTTTTTTGGAATTGCATCTCTGACTTTTGTGGTCAGATGTTTTTATGGCATCGTTCCAGGCCGTATCATCAGCTGTCCTGTGCACCCATCCCTTGTAATGGACTGGGACTCCTCGGAATCTAAAAAGATGCCATATGTAGCATTCCCTTGTATCCATCTTTGCCATTTTGCCAGGCAGTTGTGACAGATTAGAATCTTTCTCAGGCTCCTGAGAGTCTGCATTGTTCATCCTCATCGTACCCTCAGTCCTCTTGTGTCACATCATATCCATTTTGGTGGTCATTTCTTTTATCAAGACTTTTGTCTCTTCACTGTGTGGCACCACATCCATTTTGGTGGTTGTTTTTTTCACTGAGAATTTTGCCTCCTCACTGTTTTGCACCACATCCATTTTGGAGGCAGTTTCATTCATCAAGAATTTTGTCTCCTCATTGCGTCACACCATTTGTAGCAAAATGTGTTGTTTGAATTTGCATTGAGCCTAGAACTCCTCTGCCTTGAAGTAGTAGAAAGACAGTTAACCTGTTGATTGATAGACTTAGGCACTGGAGACAATGGTTGTAGAGTGATCCCGAAGGCATGTCTTGCCAGTCTGTGTGCAGGGAGTACAGCAAGGTTTTTGAGTGATGATAGGTGTGGTAAGGCAAGGTCTTGAAGTTAGCCAGCTGGAAAGGCGATATTGATGTGCCATTAGACACTAGATGGTTTGCCTAAAGAGAAGTGACAATTTTGGAATAGCTGATCTCTCTTTGTGCATCTGGGTGACTTTAGTAAATAATTTCCTGGTACTGTCAGCTGGACAGGATGTCAAGAAGAGGTGAACAGAAGAGACTGCTGGAGCACAGTGAACAGGTGGGTTGTCATGTGATATTGGAGCCAAGACAGGAATTTTGGCCTTATGTTTACTAAATGGTTTCTTTTTCCTTTCCTTTCCTTTCCTTTCCTTTCCTTTCCTTTCCTTTCCTTTCCTTTCCTTTCCT
>JAWWEE010000030.1:2057183-2071662 GCA_035221455.1 Xenops minutus
GGAGGGATGGATGGATGGATGGATGGATGGATGGATGGATGGATGGATGGATGGATGGATGGATGGATGGATGGAGGGGCAGCCACGGGGTGTAGGGCTCTGGGGGCAGCAGTGCCAACCCCTGTGGTTTGAGTGAGGGGTCCAGGAGAGCCTCAAGGCCTTGCAAACAGAAGGGTTCAGTTCTTGCAACGCCAGAACCCGGTCCCTGTTCCCTTCCAGCCTTGTGGCTTCAGGGTCTGGTGCCTTCAGGACGTTGCTGGATGTGTGGTGGAAGGCGTTGCCCTGGAGGAGCAGCAGGGTGGGAACACTTGTCTCCTCAGAGCCTTGCTGGGGCTGAGCCGGGTCTCTTGCTGCCTGCAGAACTGCAGGTCTCTGCACTTGCAGCTCTGGGGCCCAAATCTTGCAGTATCAGAGATGCCAAGGGCGGTGCTCGCTCCAGGAGAGATTTCCCAGGGTGACACAATTGCCACACCTGGATGGCAGCAAACAAAAAATAAGATATGTTAGGGCAGGTATGTTGCCCAGGCAGATTTTTTGTGCTGGCATTTGTGTGTTTGGTGGAGCAGTGAGAACCAAAGCCGGAGGGTGTGTGGTCTTCGTAAGTAGGGTGGTGTAAGGAGAGGATTCAACTCCACCTGGACACCTCCCTGGGTTCATTGGTGTGCTCAACCCTGGTCCCAGCTGAGGGCTCGGGGTGCTCACCTGCTGTAAGTTGGATCCTGCCCTTCTGCCCAGCACTGCAGAGGGGAAGGGGCGAGGTGTGTGGGCATGATGAGAGCCCCCCAAATGTCCTGTTCCCCTCTTAGTGGCCTCCTTTTTGCTTTGCCCAGGGAAAGCGACTGGCTGACGTGTCGAAGCGCCTGGGGCTGCGCCACGTCGTGTTCAGCGGGCTGGAGAACGTGCACCAGCTGACAGGGGGGCAGCTGGAGGTGCTGCACTTCGATGGCAAGGGTGTGGTGGGGGAGTATTTCCAGAAAAGTGGCGTCCCCACCACCATCATCCGGCTGCCTTTCTACTTTGAGAACTTCCTCTCCATCTTCAAGCCGCAGAAAGCCCCGCAGGGAGACACCTTTGTCCTGGGTGAGGGGGATCTGTGAGTCACTGCCCTATGACAGTGTCCTCACCTGCTCCCACTGTGCAGGGGCTCGGGGGTGGAAGCACCATCACGGCTGTGGGCTGACGGGGTAAAGAGATCCATGGTTGTTTGACCATGGTGAGTTGCTGCTGCATTATGGTCCTTCAGACCTGTTTGCTGGCCTGCAAGAAATCAGTGAGATCCTGGCTCTTTTTTGGTGCCAAGGGCTGCTCAGCAGATCCCACAGTAGCTCTGGACATGCCAAATGCCTGCATTTGGGATAGTGGAGGTGGGGAGGCTGCAGATCCTGGCGAGTCACAGTGCTGCTCTGGCTGTGTGGCTGTCTCTCAGCTCAGCCCTTACCACCCTGATGGGTGCTTTCATCCCTTCCTCACCCTCTGTTCAGAGGCCAAGTGCTGCCAACTCCAGCTGTGCCTGCTCAGGGCTGGGCTGCACTCCAGCTGGGATCAATCTTCCCATACAGAGCTGCCCATGGGGGACACCCCGATGGATGGGATGGCCGTGGAGGACGTCGGGCCTGCTGTGGTTTCCCTGCTGAAGTCCCCAGGGCAGTACATTGGCCAGGTGATGGGGCTCAGCACCGGCAAGCTCACCGAGGCAGAGTATGCAGCCATCCTTTCCCAGCAGACCGGCAAGACTGTGGCACCCAGCAAGGTGGGAAGTGTCCCTTGGTGTGGGGACTCACAGCTTGGTTTGGCACAGCCCAGCACTCGTGCCCAGGGTTGCTCCTGCCGCCCCTGCATGCGGCTGGAGCACAGTCTGGCACCAAAACTGCCCTGTTGGCATTGTCACAGAGACAGCTCATGCTCGTGGGCACACTGGGGTGCCCGGGCAAGCCTGTGCCTGGCTCCAAGGGATAACTGAGGTGGGAGGTCTCCAGAGGAGCCAGGGATGGGCACCTGTAGAACAGGTCTTTGCTGTGTGCCCTTTCCTTCAGCACAGCTTCCCCCAGGGCCTTGTTATGTTACCATTACAGCACTCCTGGCCACTCCCTGCCCCTGCATGACTTCTTTTGAATTTTTGTTTGCATTTTGGCTGTGCCTCGGGCAGCCAGGACAATGAATGAGGGGCACGGTGGCTCCCTGCTTTGAGAACCAAGTGCATTTCAGCAGAAACAAAGCACTTCTGATGCTCTCTGCACGTTATGCCTCCCCCCAAGGACTAGGAAGCAATTCTTTTCCTCCCCAGTGCTGTGCAAAAGCACAGTGATCCACTTTTGATTCAGGCAGGGAAAGAAGGGCTGGGGTGCCAGGTGGGTTGCTTGGGCTTTCCAGAGCTCTCCTGGATCTCTGAGTTACTAGAACCCCTCAGCCACAGCTCATGCCCTGGTGCCAGGAAGAGCTCTCTTGTAGTCACTCTGGGCCTCTGCCACAGTGGAGAGTCAGTTCTGTGCCCAGGCCAGCTGTGTGCCAGAGATGGGTGCTGGCTCTTGGCTGGTACGGCTGCTCCCTGCTAGGCAGGGCTGCTTCCTTTGCACGACACCAGCAAAGTGCCTTGCAGAGCCGTCCTCACTGGTGGCAATGCTGTGACAGGCTGCTCTACCTGAGCCCTCCTCAGCTTCCCCACAGGGGCCAAGGGAAAGTCCCAGCAGGCTCTGAAACTGTTTTTCCCCAAATTCTCTCGGCAGGTCTCCCCAGAGGAGTATGAGAAGCATGACTTCCCTGGGGCCAAGGAGCTGGCTGCAATGTTCCGTTTCTATGCCCTGAAGCCAGACCGAAACGTGGCCCTGACCATGAAGCTCAACCCTAAGGCCCGCACCTTCCAACAGTGGGTGGCAGACAACAAGGCTGCCTTTTGAGCCTCCCTCTCCCTCCTCTTCCTCTCCAGCTTCTGCACCAGGTAGGGGGAACTGTCTGGGGAGCTGAGGTGCCCTGAGCCACGCTGCCTCCCCAGTAGTGCCCCTGGAAGAGGCTGATCCTGCCCCAGCTGGAGAGAGCTTGGTCCATGTGCTGGTCCATGCACATGCTCCTGCAGCTTAGTTAAGACTATTTAGGCAACTAGAACAGGCAGACAGGTGGGAAAAGCACTACCTTTGCCCACTGTCTTCAGGGAGATGTTTCTTTAGTCATTCTGGGTGTTTTAGGGTGGTGGTGGCTTGTTTCCCCAGGATCATGCCCTTTTCTAGGCAGCTCTGAGCATACAGCACCACTTAGTGGGCTGAAGGTGTGTGGACCCCAAGGCAGGTACCTTTGGCCACCTTCACAGCAGGGACCCATCACCAGCATTGCTGCAGGCTCCTAAGCAAGCAGAAAACATAGGGATTTCTCCATCGACCTGGTTTAGGCACTGCAGGTGAACCAACAGAGACACAGCCCTGCCTTCATGTGTCCTGGCAAACAGGGACTGTGCAATGACTTCCCATGCATGTAACACGGAAGTTGAGCCCCATTCCTCAAGTCATACAGCTCTGGGCCTGGCCTTTGGGCTCCTGGAGCTAATTTCAGTTGCTGTCTCCATGAGCTGAGTAAAACTCAAGTCTTTCAAGACTGTCTAAGACTCAGTGGCAAAGCCCCTTCCCCCTCACCCCTACATGCTCAAGGTACTGCTTGGAAGTGGGAGATTTTCCCATGCTTTAAATCAATCCCAGCCCCCAGAGATGATTGAGCTACCCAGCCCTTTGCCCTCCTTGTCCCAGAGACCTTCACTCCTGTTACTGAGGCAGGGACAGCAGGTGACAGATCAGATGAAAGAGTAGACAAAGCAACAAGGCACAGCATGTGTTAAATATCTTTATGAAGTCCATCTTATTTACATGGATACAGAATCACTTTACAGACAGTTTAATCAGGAGGCAACACGTGCTTTATTTCAGCAAATTAAGAAGGGCAAGACTACAACATGTCCCTGTTTAACTGGTCGATTAGTATGTGGACTGATGGTACCTGCATGGTATCACTAACACAGCAGGCTACAGTAACCACTCACTGCAAGAGCTCAGCTGCACCTAGAAGGAGTGATCCACCTCACTTGCACTCTCACACATGTAAAACAATGATGCTTTGACCAATCCTTTATGCTACGGGCGTTGCACTAAGTAATAAAAAGATTTTGTCCCCAACTGGCAAAGGGCTTGGTGATCAACTTGTACCCACTCAGAAGCGACAGCAGTTGTGTGGTGACTTGAGTTGTTTGGGGGTTAAACCTGAGGCAAAGTGCAGATGCCATCACTGCTCTGTGCAGGCAATCAGCAGGGCTGCGAGGGAGCCAGGGCAGGTGGGCTGGGACGAGGCCCAGGGAGATACCACTCAGAGCTGTGCAGGGCAGCAGGGCTGTCATGAAGACAGGGTTAAACCTCCCTGACCCACCAAGCCTCCTGGGAGAAGGTGGGCAATGGTGAGTTCACCAAGCACACCTGGCAATCCAAAGGGCACCTGAGTGAGCAGCAGGTGGACTTGGGCTTCGTACAGCAACCTGCTCTGCTCTGTGCTGGAAGGACAAAGTTTATTTCACATTTCTTCCGGTTCGGATTCTAAATAATACTTCAACTTTAAGTTTTACCGAATAAGCTTCCAGAAGCAGTAGGGCTGTGGAGCAGCCTCCAGAGAGCCCCATCTCTGCAAAGCTGGTGTTTTCCTTCATTGCCAGTTCCTTGGATGGAGGGGGTGTTTGTATCACAACGTGGCCTCTGCAGCTGGGATTCTTGCTGTGCTGCTGACTGACATCCTGCGCTCTCCAGAGCCTGCTGCCAGAAGGATTCACCCCCGACTGCACAGATGACCTGCTGGCTCCCTCCTAGTTCCCAGTAGAACGCTTCCCTGGGGTTGAAGGGAGAGGAAAGTTCAGATTTCTTGGCTGGACTGGCACACAGCCCACTTTGGGAGCACCTCCCCTCCTGACCTGCCACCACGCTGTCAGCCACGCCACACAGACCAAGATGCAAAGCTGAACCCCCACAATCCCAGACACCGTGTCTGCTGGAGATGGTTCTAAGTCTCAGTGCTCCCCAACAGCAGGCCAGCACTCACTGAAAGCACGAGAGTTACACACTGGGCTGGTGTGTGGCAGGGCTTTGCTGTGCTCTGTGACAAAGGCTGACCCCAGCCCCAGTGTGCTAGCACCCCTGTGCCTCTGGCAAGCCTGGGCTTTGCATGGCAGAACCCCGTCCCAGTGGGACCAGCCAACAGGAACAACCTCTGTGCTGCTTCTGGCTGCAGCAACAATGCAGTTTAATCCCTGGCTTGTTGCTCCAGGTCCCAGGGGACAGCTATCGTTTTGCACTCCTGCAGCTGGAAGGCCTGAGGCTAAGTGAGAAGCAACGTTTTTCTGCTTCCACCTCTCAAGTGCTCAGTGTGGGGGAAAGACAACAGTGAAACACAACAGGCCTCCTACCTCGGTGTGTCAGGAGGTAAACATTTTCTTAAGTTTGGAAAGGAATCCCTCCTTGTTCTCCTCAGCCTCAGGCCTATCCCCGCCTGCGGCAGCGCTAGCCTTGGCCCTGCCACCTGGACACAAACAGCAAAGGGCCGCAGTCAGACACATCTCCCACCAGCACCAGAGGGTTAGTTGAGACAGGGAATGGGCAGGCAAAGGCAGCTGGTTGTGCTGCAGGGCTGCCCCTGGCAGTGAGCCACACATTGAACCACTTGGCACTGGATCCCAAAGGTGGAAAAGCCAAGCGTGGGCTCAGGCACCGCCATTCCCTTCCCCTCTCCCCAGTCCTCCAACTGATGAGGGAAATCCCCACAGGCTTTGGAAACAAGCACATGAAATTGAGAGTCCTGACCACAGCCAGCCAGGACTTCACAGGGTTAAAAAAGCTGTCCCGGTGGTCCCTGGAACAAGCTCTTCCTGTTTCAAGGTTGTGTCCTTGCAAAGCAGTTCGAAACCACACCAGGAGCCTCATTTGTGTCATTGCAAGCAGTGCTCAGAAAAACAGTATCAAGGAGAAAATGAACTCGGGTTGGAATGAAAAAGGCTACAAGACCAAGTGTCCAGATAAGGAATCTTATAATTGTCCTGTATATACAGGTCCTGAGAAGTTGTTTGTCCCTCCAGAAGTGGCTACAGCAAGAACAAAGGAGACCTCTTTGCTAATCTGCTTTTTCTACAGTAAATCCATCAATAACAAGACCCCCAAATCCTCCTAAAGCTTTTTTAGCACACAGAGAACACAAAGTCCAGCATTCCCCATCCTCCCAGGGCTGAGTGGCAGGCTCAGACTGATGCAATGGCATGAAATGCCGAGGCAGAACACGCCTCTGTCCACCCAGGGCATTGCATTGCTGCTCCCTGGAGCGAGGACACACCCTCAGCAACAGCCTGTCTCTACACTGCAACCTGCTGGCAGTTATTTTAACCCACTTTACTGCTTCATCGTGGTAAAAACTGGCAGGTTTGCTTTTTAAAAAAAATGGTTTGGAGAGTGGTTTTTTCCCTTTGGCACATAAATGCCTTTAAAAAGCTGGAATGGAAGTTTAGTGCTCAGAGCTTTCTCCCCTTCCCCCATGGCTGTAACACGGGAAAGACATAACTTCTGTGTTTGGAAAGTACTATAAAACAGTGTTGGGAAATGTCTGACAGATGCTGCCTTCCAGGATCCCATACGAGCCTCAGGCTACAGAAGACCCGAGTTCCTGGGATCATTCAGCAGCTCTGAAAGGCTCCCACCTTTGCATAGTCTTAAATGCTGTTTGGTTTCAAGCTGACAAGGGAATCCAAATGGCTTTAAGAAGTTCATTGTTCCAATTAAGCAAGGAAAAATTTTTCCAGCAGTGAAAGACAAAGCTCCTTCCTTACTATTTTACCATGTGTTTTGCCTCTAGCTGCTGCCCTTGCCAGGTACCTCAGCCCAGAAACTTAAAACAATTGCTCAATCTCAATTTTCCATCTGGAGCTGGAAGAGCAGCTTCACAGAGCTCCCAGCTGACTCTGCTCCTCCATCACACTGGACACTCTCTACTGACCAGAGCCAACACCTGGCACCAGTGGACACTCCTACCCCAGGTTCCCCTACATGCACAGAGCACAGCCTGACAGCAGAACTTCCAATCAGCATTCCAGGAGAAACACCCTGCTGCAGTCAGAAGCATAGCAGATGAACTCTCACGCAAAACTGGCCTGAAGGACCTTGTCTTTTCCTCCTTCTGCTACAAGCCCTGGCACAGGGGCAGAAGCAGGGAGCAGGAGGCATCTATCACCACAGCTTGGCAGGACCCTGAGTACCTCAGTCCCTGCTCTCTGTTAACACACAGATTTGCCAAGCCCCGGAGTAAAGCTCCCTGGAAAGAGCCTGCCTCCCTGCTTTGTGCTACAGCCTGTTGACATCCCACTACAACTATATCCAAAACACCACGCTCAGCAGGCAGCGCTGTCACAGCACCTCAGGGTGACCCTGGTGCACTGTCCTCCCCAGGAACCCTCAGGAAGCACTCTGCACTCCCACAGCAGCTCCAGGAGGAGGGAGCAGGAGTTCCCCCTGCTCACCTGACGTTGTGTTTGTGACCCCATTCACTGTGCCATCCACGTCGGCCTCATCCTCCGCATAGCTCATCATTAAGGCTCGCTGGCGATCCGTCAGCCTCCTGTGGGCCCAACACAGAGGGTGGTTAGGGCTGTCCCCGGGGCCAGGTGTGCCTACAGCCCTCCTGAACCTCCTCCAGCAGCACCCAGGAGAGCCAGGTGCTGGAAGTGTAAGGTGAACACAGCTGGAATACATCCGGAATCCCTGCAGTGAGCCATCTATCAATAATAACCCCTGGTGGAGGAAGAGACAAGACCCACTGCATGCCAGCCCACCACAGCAAAAATCAAAGTGCTGAGAGGAAGCAGGAATAAGGAATGTTCACAGATTCTGAGTGGTTTTTGCCAAAAGTTCAAGATTTTGCAGAACCTTGTTTTAGCTCTACTTACTGAGGGACTTTTATCTTTATGTGGATGTAGTGGTCTCCGTAGCCATAACTGTTGACCTTGGGAATGCCTTTCCCACTCATTCGAATTTTCTGGTCTGGCTGAATACCAGGGGGTATCTATGAACACAGATGACACATTTAGTACTCTAGTTTAACCATTTATGTAGCAATTATGTGTCTATAAAAACTATCTACTTCTCCAGCAAGCTTCAAAGCAGGATGGGAAAGCTTGGTACGCTCGGGACACATTCTGAAGCTGTGTCAGTAACAATGGAAAAGCTTTTGAAGGAATGAGCCTCTAGCCCTTGGATGGGGTTTGTCCAGCAATCTCTTCCTTTCCCTGTCACTTCACAGTGACAAGGAGCTGTAACCCATCATGTCACAAACAGGCTCAATCCTAAAGGAATCCGAAACATGATCCTGGCAGACTTAGGAGACTTTTCCCACCTTTGCAGCAAAGGAGAAGCCTCTGCTGTGCCCCACTGCTTTATGCCCCAGACAATGGTACTCACTGTGATGTTGATTGTCTCGTACAAGCCTTGACATCGGGCTGTGCCTCCCAGCACAGCCTGTGCCACTGAGATCAGGAGATCTGAATGGATATCTGCTCCGTTTCTTCGGAACACAGAACTCTTCTGAACCTAAAAGGCAGCCAAGTTCCCACGTGAAGTGAGCACATCACCAGGAAGTTCTCCTGCTAAACTGCCCTGAAGGGTCTCAGAAGAAAATATACCAGCCAGACCCTTTATAGCATCCCCAAACCGCTCAACTAAGAACTGGAGTTAATATTTGGTCTTTTAGAAAAGCACAGATCTTGACACAACCATAATTAGCCAAAAGTTTAGGATCCCTGCTTCCTACCTCAGCAACTCCCTCCCCTAATCCTGCTATATGGTTCTGCACAGATAGACACTGCCTTGTCCAGGATCCTACACAAGAGAAAGCCAGAAGGGAAGAGGGAGGGAAGCACCTTTGCAGTGGCCTCACAAGCTGGAAGAGAAGGAAATCTTCCTGCACCCCAAAAAAGGTGTTGAAAAAAATTTTCTCCTTGACAGAGATGTGTGTGATGGAATTCTGCAAGGAGAAGAGGCCCAGCTACAGCACAGGTGCAAAGGAGCCCTGAAGATGGATCTGCAGCACATTTGATTAGCCAGCCTGTTGCAGGCATTCCCACACCCCTCCTCAGCACTCCCACCCCTGCCTGCAGGCAGCTCCTTCACATCTCCAAGTCAAAAACTCGAGGCATGAAGAACCTACTCTGCATTTTTATTCACACTACCCTAAGGGCCTGGTCCTGGAACAAGCAGCTGGATTCTTCAGGAGCAGATTCAAAGTTAACTCCCTTGTTACAATGCAGATCTCCTGCTGTCTCAGAAAGTTCACATGCATCATATTACCTCAGCTGTTCCAAAGGATCACTCACTCTTCCTCCTCTGCTCATTCTGCAGCCACTTCCCAGGCAGTTGAGAAGGGAAAAACAGCTTAAAACAGCTTAAAATACGTACCCTGAAGGTAATGAATATTTCCTTCTTCCCCACAGGCATCCGAACTGTCTGCCCATCCTCAACTCCTGCAATTGGAACAGGAGGGAATGTTATAGTGGGTTATAATCCATGTGTTATATGTATATCTACAACCTTGCCAATCCTCAGAGCTGCCCACCACTGCAGCACATGCACATCCCACAGCACAAGGCAGGAGATCTCCCAGCAGGCAGCACAGTGGCACTCCACAGGAGCTGGCCCAAAAGGTGTTTATACCTCCGAGGTGATCATTATGCCCCAAGCAGGCTCATTACTTCCATCTCTACAGAATTCCTTAGGGACATGCGTCAGATTAAAGAACACAGCAGCCTCCACAAGCTGCAGGAAAACTCCAGGCTGCTCACACAGGGTGGTCTCAAAGAAGTCTCATCCTCTTTGGTGAGGAAGGCCATCAGCACACCCTTCTGAGCCAAGCCAAGCCTTTCAGGATTCCCCCCCTCTTCCCAGGCTTTATCAAGGACAAATGGAAGATCCATGGCAACAAAACCTTTGGAGAGTTTCACTTTTCAAAACCTGTCTGGGAGGATCCAGACAAGAACCAAAGCTCAGAGAGGGCAGAGCAAACATTTACATCCATGGCCAGAAGGTTCATCTCATCACTAGCCTGTTCTGTTGCCAACCTACTGACTTGCTTTATTTTAAAGACAACTTCTCTGCAGCAAAACTGCTTTTATTGCTTTCACACTCACACCCAGCAGGCACCAGCCACACTGTAGGCCAAGCGGCAGTAAATAACTGCAGTCATTTAACCGAGAGCAGCACAGGTGTACAACACTGACCAGCTGGCACGGGAACCATCACTGTCCTCTTCTGCTTGGTCTGCCCCGTTCCCCGACACACCACGCAGGGCGTGGCTATGATGGAGCCGCGGCCGCTGCAGCGCCGGCACGTGGAGCGCATCACAAAGGGGCCCGTGTTTATCGTCTCCTGCAGGGGAAAACACAGCTTGCACAACTACTTTTCACCCAGCATGTCTGAGTTCCAATCACACACACAACCTGTAAGGATGCTGATATCCTGTAGCAAGGGCTGGAGCAGAAACCTGCCTTGGAAATCCTCAGAGGATGCTGCCTGGGAGAAGCTGGACCAGCTTCACTTGCCAGCACATTCCAATTTTCACTGATCACCATCGCTGCTACAGGCAAGGAAAACACAATGCCTTCCATCTCTAGGCTTTAATGCACAAGAAGGAACAAAGCTCCTTACAGTGCTGCAGACATCTGTGTTCTGAGGAATCCAAGGACAATCCACTTGCATGAATTAACTGCCAGTGTCCAGGAAAACCTTATGGAGACTAAGCTCTGGAGTGAACTGTGAGCAGCCCACCAGACCAAAGCACATGAGGAACCAGATGCATGGAAACCCAAAGGCTGCAGCTCCATCATTACCTGCAACTTCTTACTTCATAGTTATCCTGGGGCTATCATTACCTTCCTCCATCCCCAAGCCAAAGGATCCCATTTAATGCCCAAGGGATTTCAGAGCTTTTACATGACAAAAATATGGTTTGTACAACAGCAGAAAATCCAGCCCGGAGGCTTGTGCTTTCAGCTGGGCACAACACTTCTTTAATGCTCAGAAAATCTTCCTAGGGCTGATTAGCATCAAGCTGACATTAACTCGGCCTTCCCTGAGATCAGCTGTTGACTGGTGAGAATTTTTCCCCATGGAATGAATTGATTTGCCCCAACAAGTAAAAGCACAGCAGAACTGGTGCCCTACAAAGCACTTACCATGCCTGTGCCATTGCAGTAATGACAGCGTTGCACTTTGGTGCCAGGTTCGTGCCCTTTGCCACTGCACCGCTCACAGGAGTCCTGAATGTTCACCACAATCTCCTTGTTCACACCTTTTGCAGCTTGGGTGAATGTCAGTTCCATGATATACTGCACAGGAAACATGGATATTGATCTATGACTGATGTGTGATAGGCTCTTAAACAGACTTGTTTAGGCCAAATACCAAACACTGCAGAAAACAGATCCAGGTAATAGAGCGGGGAAGAAACAGATGGATGCACCATCATTCAGAAGGGTTTGCCTAACCTGAGAAAACAATAATCTACGTCAAATATATAAAAAAGGGTGCAAAAGGATCACAGACATTACAGGAATGATGGTTACACCATGCTGATGAGCACCAGGTCATGTAGCAGCATTGAGAATTTTTATGAAAATGCTGTGCAGCAGCAAGAAGATTTAAAAATAACAAAGAAGTAAAAATAGAAGTTGAGTGTTTCCCTGCTCTCAGGAAAACCCTTCCTAGTTTCTAAAGGTTTTGTTTCATGGGAATGCAGCAACAGGTGAGGCTGAAAGGTTTCCATTGGTAGTAGCTGCTCTTCCTCAGTGAACTTTTTCCTTGCCAAGGGCAGTCATCAGCAAAGATGACTGCACAGAAGAGGAAATTCTCTTTATAATAAAAAGGTCACTTTCAGTAAAGCCAGAAGTACCAGAAACGTTTGGTACTTGAAGACAGCATATGAACTGACAACACTTAAAGGAGCATTTAGCTGCAGCACAAAGAACAAGACACATTCTATTTTATTATGGGCTCCACTGCAAAGTTAAACTAATGAAGTTGCAAAATTAAGCAAATTAAGCAGCCAAACCTATTGCTGGAAGGCCTGGTTTACAGTTACAAGGTGTTTTGTGGGTTTTAGCATTACAGATCAAAGCAGGCATATGTAGATCAACTGCAGCAGCAAAGATGCCTCTGCAGGGATTGAATTGTTGGGCAGCACCAACTGGTGTCAGTAAAGACCTGAGGAAGCAGCTCAAGTCCAGAAAAAAGAACTCTATCTGGAAGTGTGGCTTATCAAAAACTTGACTTTACCTCCATGTCCTGCCACACTCACAGACTGACATTCCCAGAAATAACTGTTTGCTGAAGCTCTCACTCACAGAGCACTCTGTGACAGACCAGTGTCCCTCCCCAGCTTTTGAGTTCTTTAATTCCATTACTAAATAGAATAGAATCGATTTGGTTGGAAAAGACCTCTGAGTTCATAAAATCCAACTCTTGATCCAACCCCACTCTGTTTACTAGATCATGGCACTGAGTGCCATGTCCAATCTCAGTTTAAAAACCTCCAGGGATGGTGACTCCACCACCTCTCCGGGCAGCCCATTCCAATGCCTCATTACTCTCTCTGTAAAGAATCTTTCTAATATCCAACTTGAATTTCCCCTGGCACATCTTAAGCCCGTGCCCTCTTGTCCTACTACTGGTTGTGCCTGGGAGAAGAGGCCAACCCCAACTTGGCTCCAACCTCCCTTCAGGTAGTTGTAGAGAGTGGTGAGATCACCTCTAAGCCTTCTCTTTTCCAGACTAAACAACCCCAGCTCCCTCAGCCTCTCCCCACGGGACTTGTGCTCAAGTCCCTTCACCAGCCTCGTTGCTCTTCCCTGGACCCACTCCAGCACCTCACTATCTTTCCTGAACTGAGGGGCCCAGAACTGGCCACAGTAATAAAGGCACCTCCTACCTCCTGTGGCTGGTCAAAGACACTCTGGAAGTCGCCGAAGGGGGATCCCGAGAACTCGCCGAAGATCTTCCTGAAGAGCTCCTCGGGGTCGATGGAGGGGCCGCTGCTCCAGTACTGCCGCCCAGTGCCCGCCCCCGCGCCGGCCGCGCCCGCCTCAAAGCTGGCCGTGCCGTAGGCATCGTACTGCTTGCGCTTCACCTCGTCACTCAGCACCTGGGGGCGACACAGCCGTGCCAGCCGGGCCGGGCAAGGCTCCCCGGGGGACCTGGGAGAGCCCTGGCGCTGTCAGAGAACCCTGGCTGGCATCACGGGGGTTGACAAGCTCTGAGTGCCTCGGGAGTTACTGACAAGATGCTTCTTCCTCTCTTGGCTCAGAATCAGGAAAATGTCAATCTTGCTAAGTTTTAATAAGCAGGAATAACTTATATGATGTAATCAATCATTAATATATCAGGTGAAAGCTGGTGACAGTGCTGGGATGAAAAAAAACAGGGCTGGGGAAGCACAATGAAGATCCCTCTGTCTCAAACACCTACTGGCAGGTTTTTTATTTGACTATTTATTTAAAGATGACAATAATCCCACGGCAGTGGCTGCAGCACCCATGCCAGCCACCCACTGCTACGGAAGAGCACAAACTGACACAGCCCAAAGCACCTAAATCAGAGACTTGGGCCAAGTAATTTCCAGGGCTGCTCCAGCCTGAAGGGCATCAAAAACCAGCCACGCTTTCACATGGCATGTTCCTCCATGTCCCCTCCACCCCTTCCTCCTTTTCATCACACTGAAATCCTCCCATTACCTCGTAGGCTTCTGCCAGCTGGGAGAACTTCTCCTTGGCTTTGGGGTCGTCTTTGTTTGTGTCAGGGTGGTATTTCTTTGCCAGCTAAGCAACAAAATCAAACCATCAGAGACAAGCAGGAGTTATTTACTTTACCGTATGTCACGTGCCAGGGAAAACACATGGGGCAGAGCTCAGCATTCACTACCTCTATTTCAGGGGGCTAAACCCCTTTATTTTCCACTATCAACCCCATAAAAGGCACTACAGGAGCTGCTCCTGCTCCTCGCAGCAAGCCCAGACCCTTCTGCAGGGAGCCACGGGATGGCACCCCAGGCAGGCCACGCTCTGGACGAGATCCCCAGCGCCACGTGCTGATGTCCCGCTGCCTGCTGCCCTTGTCCCCGGCGGGTGCGAGCGCGGGGGTCTCCAGGCAGGCTCTAACCCCTGCCCCGGGGCCCAGGCGGCGGCAGCGCCGGCCGGACGCACCTGGTAGTAGGCCTTCTTGATGTCCTTCTGCGAGGCGGTGCGGGGCACCCCCAGCACCTGGTAATAGTCCTCCTTGGCGCGGACCGCGCTGCTGTGGAAGGCGGCGGCGGCCGCCGCGCGTTTCGTGCCTGCGGGAGAGGAGGGAGAGGGGCGGCCGTGAGGGCCGGGATGGGCCGCACGGCCCGGGGAAGCGCCCGCGCCCCGCCGCCCGCCGGCCCCGCCGCGCCGCCCCGCTCA
>JAWWEE010000030.1:2072401-2128998 GCA_035221455.1 Xenops minutus
GGTCGGGAACGGGAGGGGGACAGGGGACACGCGTGGGGTCGGGAACGGGAGGGTGACAGCGGGGACAAGGGACACGCGTGGGGTCGGGAACGGGAGAGTGACAGCGGGGACAGGGGACACGCGTGGGGCCGGGTGGGGTCGGGAACGGGAGGGTGACAGCGGGGACAGGGGACACGCGTGGGGCCGGGCGGGGCGTGCCCGGGGCGGAGCGCAGGGACGGGGCGGGACCCGAGGAAGGCACCGACGGGGCGGGCGGAGCTGCGGGGCAGGCTGGGCTGGGCACGGCTCGGCTCGGCACGGCTCGGTGCGGCGCCACCGGAGCGCCATGAACCGCTTCAAGGCTTCCAAATTCCGGCACACCGAGGCCCGGCTGCCCCGCAGGGAGGTGAGTGCTGCGGGGCCGGGCGGGAGGGGGCAGGGGCAGGGGCAGGGATTGGGAGAGGGGCAGGGATTGGGAGAGGGGCAGGGAGAGGGAGAGGGGCAGGGACGGGCAAGGACAGGGGCAGGGAGAGTGACAGGGGTAGGGACAGGGATAGGGATAGGGATAGGAACAGGGATAGGGATAGGGATAGGGACAGAGAGAGGGGCAGGGATAGGGACAGGCAGAGGGGCAGGGATAGGGACAGGGACAGGGAGAGGGACAGGCAGAGGGGCAGGGATAGGGACAAGGATAAGGGCAGGGATAGGGGCAGGGATGAGGGCAGGGCAGGGCAGGACCAGCCCCGCGGCACGGGCAGGGCGCGGCTCCGGCTCCCGCAGCTGCCGGGGTGGCGGGGTGCGGGTGCCTCGCCCGGGCGGCCCTTCCCTGGCACACCGTGTCACCGGAGGCTGCTGTGCCCGCAGGTGGGTGTGCTGGGGAGCCCCAGCCCTGTCCCGCAGTGCTGCACCCTCCGGCAGTGCATCCCCCGTTCCTGCTGCCCGCCGCCCCAGCTCGGCTCCCAACTTCACCTTTGCTCGGTCCTCCCGAGCAGCGTGGGCTCGCCCAGCCAGGAAACCCTGAGCGTGGAGTGCCACCCTGCTCCTGCCATCCTGCTCCTGCCACCCCCTTGCTCCTGCCACCCTGCTCCTGCCACCACCCCTCCCCTGCCACCCCGCTCATGCCACCACCCCGCTCCTGCCACCACCCCGCTCCTGCCACCACCCCACTCCTGCCACCCCTCTCCTGCTGCCCCCTTGCTCCTGCCACCCTGTTCCTGTCACCCCACTCCTGGCCACCCCACTTCCGCAGGCAAGGAGGAAGTGCTGGCCCCCACGGGATGGTGCTGAGCTCCATCACCCTGCCCGTGAGCTGCACAGCTCAGCATTGCTGAGGCCAGGCAGGTCTGGGGGGGTCTCGCTGGGCAGCATATGGTGCCCAACTCTGGCCTCAGCCCCATGAATAAGCAGCCCAAATCATGCCAAGTGTCATGATCCACCTCTTTGCATGGTGTTGGCAGTGGGTAGGCCTGCCCTGCTCTCCACAAGACTGTGGAGCTTGGCCAGGGTGCTCCCCTGGATCCCTGTCCCTGCAGGTTTGGCAGAGATATGGGGTCAGGGGTGGATAGTGCCAGGTGACCCACACCAGGGAGCATTATCAGGACACACAGCCCTTCTGGGGGCTTCCCGAGCTGGGAACTCTTCATCCAGCAAATCCTCAGCACCAGTGAGGCTGGTGCTGCTCCCCGCCCTTGGATGTCAGCGCACTCCTTCCCTGTAACTTCCCAGGCCATCCTTGTGCCTGCACTCACACAGACCTGGTGAGCTCCCAAAACATCCTTCTGAGCTTCAGCTGTAGGAGGGGACATGGTGGCCCCTGCCACTGTCCCAGCCTTAAGTATCCCCCCCATCCCCATGGCGTGCCAGCCTCGCTCTGTCTGCAGGGCAGGTGGCAGGGGATCAGAATCTGACCTGGACTAGTGTTTGTGAACCTCACGGTCCAGATGAGCCACTGGCAGGGCAGAGCATGTGTGCCCGTGGGGTGTGGGTGCTGGGACACCTGGCTGTGTGGATATGGCATCCCCCAGGCAGGGACATCCCCATCACCACAGCCCTGGGGTCGGTTCCTGGGTTCGGGTTGCTCTGAAGAACAGTGGGCTCTCACCCCGGTGTGCAAAGAGGCATCTGCTGTGCAAGGTGGCCTTTCCAAAAGGCTTTTCCCATCCAGCATGAAACATATCCGTGGGCTGGGAAGCAAGGCCGCATCACCCAGCTCTGCAGGGCAGGAGGTGGGAGGTGGATGTCTCGTCTCCAAAGCCATCTCAGGTGTCACAGCAGGAAACACTGTTGGGTCCTGGCTGAGCGGGTTGTTTATGGAGGCTCAGGCAGACACCTGACCTGGCTGAATCAGGAAGCACAGTGTAAACATGAGGGATCACATCTGAGTCTCTTCTCTTTGGGCAGTGTCTTCAGGGCTCTGCTGGTAGATATCCCCTGAGAGCTCATGGTTTGTTCTAGAGATGTAGCCAGGATGGTTCCATCTGCTTTCCCGGCCGTGCTGGCACGCTGCAGGAAAGATCACTTCCTGGAGGGCTCCTTGCTGTGCATGGGGAAGGTGTGGGGCTGGGAGGGACCAGCTCAGTGGTCCCTCTGCGAAACCTCACTGCAGGGATCCTGTGTGGTACCCCTGGGAGCTGGAGCCCAGAGGTAGCTGGTATCCCCCCTCACTGAGAAACCACTGCACACTGATGGAAGGCAGACAGTGGGACCCTTCCTCCTGGGTCTTGCTCGTGCTCCGGACCTGCTCCCCATCCCTACTGCACCTCCCTGCCCACCCACGAGGTGCAGGGAGAGGGACCTCCCTTTGGCAGGAGAAGGGTTAACAGGTCTGCACAGAGCTGTGAGGGCCTGAGGAAGTGCTGCAGGAACCACTGCTCGCTGCTCAGTGTCAGGCCTCAAAAGGAAGGAAGTTGTGCAAGGAGAGGAAACCCAGGGCTCATGTACACGGCTCCTTCCCCTTCGAGGATGCCTGCCTGGTTTTTGGGGGTATCCACCACTCCAGACACCTGCTGCAGCTCTCTGTGACACCAGTGCCTGCCATGGGCACACAGGTGGGGTGGCACCCTTGAAACACCTGCTATTGCCATTGCTTGAGGGTTGGACTTGGCCCTGGGTGTGCAGGGAAGCTCCTGGTGCTAGTGGCCACTTGAGGTCGGGTGTCTCTGTCACCTGGAGCAGGTCTGGCTGATGCAGGGTGTCCCAGTGGCCCACAAGGTAGAGTGCTCAGCTGTGGATAGTAGTGGGATGTTTCCCACTACTGCACAGTGGGATTTGGGATTTGGAGCTGTTGTGAAGCTCCTTGGCTGCCATGTCCATGTGGGAAGCTTGCTGCTTCAGTCAGCCACAGCCTGGCCCTGTGGTGCTTCACAGCCCAAGGGCTTTTGTCCCATCCAGACTGCCTGCCATCAGTTTATCACAAAGTCCTCTGAGCCCTTCCCTCAGTGGCAGAGCCCAGGGCCAGGACAGTTTTGGAGAGGGGCAGTGCTGGGAGCCAGGATGCTCCTATCTCCCATCCTCCAGCCCCAGTGAGGGACTGCACTTCATGCTGGGAGCATGAGCAGCCACATTGCCCTGGCCATCCCAGAGAACAGGGCCCTACTGATGTGCCCCTGGTGTGTTCCTGTTGGTATTGGCAGCCTCCAGGTCCCCACTGTCATGGAAGCTCTGCTGGGTCTGAGGGTCTCTAGCCATGCAGTGATGATACTCCATTGTCTCCCGTCCAGCTGTGCTCTGGCCATGCCATCAGGCCCCACCATAACAGAGGCAGCTCCTCACACGGGTTTTCCCTCTCCATCCCAGGCATGGATTGGGGGTATCCGAGCAGGCTCCATCTCATCCTGTGGGAACCATGTGAAGGCCAGCTGCCGCTGGATCGCCTTCAATGCTGAGGCAGCAGGTGAGGCACAAGGGCTCCAGGGCTGGGATGGTCCCTGTGGGGCTGGGGGATGGGTCAGCCCCATGGACCCCAAAGGCATGAGGGTGAGGGGAGGAGGCTTTGCCTGGGGTCTCCCAAAAGTTCTGAGAGTCCCACACCTCTTGGCTTGCATTGCAAAGCAGGGTGACCCCCACTGCATCCCAGCCTGGGGGATTCCTGGGAGCATCCCATAGGCAGTGGGGCAGGCTGGTGGGTGACTGGTGATGTGATCCTGTGCCCTCTCCTGTAGGTGTGCTGGGCATTGTGCCGCTGGAGTGCGAGGATGGGGGCAAGAGGATGGTGTCCCAGCTCTGCTGCCACTCAGGTGGGTGTCAGGTCCCACCTCCCACCTGCACAGGAGCTGTTTGGCCTCATGTGGGCTGTGCTAAGGGGCTCTGGTGCTAACTATCAGCCCTGGAGGTCATGGTGGGCTGCCTGCCAGGCAAGAGATGTGGGGAACTGGTGGACGCCTGGGGACCATCCCCCATGGGGAGGGTGACCCTCACAAGTCTGGTAAGGCACAAGCCACCTGCAGCTATGCTGACCACAAATGACTCTGCCAGACTGGAACGGAATCGATCCATGGTCCTCCATCTCTCAAACTGCAGCAAGGCCTGGACATGTAGCTCTTCCTCACGCTCTACTAGCACACTCTCTCCACATTACTCATTGCACACCCTGAAATTCCCAGTACACCCAGTGCCAGGCTGGGGAACGGCATCACCGTGTCTGTACCCATCTGCAGTGGCAGGAGGAACAGGCTGGACCAGCAGCTCTGATGTGGGCAGAGCAAGTGCCGCAGGGGAGAGGCACTGACAGTGTCACTGCTGGCAGAGGAGCAGGGCTCTGCCTCCTGCCCAGGCACAGGGAGGGTTGGTGGGCACCTCAGGGTGCCCCTCTCCTGGTTGTCACAGCAGCAGTGCCAGCCTGGGGTGCACTGACCATCCATTTCCCAAAAATTACACCTCAGTAGATGGGAGCCAGTCCCAGCGCCGCCTTCCTATGTGTGTGTGCCCTGGCATGGCTGCAGGCCTGCACAGCATGCCCAGCTTGTGCCACCTCGGCCCCTGGCACCGGGAGCTTCCTCCTGTTGGCAAACCAGCCAGGGAGCTCTGCTGCTTCCCGGAGAGTGCCGGAGGGGTGCATGGGAGCCAGCCCAACATCCACGACTTCTTAATGGGATTAGCATGAGCCCTTTGAAGCCCTTCGTGACAGAGCAATGCCTCCATGGCAGGGAAGGGATTTTCTCTCCTCCTGGGTGGATGCAGCAGAGCGAGCTGCCTGCTCTTCATGCCTCTGGGGCCTGTCTCCTGGAAGCAGAAAAGTACACAGTGACCTACTTTTCTGAGCGTGCCAAGCGCATCCGAGGGGCTGCTGCTGCTGCTGCTGCTACTGCTGGTGCCAGCGTTCCTCCTGCTGGGCCCTACTGCTGGAGCTGTTAGGAGTGTCCCTGCCACAGGCATGCTGAGCCAGGGTGTTACAAAGGGAGCCTTGTTAGCAGCATGGCTCCAGCAGGCCATGGCCTCCAGCATCTGGTCTGCACAGACACCCTTGTGCTGCCCATGCTGCTCCCTGTGCATCTTCATGGGGATGTTCATCTGGGGATCGTAGCCACGCATGGGTGGTGGTGGGTTAGACAGGGAGATCCTTTCAGAGCCCCCATCCTCTGCCAAAGGGGTGCAAGACCTGATGGACAGTGTGGAGGGGCTCAGGCACTCACGGCAAAGCTGAGCTGCTCCAAAACACCCCACTGGGTCTGGATCTGCCCCTGGTTGCCCAAACGTGTTTGTGTAAGGAATCAGGCTGGGGAAGAGAGAAGGGGCAGCTACACTGTCTGCAGGGGGAAGGTGGGGACAAACTTCTGCCCTTCTTGTTGCAGATGTGGTCACAGACTTTGACTTCTCACCCTTCGATCAGCTCCTGCTGGCCACGGGCTCTGCTGATGAAACGGTGAGTGCTCAGTGATAGGGGTCCCAGGGAGACACCCCATGTCTTCCAAGACTTCTCTGGGATTCACTGTAGAGCCCTGGTGGAGATGGAGTCAGAACAATGGGAGTAGGGGGGGTGTGGGGTGGAGCATGCCAGGTTGCGGAGCAGAGTGGGACATCCCCAGGTTGTGGGTGACAGAAAAGATGATGTCAGACAAGGATCAGCCTTCTCCCATGTGGGATATGAGTTGCAACAAGGGGTCACCTGGTGTCCTCAGGGCCCAAAGCCTGGAAAAGCAGCAAAGCCAGGCACCAAGCTGGGTCCTGCTCACCTGCATGAGGACTAACCCACCTCTCCCTGGGGCTGCAGGTGAAGGTGTGGCGCCTGCCTGAGGGCAGCCAGGACATGCCCAGTGGCGTGGGGCTGACCCTGGGGCCCGTGGGGTGCCTGGTGGACACGGTGCTGTTCCACCCCACGGCAGATGGAGTGCTGGCAAGCAGCGCACGGAAGGCTGTCACCGTCTGGGATGTGGGGCAGCAGCAGCCCCTGACAGGTAGGCAAGGCCGTGACTGCCTGAAATATCGATCAGCAGTGCTGGTGCCTGAGCTCATGTCCTGACCTTGGTGTCACGGAACAGGCAGCTCAGGTGGCTTTTTGGGGCGGGAGCACCACAGCCCCTCGTGCCTGTGCAGTGGCAGGAGGAACAGACTGGACCAGCAGCTCTGATGTGGGCAGAGCAAGTGCCACAGGGGAGAGGCACTGGCAGTGTCACTGCTGGCAGAGGAGCAGGGCTCTGCCTCCTGCCCAGGCACAGGGAGGGTTGGTGGGCACCTCAGGGTGCCCCTCTCCTGGTTGTCGCAGCAGCAGTGCCAGCCTGGGGTGCACTGACCACCCATTTCCCAAAAATTACAGCACAGGCTCCCTTACACTCTGATGCAGCAGTGTCAAAGGGTACAGTACTGCCCAGGGATCCCCTGGGTGACCGGTCCCTCTTCCCTCGTGTCCCGGGGACACAGGTCTGAATGCCATGGGTGGTTGCTTGCCCAGACGTCAGCTAACCCGAGAGGGAGAGGAGATGGGTGGCAGCACAGCCTGTGAGGCTCCTGCCCTGTGTATCCATCTGCCAGCAATGCAGGAATACTCCCTGCACAGACACAGCAGTGTCCCATTGAGTCCTGGCTGCCACCAACCCTTCAGAAAGGGTGCTCAGAAAGGACAGATCATTTCCCCTGGGAGATGTTCTGGGTGGGAGAGCGAGGGCTGCTGCCCCATCCATGGGAGGGACCCTTCTTGACCCTGCTTTCCCCCTGCAGTCCTGGACTCCCACGGGGACCAGCTGCAAAGCCTGACGTGGAAACGAGACGGCTGCCTCCTCGGCACCTCCTGCAAGGTGAGCATCACGCATGGGCCACCTCGTTGTGGCACAGCATGGTCGGGCTGGCAGCTGGCTGCACCCTGGTGTGCTTGGGTTCATAGAATCAGGCTGGTTTGGGTTGGAAGGGACCTCAGAGTTCGCCTCGTTCCACCCCACTGCCATGGGCAGTGACACCTTCCACTAGCCCGGGTTGCTCGGAGTTGCATCCAGCCTGTCCTTGCACACTCCCAGGGATGGGGGCGTGGAGGCACGGGAAGTTTTGGAGTAGGAAAGGGCAGGACTGAAGTCAGGGTACCACTGAGAGGCGAGGATGCAGCACTAGATGGCGCCGGATGCTCGCACTGCTGCCGGGCGGGCGTGTGAACGGAGCGGGCAAGATGAGGGTCCAAGCCAGAAGCCCCCCCGGCTATGGCTGGAGGCTGGGCAGGCAGCTGTGAGCACACAGAGCCAGCCCACAGGCTGAGGGCGAACCCTCCTCCCATTGCCAAGGGTGCAGGTGGAGAGTCTGCGGACCTGGTGGGATTGGGATGGAGCTCGGAGGACAAGTGAGCAGAGAGCATGGACTAAGGTGGAGTCCCAGCTCGTGGCTGGAGCCCCGTGCCAAGTGTGTGGGCTGGGCACAGTGGGTACGACCCCAAGCTGTGCCATCTGGGGTGTGGGGAGTCCCCGAGCTGTGCTGTGGGGCTGACACAGTGTGTGCTCCCTAAACAGTGTCCTGGCAGCAGGGTTGGCACCCTGGCACCCCCCTGCTGCTTCTGTGCCCTGTGAGTCCTTGTGAAGGGTGTACTGTGCCTCTCTTGGTACAGAGGTGCCAGGTCAGAGAGGGCTCGCTCCCCTCCAGCACTGCGAGGATGGCATCTGAGGGTCAAGCTCCAGCCCTGGCTGTACTTTAGGGGGCTCCCTCCTTCTCTGGGTGTAGTTTTGAGAGTCTCGGGGTCCTGGTGAGCCTCTGGGCTTGCTGAGGGTGCACCCCTGCCCACAACGTGGGACAAGACTAGGAGGACACAGTGCAAGCCATCCACAGGAATACACTTGAGGCAGGAGAGTGACGGGCAGGAAAGAGAGGGGCTGCTTGGTCCAGCCTTCTGCCTAATACATCCTGACATCCCTCTGTCCCCAAGGTCCTTAACCCTCCTCTATTTTCTTTAATCTCACCAGGACAAGAAACTGCGGATCTTTGACCCCCGAGCCAGCCCAGCTGCCTCCCAGGTACTGTCCCCTCTGGGTGTGCTGCAGGCAGCCCTGCCCCACTGGGGTGTCTGCTGGGGGGTGGGCTTTGGTCCCCCAAAACATCCCAGCCCTGGCAGGACTTGGGAGAAGCAACAGGGAGGCAGGGACTGAAGGCAGGGGGAATGGGGCTGCCTCCTTTTTGGTTCCAGTGGGGTTCAGCACAAGCAGAGCCCTGCCCTCCCACCCAGCTTGGTGGTCTCCCCCAGTGCACTGGCACACTGCGGGCAGCAATCCCAAGCCCCAGAGGCACAGGAACTGTGGGCTCCTGGGCTCTGCAGACCCTCAGGCTCTGCCCTGTCCTGCAGAAGCTGGACCAAAGGCTCTTGGGGACGAGGACCTGCCAAGGGTGAGGGCTGGGTGGCCAGATCTGCAGAGCTCAGCAAATAACAGTGATTAGGAAATAAGTAGAGAACTTAAGCCTTGACGTCAAGTTCAAACAGCCTCTTGTTAGAGGTTTCCTGTGGCTTGGGGGTTCTGGCTGCTGACAGCTGTGGGCCCGGGCTGCAGAAGGGGCTGGAAGCCTTTGGGAAGGGAGGGATGGAGTGGAGAGGAGGGTGTGATGGCTGCAGCAGGTCCTGATGCTCCTGGTGCCTCTCCTGCTGCTGTGGGCTGGGGAAGATTCTGTGCTTAGGGACAGTGGTCACCCTGGGCACTGACTGGAGTGAACCAGTGCTCCAGCACCACACTGGAACTTTTCATCTGCTCCTGCCCATAACCTGTGTTCTGAGCTCCTGTAAGGCCCCTGGGTGCTTGCTGCAGGTACAATTGGTGTCCTGACCCTTCAGGCAGCCTTCTAAACACCCTACCACAATATATAAACATAAACCCAGTGGTGACACGTGCGGATGAGCCAGGGTAAAGTGCTTCCAGCCCTCCAGTGGTCCCTGTGACACTCTCCTGCTCCAAGCTGCCATTCAGCATGGCTGGAAGGTCCCAGTCTCTGCTCCCAAATTCATCCTGTGCCTATCCATCTGTGGCCTCATGCTCCAATCCTCTCCTGCCCCCACTTCTCCCCCTGCCAGACCTGTCAGCTTGTCTAGCAGCGTTTCAGCAGAGCTGTGAGTGCAATGGGCTCAAGCCAAGTCTCCTGAGGAGGGTGGACTCTGTCTCGCTGAGCTATTAAAAATAATGTGTGAATGATGGTGGCTGTTCAAAGCAGGCAGCTCACTTCCCTCCACTGCCATCTGATCCAGCTCGGGGCCGGCGATCCGGGTTTGCCAAGAGAAATATGCACCTTCACTGCTGCAGCCCTGCCCCGGCCAACTTGGGATGGATGGAGATGTTTAGTCTTGGAGAAGTACTGTGCTGAAGGGGAAAACCTTAAAATGCCATCGATCCTCTGGAAGTTTTCACAGGGCTTGCTTAGCCAAGGGCAATAACACTCCTGGGTTTTGTTGTTCCTTTTTTTCCCCATTGCTGGAGGGCTGGTTAATTTGGAAATGCTCCTTCTCCCCCCGGGCCAGTGCGGTTACAGAGGTGGGTGATGCCGGGGCCACCATGCAGTGCCAGCACCTCGGGAGCTCCTGGCTTTGAAGCTGCTTGTTTTTTTGCAGAGGTGAGCGGCGGGATGGGTTTTCCAGCTGAGCTGGCCCCCGCGGCGCCGTGGGCTGGGTTTCCTCTGCAGCAGACGGAGGGCTCAGCACCGCTGGCTCACCCCGCTCCCTCTGCAGCACCTTGTGCCGAGAGCCAGCCTCGGCCTTGGGCTTCTCCTCCGGCTGCTTTTCTTAATTTGCCAAGCCTGCCTCATTAAACATTCCTTTTTTTAGAGTGAGGGGGGAAGAATGAGGAGGAACTAAAAGGCTCGGGCAGGAGGGGTCGCCCCTTCTAATACCTGATGCTGCTCTCGGGTATTGTGGATGCAGCATCCGTGGGGCAGGGGAGCTAGGGTGGGTGACAAGGAGGGTGACGGGCAGGCTGCCACACCCTGGCCATGCCCTCACCAGGGCCTGACCCCCCATTCCCAACTACGCCTGTGGCAGCTATTTTGAGCATGTTCCAGCAGCAGACAGGAGTGTGTGACGCAGTGAGAGCAGTGTGGACAGGGTCTGGCTGACCCCGTGGGGTGCCTGGTATGTACCCGGGGCCGTGGTTTCCCTTGGGAGAGCAGTGGCCTCATCCTGCTGGACACTCAGCCCGTCATTGCAGGCCCTTAATGAGTGTTAGGGCTGTGCTCACACCCTGCTGTTGGTCCCTGTGCCTCCTCCGTGCCCCTGCACTGGCAGTGGAGATGCCAGGGCTGCAGTGGGTCCTGCTGTGCCGCTCCATTCAGCCGTTCTGTCTCTGCCTGGCTGGGTCCAGTTTCAAGCTCTGCTGTCCTTTGGAAGAGTCCTGTGAGTCCTGTCCTCTGCCTTATCCCCTCCCAAGGCTGCCCCAGCTGCCTGCCCTCCCCTCCCACAGGTGCTGGTGGTCGCCCTGCTCGCCTTGACCCTCTCTGTGGAAGCGAGTCACATCCTCTCCCTTGTGGCTTCGGCTCTGCTGTGGCTCAGCATCACTGCTCCTGCCCTCACCCTCCTGCAATCCCTGTGCAAACCCCACCAAATGTCATTCCCGTGTTCGCCCAGGCTGTGCCCTTGGTGGGGCAGGGCACACAGTGCTGAGCAGGGAGTCAGAGCACTAGGAAGGTGCCCATATCCTGGCTGATCCCCAGGTGGGTCACCAGCACAGGGCAGGCAGTGATTTGGGTATAGCGTGGGCTTCTAAGGTGGCATCTCTGCTTGCCCACCGCCCTGGCCACCTTCTCCTGGGTACAGAGCCCATGGGCCATGGTCTGTCCCCCACATGTTCATGCCAGGGGCTGTGTGTGCATGTGGACAGCACCTGGCTCCCGGGGCAGGAGCTGTCTATGTGAAGCTGTGGGGCTGCTGCTGAGCACGGCCAGTGTGGGATGGAGAGGAGCTGGCTCTGTTCTCACGAGAAACTTCCTCCGCCGGCGTTTCGGCAGGGCTGGGGGCGAGGGAACAGCCACGCGCACCGGGCCAGCGCACGCTCCTGCTCACATTGGAATGAGCTGCCTTAATGAGCAGGGCTGGGGCTGAGGCTGCCTGGGGACAGCTGTGACAGTGTCCCTGGCAGTTTGGCCCCACCATGGGTTTGTCCCCCCAAGCTTGTGGATGTGCTGGGGGCAGAGCTCAGTGACAGGGAGCAGCTGGGGCTCACAGCCCAAACACACCCGGTCCTGTCCCAGGAGTGGGAAAGGGACTCCAGCCCTTCTCCCAGACCATGGTCACCATGCCATGGGTCACATCAGTCCCTGCCACAGTGGGAGATACAGCAGGGAGAAAGTCTCCATGGGCAGCATTGCTGTGGTGGCAGGGTGATGCTGTGGCAAGGTAGAGATCCAGGTTGGGTGATCCAGCTGTATCCATAGCCAGGAAGGATTCCATGGGCCCCAACATGTCACCACTGCCCAGGGTCCAGCTGTCAGTCTCGGGCTGGCTGGGGACCACTCATCATCATCAGGGGAAGGCGCATCAGGACAGAGAGAGACTTGTAGCCTTCCTTCCCTCACACCTCATCATCACGGTATCCCACGCTGAGGTCACCCTGGGGGTACCTGACTCCCAGCCCCTCAGCAGCAGCTTCCTCCGGGCTGGGGGAAGGTCCACAGCATCCCACATTCCCAAGGAGACCGTGGGAAGCTTTGAAAAAGTTGGCCTGACTCTGGGCTGCCTATTTATAGCACTGCGCACTCGGCGCTCTCATGCTTCTGTTCCCCAGTGTAGCTGCACAGGACTGTTTATATTTCCTCTGCTCCGCTTCCCCTTCGGCCGTCCTTCCCAGGAATGCCGCTTGGTATGGCAGACATGGGGAAGTCGAGGAGGATTTGGGATGAGCCAGAGGCATCTCAAGGGATGTGGGTGTGTGGCAGCACCGGATGGATAGGCCTGGATGCCCATCCCTCCTGCTGGGAATGGCCTCGCTGGCTCAGGCACACAAGGGGCTGGCATCTCCCTCACTGCATTTTGGGAGCCCGAGCCTGTGCCTGACCTGGCAATCCTGGCAGGCTCCTGCTCCAGAGGGCAGAGGTGTTTTGGGATTTGATAGCATCCTCATGGTTGGTGGGATTGGTGGCTGCAGGAAGAGATGAGATGTGGGAGAGGATGGATGGGTGCTGATGGGTGCTGCAGCCTGCCCATCCCACATGGCCAGGGAGTGTCCCCTTGCCTGCCCAGATGGAGGTTATATTTCCATCCTGGTCCTGTGTCCTGGCATCTCTGCCAAGGGGCTGTCAGGGTGGGAGCCCACTGACCTTCCTTTCCCTGCTGGGCTGGCAGCATCCTCTGCCAAGGCAGCAGAAAGGGGCAGCAGGGGCTGGGTGGAGGTGGGGGGTGCTCTGGCAGTGAGTGGGAGAGGCAGAGCCTGATGGTGCCCAGGGTCTGTCCTGGGTCAGAGTGGCACCACAGTGATGCTAGCCTGGGCAGTGGGATCAGGGAGGTGGTGTGAGCAGGAGGGGGCTTGTCCCACTCCATCCCCACTGTGACACATGCACTCCACACTCGGCAGTGGGCAGGGGCCAGTGCTGGCAGCATGATGGCTACTGGAGCATCCCTGCTGTTATGTGGGATCCCTACACTCCCCTGGGGCAGGTGGCAGATCCTGGTCTCCCTGAGCTCCAGGCAGAGACCAGGAGTGGGATTGGCCTGGGAGAGGCTGTTCTGCTCTCCCGGCCACCTCTGGAGTAACTGGGACTTGGCAAGGAAGGGAGATCACTCACATTCTTGTTCAGAGAGGAGGATTCGTGCGTGGTTAACCCCCTCGGCTCCCTCGAAGTTGTTCCTTCTTCCCCCAGCCACCTTGTGGGGCGTGGGAGAAGCGATGGCTTCCCCTTGTACATGGACCTGGAGGGGGTGTCTGTCCCTGCAGCCCCCCACCGTGCCCTGGCCAGGCGAGACCCCTCCTGTCCTGGCACCCGCTGGCAAAGGACTGGCTCAGCCTGGCTCTGGTGCCTCCTGTGCCCGTGCAAATCCTGCCTGCTTCCCACGGGGATCAGATGCCTGAGCCCTGCTAGCCATGCTCATGTTCTGCTAGCCACAGGCAGGGCTGAGCTATGCCAGCTGCTGCCATCCAGGGGGGCTCTGCCAAGGGCACAGCTGGTACCCCCCTGGCCATCTGCCTGCTGTGCAGCCCCATGGCTGTGCCCTCCCTGCCCTGCATCCAGCTCGGGGTGCCTGCTCCCGTGGAGACAGGGATCCCCTGGGAGCCAGAGCAGCCCTGGCTTTGTGTGGGGCTCTCGCAGGCAGCCGAGGAGTCGGAGGCAGCCGCTCCCTGCAGGCAGCTGTTCCCAGCTCCCCCCACACCGCTGCCAACAGCTGCATCCCACACGCTAGGCCTGGCCCCCCCGCATCCCCCCGGGGCTGCACGGGGAGCAGGGCTGGGGACCCCCGTGGGTACCAGCACCTACCCCAGCCTGTGCTGGGAGGGCTGGGTTGACACTGGGAAGGGGATGGCGCTGGAAACTGTCCCCATGCAGCTGATCTGGCTCCGAGGAGGGAGCACAGGCTGCCCCCAGCCTGGGCTGCCCCAAACCAGCTGGGCTGGACCCGTGCAGTGGGTGGGAGGAAGCTGGGCTGTCTGGGCACTGGCAGGGAACTGAGAAGCCTCTTTGGATCTCCACATGCTGGCCTGGAGCTGGTGGGCTCCTTGCAGCCTACTGTTGGGACAAGGAGCTTGGGAGGGATGCCCGTCCTTTGGGCTGCAGCTCCAGGGAGACGGTGCGGGGGGTTCCAGCATCACTTCAGGAAGGGTGCCAAGGTCTCTGCCAGCCCCAGGGATCCTCAGCAGCCCCATGGGCACCCCAGGGCTCTGTGCTGACCGAACCACACCAGTGCTCATCCTCAGTGCCGGGTCACACTGCCCTGGCCCTGACACAGAGCAGGGGATCCCCAGGACCTACTGCTGTCCGCATGCTCACCTCTGGCAACATCTGCACAGCCGCGTGTCTGAGTGAGCCCAGAGCAGCCCAGCCTCCCACATACTTGCTGCCATACGTACTGCTGAGCCGGGATGGAACTAATGCAGAAAACATGGCCCTGCTCCACAGCCGGCACACCACGGGCTAGGAGTGCCATGGCAGTGCCCTGCCCTCTGCCAGATCTGCCACCACCCCAGGGGCTGCCACCCACCACCAGCTGGTCCAGGGGACCCACAGGGCCCTGGGGGCCGTGGAGCCGGCACCATTGGCTATGGGATCTCCAGATGTTGAGTTCTGGCTGCCACAGCCAGGTGCAGAAGTGCTCTCCTGGCTGACGTGCGGGCTGGCCCCAGCTCCTGGAGTTTCCATCCCTCTTGGCACCGATCCTGGGACATGTTCCCTTTTCCAGGTCCTTTCCCTGCCGAGCCCTGGCTCCATTTGCCAGTGTGTCGGCGGAGGGGACCAGGCCCCTCCTGCCCCACATCCTGCCCCCGTGGCTGGGAGCACCAGGCTCAGCTTGGCCAGTGCTGCCTCTTCCAAGTGAGCCATGTTTGTGCTGGCAAAGCCACTGGTGTGACAGAGCCAAGGGAGGGTGAGCTTGGCACTGTGTGCCTGCTCTCACCCTGGTGCTCTCCAGAGAGTGGCATCCCTCTGGGGCTGGAGGCTGGGACTGGAGGAAGGTGCTCCAGCAGGGTTTCACTGGTGGGAGAGTGGGAGATACAGCACCTTTGTACCCTCTTGCTGGCTGCCATGGTGGCAGAGCCTTGCTGGCCATGGCTGATGGTCACAGAGCTCACACTGAGGGGGATGCAGCTCAATCATTCATCCGTGGTCACCTTCAGTGCCCCATCCTTCCTTCCCCCTGCCACGCCTGGTACCCCTGCTCTGTGCAGTGGTGTCAAAAGCACCATGGTGGGTTTGGTTCTGGCAGAGCTCTCCACTTTCCCTGTCAGCTCTGAAGTTGTAGGCAGCTGTTTATTGGCACTTTGCAAGGAGAGCAAGGGACTGTGAGTGCTGCCTGTGCCATGGGCAGGAGCTGGCTGCTGGCTCCAGCTGGGCACTGGGAACCACAGGGCCCACCTGGGGGACACATGGAGCACCCACTGACAGCCCCGTGGAAACTGCCCCTCCTGTCCTTGGCAGGACTGGGATGGGGGGCAACACGAGGGGTGGAGTGGGCTGGGGGTCCCACTCCCATGGGGAGCCCAGGCGAGAGGTGGAGCAGGGGAATTAGAACAGTGTGGACAATGTGGCCAGGCTCAGTTTGCCATGTGTTTCGGTAGCATGTGGACACGCACGGGGCACCCAGCTCCTGCAGCCATGATTCGGCATGGATAAAGAGCTCAGGGATGCAGCTGAGGAAGTAAGTCCCTCTGTCATCGTGGCCACAGCCAGGCCTGTTCTCATGCCTGTGGCATGGAGCAGCTTCCTTGCAGCACTCTGACCCTGTCGCCCTCTCGCTGGGTGTGGGGAGCGCCCTGGGACCCAGAAACCATCCCCATGCCCCTTCACGCTCTCCTTACCTGCTGCCACACCCTGCTCCTTGCCAGGAGCCAGGCCAGCCGCTCCACAAGGCAACCACGCTGGCACTGACACGGTGGGGGTCAGGGCTGCCACTGCTTGCAGGCTGTTCCCACTACACTGTCCCCACAGCAGCTCTCAGCAGAGCTGGGAGACAGTGCTTGGCCCAGGGTGGTTCACGAGCACGGCCGGTACAGCACACGTCCCTTCAAAGTGCCCAGCAGGGTTGTCAGCAACACTGACAGCCATGTCTCCTGTGCCTTGCAGAGTGTCCTGGGACATGAGAACAACAAGGACTCCCGGCTGCTCTGGATGGGCTCCAGTGATTGCCTCATCTCTGTCGGGTTCAGCCAGGTATGGTCCTCTCTGGAAAGGTGGCCCTGGCACTACCAGGATGTGCCAGCCCCTCTCCCTACAGCTGCTGTGCTGCGTTTCCCCAAGTGCTTTTTAGGTGTCCTAAAAGCATGAAAGCTGGAGGTCCCCTCGCCAGGCGCCCTGGCCAGTGCTGGGAGGGCAGGAGGCTGGGTGGCAAAGGCAGTGGCACTGTGGGGAGGACTGGGCAGCCCCGGTGCCCACTGACACCATGTGTGTGTCCCTGCAGATGCGGGAGCGGGAGGTGAAGCTGTGGGACATGCGGCGATTCAGCGGAGCGATGCTCACCATGGCACTGGACACCTCGCCCGGGTAGGGATGGCGACTCACCATGGGGCAGGAGGGCTGGCAGTGGGGACATCCTGGTCAGGGACCCGCAGGGAGTGTGGTGGTGGAGCAGGAGGTGGCAGGGAGCTCCTGGCACCAGCAGCACTTGGGAAGAAGGCTGGGGCCAGGGCAGGCACATCTCCATCACTTTCTGGGTGGGATGAGAGGGCGGTGGCAGTGCTGGGGAGGGCACAGAGGTGCTCTGTGATGCTTTGGTGGCACTGTTGGGGACAGTGTCTGAAGTTGCTGCTGCCTGGGTGAGCACGTGCACTGGGACGGTACCACAAGATGTTGCGGGCGAGTGAATGCCTTTGGCGCTGCTGGAGCACTGGGACAGCTCAGCCCTGACCTCCTGCTCACAGTGGGGCCGTGATGCTTTGTGCTGTGGTGCCATGGGGACTGCCCAGCCAGCCGTGGCCAGGCTGGTGCTCACCGAGCATCCCCTGGGGAAGTGGAAGAGGAGCTTTGGCACCATAAGGGGTCAGTGCTTCTTGTCATGGCGTGATGGAACCGTCTCCTGTCTGCAGGGCACTGCCATGGCGAGGAACACCCTGGTTAGACCCAGCCTGGCCTCTCACAGAGCTGGCCTGGCATTACAGTGTGGGTGAGGAAACAGGAGGAGGAGGAGGCTGTGCCTTCATCCCACCCGGGCAATTGGGGTTTGGGCTGTGCTACTTGTTGGGATATACTAGAGGCCACTGGCTCTTCCCAGAGCTGCTGGCAAAGTGCTGGGATGCCAGGACCCTCACTGGACACTGAGCTGGCTCCATGGTGTTGCCAGGGCAGGCTGGGTGAATCAGCAGCTGCTGGGTGCCAATATGGGGCCTCTGGCAAGGGGCTGAATGAGCCTTTACAGCAGGGCTGGCCCCTGGCTGCCCTGCCAGCATCCACTGCACGGAGGTGCCAGCGCTGAGCTGGTGCTGGCAGCACCGGGAGCAGACAGGAGGGGAGAGGATCAGCTCAGTGGGGATGTGCCAGCATGGTGGGGGCAAGCGGGGAGGCTGCTGGAGCATCCCCCACCCTCCTGCGAGCTCCAGGGAGAGCAGCTCCCATCCCTCCTGCCCCCCAGCTCTGCCGGCACAACCAGCAAAGGTGACCAGGCGGTGCAGCCTTGGTGACCGCCATCCTTTCTGTCCAGAGCGAGCACTCCCAAGGGAGGCCGGGGCACACAGCAAGGCTGCAAGGGGACGCTTTGGGGTCCATTATTGCTCTCGGCGGAGAACCCAGCGGGAATGACCCCCAATCCTCCTGGCTAGGCCGGGGTGAGGCAGCCCGGCTCAGCGCCGGGCCGTGGCTGTGCTCGACCCCCTCGCCGCAGGCTGCAGATATTTTGGCTGCCGCCTTTATCGGCCCAGGAATGTGGCTGGCAGGCCTTGCCGGCCTGCGACTGCGTGGTGGGGCCACACGAGAGGGGCTGGGGGCGAGGGGGGAGACCCTCTGGTGCTGGGGAGGTGCTTTTTTTGAGGCCGCCCGCGCTTCCAGCCCCAAGCGCTCCCAGCCCCAAGCGCTCCCGCCTGTAAATCTGGCAGAGATGACAAATGGTGGTGGAGGGGGATTTGGGGCTGGCTCCCGGCAGAGGTGCCGAGCGGGGGCCGCGCTCTCCCTCCGGCAGGGAGCCCTGGAGCTGTGGCTGGGACAGAAGGTGGCTGGTTTGGGGGTCCCCAGGTAGCCCTGGGAGCGCTGCTCGGAGCAGGGTCGGTGCCAGAGGAACGGGGGTGGCAGAGGGGCAGTAGTGGGGCTGGGTGCCCGCTATGGGTCTCCAGCGTGGCCATAAGTGCCTGGCGTGGGGCGTCCAGGATTGCGGCAGAGCTGGCCACGCCACGAGCGAGGCATGGGGAGCTGGGTGCTGCAGCAGCAGCTCGTTGAGGCTCTTTGAGGAAGCAATCAGTGGGCGGGCAGGAAACTCATACCATTCATTACTGACGCCAGGCCGGCAGGAAGGGGAGCCCGCATCCCACCGCATCCCCGCTGCGCCCCCACCGCGTCCCCACCGCGCCCGCCGAGCCGGCACCACGTGTCCCTGTGGCACCCCAAAGCAGGGCCACGGCGTACCCCAAGGCGGGGGTGACTCTGGCACGCTCACCCCAATGCCCACAGCCTACAGGGTGGCTCCACCCTGCCCAGCATCCTTGGGGGAAGAGGGCAGAGAGCAGGGGGCACCGGCCCCACACCCCCCCGCGTCAGCATGTGCCTTTTTGGGAGGGTCCCCCATCCCAAATCCTGGGCAGCTGTTTCTGACCACAGAAACCTCATTTTCAAAGCACCCTGACTGTGCTGGGGTCAATGCCTAGACCCCTGAGAAAGCAGGAGGTGGAAGGTGTGGGTGGCCCTGGCCCCTCTCTGTGCCATGGTCCTCACTGTGCCGCCTCCGAGTACCTTGCCCTTCCTTCGGCTCAGGTTTTGCCTCCCCCCACAGCCCCCTTTAATTAGATCAAGGAGCAGCAGGGCAGGAGCCAGGAAGGGGCCTCAATAGGTTATTGTTGCCCTAAATTGTAAGCAGCACCGGTGGGGTTGGGTTACCGGCTCCGACTCGGGGTCACCGACCAGACCCCTCTGCCGTGCGCCCGGCAGCCAGCGCGGCACTGCCCCAGGTGACGGGGCTGTCACCACTGCGGTGGCAGGAGAACAGCCGCTCCCTTGTGTCCCTGCCTCTTTTGGTGCCCCGAAAATGTCCCCAGGCAGGCTGGAGGTGCTGCAGCCGGCTGGGGGCTATGGGTGGGTCAATAGGGATGATGAGATGCCCGGGTCAGCAGAGGTCCCAGGGAGCCACGTCCCTGTGGTGTGTGCTGACACTGGGCACGTCCCTGTGGGCAGAACAGGGATGGGGAGGGATGGGGACAGCCAGACCCTCAGTGCTCTTCACGGTGCAAAGTCCGGCAGAGCTGGGAAGTGCTGGAGTCAGGACCTGCCCACAGCAGGGTGCTGGCACAGCAGGCTGTTTGTGCAGAGATTTGGGGGATTTTGTCCCACCAAGAGCTGAAGCAGGACATAGAGGAGCCTAGGCAGTTCCATGGGGATGCTGGCCAGGGGTGCTCAGCCCCCAGTGCCCACCCATTGCCCCTGCCCCAGCCAAAGCCTGTGGCTGAGCCAGGTCCTGGGGTCAGGCTTGCAGCCCCACCAGGGCACATGGCCCCACCAAGGCATGTGTCCCCACTGTCACCTTGCCATCTCTTCCCAAGCACCAGCTGTAATGGGACCTCGATGGCCAGTCCTGCTCCCTTTTGGGTTGTGGTGGGTGCTTTGGGGGGGGTCTCTGACAACACCCACCTCAGTGAGCAGAGCCCTGAGCAGGACAAGTCCATCCCTGTCCCTATCCCTGACCCAGTCTCTGGGAAGATCCCTTATCTGCCTGGGCTGGCAGCTGCTTTGCCATCCATGGGCAAGGGGCTTTTCCTGCCCCTGCCTGGCTGCCAACCTCACATACGAGGAGAAGGAGAGGCCAACCCACCCCATCAGGTGCCATGCCAGTGGGACCCATCCCTGTAGGGCTCCTGGGCAGATACACAAAGGGGTTAAGGCAGGGGCAGCCACCCAGCCCATCATCACCTGCCCTGTAATTCCACTGGGTAAAAATAGCCCAGCACTGTGGATGGGAGCTGGGATGGGATGGCAGTGCCGAAATCACTCCCAGATGGGCCTCTGTGGCCAGACAGTGCTCCCTGGCCTCCACAGCTTTCCAGGAAGCCAGTAGGACTTTTGCCTCCCCAAAGCTCTTCCTGGCAGCACTGGGGGCTGTGGGATGGGCACAGGCCAGTCCTCACCCTGGAGAGTGGGCATGGGGACCCCTGGCACTGAGGCAGTATGGCCCCTCAGGGCTCTGCTCTGGCCATGGGGACCTGGGGGACCGTGGGGACCTCGATTTGGTTTCCATGGAGCCAGGGGTGGGTTTTTTGGACACCAGAGCCCTCCACACTGGGATGCAGGCAGGATTTGCCCCGGTGAAGCTGGAGTCTCCTCCTATCGTGGCTCCCCACTGAGCCCCGCATCCTGCTGGTGGCTCTGGCCAGGGTTCTTGCTTACGAGTCCTGCTGGGTTGCTTAGCGAGAGGGATTTTTTTTTTTTTTTGGTTCATTTTCGGGGGTTTTGCAATCCTTCCCAGCGCTGATTCAGCTCGGAGGAATTAGCAGCGCTGCACAATGTGCCGCTCGTAGCCACTCTTGGCGCACGATGGGGCTGGCAGTGGCCAAGGGGGAATTTTGTGCTGCGATTCAGGAAGCCACAGGGGTTGGACAGTCTCATTTTGGGCACTGCTGCATTCCTGCAGGATTGTCCGGGTGCAGACATGGATATTGGGTGGGACCAAACCCTGCCCTGGCCACAGTGTCCCCATCACCTCTGTGCCAAGGCCAAGCCCTGCTGTCCCTCTTGTGCTTCTCCAAGCCCCCAGCTGGCACCCTGAAGCCCTTGGCTTGGGCCATCCCCATGGTGCTGCACCTGCCAAAGCCAAGCCCCTACTTGGCTCCTGCTGTGCCAGCATCTCCACTGTAGATCCTCTCACTTTGGAGCTGCTGAAAACTTCTCCAGAATGATGGGACTTGCCGAGGGGTCATGAGGGTCCCCAGCACCCACCTGGCATGTGGGAGGTCCCCTACAAACCTCCAGCTCCACTCCAGCAAGTGGGGAAATCAGCTTTCTTAGGGGAAGGGCACATCAAGAAGGCAAAGGAGGGTGGAAATGAGGGGCTGGAGGGCCCCTGTGAGGTCCCTGCAGACGGTGCTGCTGTGGGGATATGCCAGGGCTGGGCTGGGCTCGGGGGGCTGTAGCGGCAACCGGCCGGGGGCACTTGGCGCGAGGCCGTGGCTCCACCAGGGACTTCTCTCCTCCTTGTGAGGCTGGAAAATATACAAAGCTCGCAGTGAAAATATTTACACAGCAGCAATTTTGGGAGGAATTTGGGATGTTAATTTGAAAAATCTGTGGGGAGAGGACCACAATGGGCCCTTTGAGCGGGTGAGCGTGGCCATCGCAGCGAGCCGCCCGCGCTGGCGAGGGGCCCCTCCTGCCGCTGCGCCGGCCCTAATGGGAGCCAGCCCTGCCGGAAGCCCACCTGGGAGCCGGGGGGCTGGTCCAGACAGCCCCTGCCGCCACCCCGTGCCCCTAATTGCATCCAGAACCTCTCCCTGCCCCGGGTGAGTGGGAGCAGGGCCCCGGCAGGGTCAGGGCCGTGTCCTGCGGCGGAGCGGCCGGCGCAGCGCGGCACGGCGGTGACCCTCGGCTTCAGCCCCGCGTTGTGCTCGCTCTCTCCAAATCAAACATACCTCGGCGGGCAGGGCCCCAACCTGGAAAATTCCAGCCCGAAAGATAAAGGATTGGAAAACGATTAAAACCAGAGGGTTGGAGCAGAAAGCACTTGGCAGCGGGAACCTGCCGAGCGCCGGCTCCCAGCCCTCCCCGCTGGGGCCAGCGCACGAAACCGGCTGTTCCCGGGGCCGGGCAGTGGGGGCTCTGGCTGCAGCCCCTGAGGTGGGGGGGCCCTGCAGGCTGACACTTGTCACGGGTGCTTTGGGGGTCCCGGTGCTGCCGGGGCTGACGTCAGGAGGTTGGGCTGGGCTGTTTGTCCCGCAGCTGGCCCCAGAGCCATCTGGCAGGCGGGAAGGGATGAAGTAAGGCTGGATGATGCACAGGGCAGGGGCTGATTTGAACCCCGTGGCCTCTGTTTTGGGAACACCTCCTCAGCACCCGTGGTGGGGGACAGTGCCCTGGGGTTAAAAATGCCCAGAGCAGGGAAAACTCCCCCCCTCTTTCACCCTGACTCATCCCAGTGCTTGCCAACAACAACGGGAGGACGCAGCTGACCTTCCCACTCCTCTGTAGGGGACAGACCACACTGCCCACACCCCTGCCAGGATGCTCAGGGCTGCACAGAGCTTTTCGTTGTTGTTTTAATCATTTTGGGGAATTTTTTTTTTTTTTTTACAAAAAGACACCTTTCTAGTCTGTCTTACAAAAGAGATTTACACAAACCTGTACTAAAAAAAATGAGTTTTCCCAGAAGAAATGGGAAATAACAGTGTATAAATATTCTCTCTGAGTTCTTAAAGCTTCAATTCCCGGTTTGCCTTCTCGGCACTTCCTTTGGCCCGGGTGGTCCCGAGTGTCCCAGCACCTCGGCCAGGCCATATTGCTCACATCAACTTCCAGGGAGTTGAGAGTCACGGGCTGTGCTCTACTAGAGGACCCTTGTTACCAGCACGTGGGCACCCCTCAGCCGAGTCACTTTCACTTTGAGAGGCAGCTTTCTCTTTAGCAGGAGCTAAAAAAAAGCACCCCCACCAAGTCCCCAAATTAACCCCCCCCCTCTCTTCTGCTACCCACGTTCTACGTAGTCACAGAAATCAAGGCACTGAGTGGTAAAATTCCTGTCTCCTCCCAAAGCGTCTCCTCCTCTTGGAAATTGCACGTTGTGGGCTTGGGGGTTTTCTGCCTCAATTCAGTCAGCTCCTTGGCAATCCATATCCCAGAGGGACACGACCAGGTGCTGCTACTGGAGCTCAGCCCTCCTGTGTCCAGGGCTCAGAAGTAGGAGGGTTTGAGCCCCGGGGTGTTGTTGTTGCTGGGGTAGTGTGACTGCATGAGCGGCACCTCACACTCGGAGCCGCCGGAAAGCATCGCCGCCTCTGGCACCTTGCAGCTGTGGCTGCTCAAGTCCCCATTTTCCAAGCAGGCTTTCACACCTTCCAGCTCCAGCGGGCTGGCATCCACCCCAGTGCCGGCACGCGCCTTGGCCCGGCGGTGCCGGCAGTAGTACATGGCAGCGGTGATCACCACCACCAGCAGCAGTGCCGTGGCCACCACGGGGACGAGGATCAGGGCGAGGTTGGGGTCCTGGCTCTGGGTGACAGGGGAATGCTGCTGCAGGCTGAGGGGCAGAGTCTGTGCCTCGGCACAGTGCTCCTCCTTGGGGACCTCCCCCAGCGCCCCGATGCAGACGCGGTAGGTGCAGTTGGGTTTCAGCGCCCGCACGGTGTACTCGGAGAGCGACGCTGGCAAACGCAGCATCACCGGCCGCTTGTCCGGCCCCGAGAGGTTGCGGTAGCTCAGGCGGATGCCCTTCAGCTGCGCCTTGGACTGGACGTAGTTGTTCAGGTCCACCTTGAGGGAGGTGCTGCCCACCTGTGTGATGCTGACCTGCCGGCCAGGCAGTGGGGCTGGTGTGCCCGGGGCTGGCGTTGTCCCTCTCACCTCCATCTCACAGTATGCCCCGGCAAAGCCTGCGGGGCAGAGGCACTCCAGGAGGTTCTGTGCACCCAGGTGGCAGGTGCCGCCGTTCAGACACGTGCGAGGGGGACAGATGGGTGGCAGGGAGCTGGTGGGGGCCAGGGTGCCGCTGAAGGGCACTGGCGTGGAGCTGCCCTTGGGGTCTGGGGCCTCCAGGGTGGGCGCAGCGGTGCTGGGGGGCGGTGGCGGGCGGTGGGTGGTGGGCAGCAGTGCAGTCAGTGGCAGCGTGGTGGTGCGGGGGGTGGTGGGCGTGGGGGTGGTGGTGGGGCAGCCAAAGTCAGAGTACTGCAGCTGGTGGAGGAGCTTGCCCGAGTTTTTGGGGGGGAAGTGGCAGCGCGTCTCCTCGGGGCGCCGCAGCACCACACCGCTGGCATTCACCCACTGCACCAGCCAGCTCATCTGGCAGATGCAGTTGAAGGGGTTGCCGGCAGCTGTCACAGCCCGCAGCCTTGGGAAGAAGCTGGAGAAATCCCGAGGGATGGTGTTGATGTTGAGGTTGCTAATGTCCAGCTCCTGGAGGTTGTGAAGGCTCTGGAAGTTCTCGGCTGGCAGCTGGGAGATGCGGGCATTGCCAGCCAGGCTGAGCCTGGTGAGGCTGCCCAGCCGCCGCAGGACTGCGGGGACACGCTCCAGCAGGTTGTCAGAGACATCCAGCTCATGGAGGTTGTTCTGGACCTGGAAGAGCTCCTCGTTTAAGCTCGTCACGCCCAGCCCCGCGATCTTCAGGGACTCAATGTTGACGGCATGGAAGGCCCCTGGTGCAATGGTGGGGATCTTGTTCCAGCTGATGTCCAATAGCAGGAGGTTGGGCAGGTCGAGGGGGGGCACAGCCCTGAGCTGGTTGTTCTGCAGCTTCAGCTCCAGCAGATTCTCCAGTGTGTCAAAGGCAGTAGTGTGGATGTGCTGGATCCTGTTCCTCTGCAGGTAGAGCCGCTCTAGCAGCCGCAGCCCATGGAAGGTCTCATTGGTGATCTCCTGCAGCTGGTTGGAGGACAGGTCCAAGTTGACGAGCTCCGTCAGGGGCTGGAAGATGTTCCTCTGGATGCTGGTGATCTTGTTTTGTGAGAGGTCCAGGAGCTGGAGGGCAGGCAGGCCTGCAAAGCTGTCCTCACTGAGCGTCGTGATGCCGTTCTCGAAGACATAGAGGGAGAGGGTGTTGGGGGGCAGCCCCCGCGGCACCGTCTGGCTCCGCCTCGCTGCACACAGGATGGTCTTGGGGTCTTGGCACTGGCATCCTGCAGGACACGCCCTGGTCAGCTCCCCCAGGGCCAAGAGGAGCAGAGTGCAAAGGATCAGCTGGTTCATGGTGTCAGCTCTGGGGAGAAAGAAACACAACCAGGGTTAGGGGTCAGGCCCTGCTAGGGGGTACCCAGGGCTGTGGGGCATCTCTGACCCCCCCCGTGCCTCCTGGAACAGAGCTAGTGAGAGTGAAGCAGCACATGGGCTGCCCACCCTGGCTCTGTGCTCTCCCCCTCTCCAGACCTCCAGCATTTAGGGTTTGTGGTACCGTTGTGCACCCCAAGCTCTACCGTGAGACACATCCACTGGTACTGGGGCTGTCTACAGTGGCACACCAACACCCCCGCCCTCAGTATGCACAAGGGCCCCAACCTCCCCCAGTGCTCAGCAGGGTGCAAATCAAACATGGGGGATGTGGAGAATCAGAGCACCGGGAAGGGGTGGGAGCCTGGCTGTCCTTCCCTCCTTTGCTGCACTGAACTTGGCTTAACCCTTTGCTTGTGCCATCCCAGCAGCTGCACCCACAGGGGCTGCTCCCGCCCAGATCACCAGTGGCAGCAATCCCTCTTGGGGACAACAGTACCCAGGGGTGGCCCGCGCTGTGGGAATGGGCCATGGGGCTGGAGGAGCTGTTTGTGTCCCTGCAGAGTCCAGGGGCTCATACTCACCCCCAGCTCCAGGGGTCACCTTGCTGTTCCCCTGCCTGCCGTACTCCAGGGACTCAGCACAGCACCATGGGCTGTGTCCTTGTGCCTTAGGGACAGCAGACAGCAGAGATGGAGGGCAAGATGCTCTGGGGTGAGCGAGGCCGTAACCACCACTGCCCCAGCCCACCATGGATGCCCCGGGTGATGTTGCAGCCCCTGGCCGTGCCGCATGGAGCTGGTTCCTCTCTCAGCCCCATTTTTTAGCCCTTTTAATGATCCTAGGCTGGGCCAAGGACTCACTTTCTCCTGACACTCCTCACAAAGGTGGCAGTGGGGGGTCCCCAAGCAGGGAAGACGTGAACCCTTCCCCAGCACTGACCCACCTCCTCTCTGCTCAGAGCTGTCAGAGCTCCAGGCAAACACCCCCTCTGCAGCTCAGAAGGGGCCCCCGCCATGTGTGGGGGCCTGCCGGGTCACACAGCAGCACGTGCCGCCCGCCCCGGCCCCGTCGGCACTGCAGGGACACCAGATCCTGCGCCAGGAGGGGCTGGACTCGTGCTGTGTCGCCTTGTCCCCCTGCCGAGGTGTCAGCCAGGGTTAACACAGTGGCTGGCTCTGTCCTCACCTCTTCCCGAGCAGGCTCCCCCCAGGGTGGGGTGCACCCGAGGGTGGGGTGCGCCCACGGCTGGGCAGGGTCACCACAACCGCCTGAGTCACTTGGCTTGACCGGCACTGCCCTGACATGACCTGTGCCGTCAGCCCCTAATGCTGGAAAGGAACTGTGCTGCATCCAGGGGGTCACTGACACCCAGGAGGTCACCATCACAGCATCCCCTCCCCAGCTCCCCCAGCCCAGCCCCCTCGCTGCTGCTGGGTCCCCCCACACGTCCACATCATGGCCAGGCTTGCCAGTGTCCAACACAAGGACCGAGTAGAGCCAAAACCACATCATGGAGACCTTGTGAAGTGTTTTTTGAGGCTGGGGATGGACCCAGCACCCCTCAAGGTGGCGGCAGCAGCTGGAGCACGCTGGCTGGCAAGAGAGCCCATGGCAGGGGGTGCTGGCATGCCAGCAGTGCCACCACCGTACCAGGCCACCTGGGTGGGCATCACCAGAGCGCGGCCAGGCCCGCAGGATGCTGGCAAGGCTGAGGGCCGGGGCTGGTTTTGCAATGCCAGGGTCGGGTTTCGCTGACGTGTCCCGCGCTGCAACCAGCTGCTGACTCCAAGTCTCTCTCGTCCCTTTAATTACGCTGGCATTTCCTCCCCGCCTGCCAGGCTCCCCGCTCCAGGCAGGTTCGGCCAGCCCGGCCACGGCCACACATCCACGCCTTGCCACGAGCGCCGGGCAGGCTGGCACGGGCAGGCTGGCACGGCCGCTCCGCGCGCCACTGCCCCTTGGGCATCGCCTGCTCCGCTGGCACACGCCAGCACCCTGCCCGTGCCACCTCCACGGCACGATGCTGCTTCATGGCAGAGAGGGGTCAACCCAGCACAGACCACCCCTCAAAATGAGGGGCAGGGAAACAGCCTCCCCAGGTCCTGGCAGGGCCCCCAAGGGGGGACAGGGGGCCCCGCTTCTGCTGGAGGTGTGGGGGCCGCCCTGCCAGCAGCCTGCTGCTGCCTTGGCTGGGCTCTCCCGCGCCTGCACCGCAGATATTTGCCGAATTATTCATATTTTCCGGTTGCGGGGAGGATCTGGGCTCGGATTCCCCCAGTCCCAGCCCAGCCTTTCCCTACCAGCCTGCTGGGGTGGGAGTGCCATGTCCCACCTCCCTGTCTCCAGCCCCCCAGCCTGGGCAATCCCACTCCTGCCCCACTTTGCATCCGCCAAGTGCTTTAACAACAAGGACGATGCTCTCTCCACACTGCAGGGTGACACCTGTGCAGGACAGGCTCGAGGAGCCCTGCTAGGGGTTCCAGCCCTTTCCTGCTGCCTGTGGACCTCAGGGAACCAGGCAGAGCTGGGATGTCCCTTCCCACACTGGCAAACGAGGCCCCAAGGCCAAACAAAACCAGCGTTGTTGCCCAGCCGGTGGGCTGCCACCTTGGCTGGTGGCACCAGAGCAGGAAGGACAGGGGCCCTGCTCAAAGCTGGGCCCTGAACTCCATCCCTGTCACTGCAGGGAGGGACATGGTGCCTTTGCCGGGTGGGATGCAGAGCTGCTCCCCGCCAAAACAAGCTGCTGTCAGCATGTGCCCCCTCCCAAGAGCCAGCTGGGGGGGACGCAGGATTAAGCCCTTCATCCTCCTCCCCTTCAACCCACCCTGCGACGCCTCAGCTCCCACCTCCTCCCGCTCCCCTCCCTATTTAATTAAAGTTTCCACAGCAGCCCCGCAGGAATGCAGGCCTGGTTATTGCGTTCCCGGGAGCACTCAGCAGCCCCTCCATCCCGCTCCTGCCCCTCTGACCCGGCCGTGCTCCCCATCTCAGGTGCTGGCAAGGAGAAAAACCAGCAGAGCCGCTTCACCGGCAGCCAAAGCGCCTCGGGAGGAGCTGGAACGCCGGCAGCGGGTGGGAGGAGGCCAGTGCTGGTGCCACGCGTGGCCCGGGCGGCACGGGCAGATTCCTCTGGGGTGACTGGGGTGGCCGCGGCTGTCCCCGAGCGCTTCCTTGTGCCGTGTCTTGCCGGCAGAGCCAGCCGGGCAGGCAGTGCTTGCGTCAGGGCCACCCTAATGGCGAGGCCTGCTGGCCTTGGCGTGGCGCAGGGGAAAACAGTAATTAGTGTCATCCCTGACAGCGGCACTGCCCCGCGCCGTGTGGGCAGCAGCAGTGCTGGGTCAGGGCGGCCTGGCCGCCCCGGTCCTGGCAGGACCTGTCGGCCAGGGCATGTTGGCAAAAGCTGGATGTATGGGAGTGACTCCATTGGGAGTTTTGGTTGGGAAGAGGAGTCTTGGAACTGGAGCATCTCTGCTGGGATACATTGGCTCCCATGGCAGCTGGCAGCCCAGGAAGGGGCCAGGTGTGGAAAGGGGTGTTTACCACCAAGTCACACCCAAAGAGGGTGACCGGGGCCAGCGTGTCGGGTGATGGTGAGGCACGCGGGGAGCTGGTGGCAGGAGGTGTGGCGGGGTATCCCGGGCAGCTGGGCTGGCTGGTGGCCCTGCTGGCACCCGTCCCTCTGTGCCAGCCGGAGGGAAACCCTTGCAGGCACCGCCTGGGGACCCGCTTGGCCCCACAGCGGGTCAGTGACCCAGGACACCGGCCCCGAGGGCAGGCAAGGCGAGGGCAGCCAAACCCCACCCCAGCCGAGCCCTCTGCCGAGGAGGGGGGTGGTGGACACGGCTGTCAGCCGCTCCCACCTCTGCCTGACCCCAGCCAGAATGCCCTGCTGGCACCTCTGCCAGGACAGTGTGAGCACGGGATGGACCCAGGACCGTGCCTGTCCCATGTGGGTCCCGCACCTCCTGCGCTGGCAGGGTGGGTCCGTGCCACCCAGCGCTGCTGGATGGGGTTGTGCTCCACGCTGGCCCCAGACACACCTCTCCCCTTGCCCTCAGCACCAGGCCGCAGCCCCCGGGCCAGACCCCAGCCCATGCCGTGGGCACCAGGGGCCCTTGCCTGCCCCCCGGTGCCGGCCCACCCAGTGCCATCCCCGTCCGGGCCGAAGCCCTGCCGCCAGCCCGGCCAGCCGGGGGGCCCTGGCCCTGCCGAGGCCTCGCAGGGAGCAGCGCACACCGACCCCCACCCGGGACCTGGAGGGAGGAGGCGCCGGCCCTGTGTGTCCTGCCTTCGGCTGACGCGCTGTCAGCGCGGGTGCCCCACGGCCCGGCCCAGGCCCACCAGGGCACCCCGGGTCCCGCCGCCCCCTGAGCGCCCTGCAGAGCCCCCTCCCGCCCGTTGGCCGCCGCCCCACGAGCTGCGGGGGCTGTGTGGAGGGTCGGGCGGCAGGGCGGCCGCGGGACTCACCGTGGCAGGCCGTGCGGGGCCGTCGGGGCGGGCGGTCAGTCCATGGCAGGAACGGAGCTGCGGCGGGGCGGGCACGGCCCTCTCTGGCGGCGCGGCGAGCGGGGGGCGGCTTTTAAACTGCGAGGGCGGGGCCTGCCCTCCCGCCGGCCGCCCATTGGCTGAGGGCGGGGAGAGGCGGGGCAAGGAGGCTCCGCCCACCGCTCACCTGGGGCCCGACGGGGGCGGGACCGGAGGGACCCCCTGGGACCCCTGGGGTGACGGGGGGACCCCGGAATGACAGGGACCCCAGAGTGACAGGGACCTCGGAGTGACAGGGACCCCCCGGGACCCCCCGGGACCCCGGAGTCACAAGGATCCCGGAGTCACAGGGACCCCCGGGACCTCTGGGGCCTCAGAGTTACAGGTACACCCCTGGACCCCCGGACCCCAGAGTGACAGGGACACCCCGGGACCCCCAGGACCTCTAAGACCCTGGAGCTACAGGGATCCTGGAGTCACAGGGAGCCCCCCGGGACCTCTGAGACCCCGGAGTCACACGTACACCCCGGAACCCCCAGGACCTCTGGGACCCCAGAGTCACAGGGATGCCGGTGATGGTAATTTCTGTATTTCTTTGACCTTCGAACTTGAGTCCCGCCATTTCCATTAGGAAGTGTCATTCAATGTATAATGACCTCTGCATGCAGAGTCACGGAGATACCCAGAATCGTGAATATCTCTGGACCCCGGAGTCACAGGGACCCCTGAGAGCCCCCGGACCCCAGAGTGACAGGGACCCCCCGGCACCTCTGGGATCTTCGGGACCCCCTGGGACCCCGGAGTGACAGGGACCCTCTGGGACTTCTGGAACACCGGAGTCACAGGGAACCTGGAGTCACAGGGGCCTCCAGGACCTCTGGGACCCCGGAGTTAGAGGGATGCCCGGCACCCTTGGAACCTCTGTGACCCTGGAGTCACAGGCATGCAATGGTGATTTCTGGATTTTTGACTCATGGGGATCCCGACGTGATCTCTGGACTTCTGACTCACGGGGATGCAGGCACTGTCATGGTATGTGAACCCAGAGTCACAGAGATACCTGGAACGGGAAATATGTCGAACCCGGAGTCACAGGGACCCATGAGAGCCCCGGACCCCAGAGTGACAGGGACTCCCCAGCACCTCTGGGACCCCAGAGCGACCGGGACCCCCGGGACCCCGGAGTGACAGGAACCCTGGAGTGACAGGGACCCCCTGGCACCTCTGGGATCCTCAGGACCCCCCGGGACCCCGGAGTGACAGGGACCCTCCGGGACTTCTGGGACACCGAAGTCACAGGGACCCCCCAAGATCCCTGGGATCTCTGGGACCTCAGGAGTCATAGGGACCTCCGGGACTCCCTGGGACTTCTGGGACGACCTGGGACCAGGTGGGACCCCCTGGGACCCCGGAGTCACAGGGACCCTGGAATCACAGGGACACCCGGGACATCTGGGACTCCAGAGTCACAGGGATGCATGGGGACTCCATGGGACCTCTGGGATCACAGAACTCCCCAGAGCCACAGGAACTTCTGGGACCCCCAGAACCTTCCAGAGTCATAGGGACCTTGGGATCCCAGGAGCTCCCAGTCACAGGACTTAAGGGACCTCCCAGAGTCACAGAGACCCCAAGGCTCCCCAGAGTCACAGGAAGCCCCAGGATCCACAGGGACTACATGAGACCTCCTGGGCCTCCAGTCACAAGAATGCCCAGGACCCACAGGACCTCTGGCAGCTCCCAGACCCTCAAAACCCTCCAGGGCACTCAGGACCTCCAGCACCCCTGGGGTTGGGGTCCCTGGGACCCCAGCACCCTTGGTGTGTATACATACACACAGGTATAGGGGGTAGATGCAGGTGTAGTTATCTCCCTCATATCCCCAGCACCCATGGGACTCTTGGCACCACTGGTAACACCAAGGGCTGAATGTCCTTGGCACCCGCAGGGATCCACATATCCAATGTAGCCAGCATAATCAGGGTCCCTGGCACCCATAGGACCCAGTGCTCTGGGATCCTGGTCCCTCCATGCCTCTGGCTTCCAGAGACCCCCTGCCACTGTCTTCTGGGGGAAGAGGGGCAGTGGGTGGCCCTCACAGGGCTGTCCCCATGCCCTGGTGGCATCAGAGCTGTGCCCAGTGCTGCGGGATAACTCCCTATTTGGCATGGTGAGGATGGCATGGGCTGGGCTGGGAGAACCAGGCATCTATGGTGCCCTTGTCCCAACCCTGTGCCCCTTTGGTGGTGGCAGTGCTGGTGACAGTGGTGGCAGCAGGACAGAGGACCCCGGTGCCTGCCACAGGCATCCTTGTCACTGTTTGCCTGGGTTGTGCCAACAGTCCTGGGCCATACCAGTGCCATACCAGCCACACCTATCCTTCATGGCATGGGGTGGCATGGAACACCTCCCTCCCCTTGGCACAGCCACAGAAATGTCAAACGAAAGAAATAGATTGTCCCTTTAGTCTCTGCCTGTGGCTCTCCTTCCTCCTCTCTTGAGGAGGGGAGGCACCACTGTCCCCTCAGGCCACTGAGTATTCCCTGTCATAGACCCCTCTGATCCCCTCCTGCCACTAAGTGCCCCCCCCAGCCATGGTCCCCTCTGGCCATGGAGCGTGTCCTGACCCCCAGACCCTCAGCCCCCCCCAGCGGTGGAGCAACCCTGGGCTGCGGGCTGGGACAGGGAGCAGGACAGGGAGCAGGGACACGCTGCAGCAGGCACAGCCCAGCCGCAGGGCACTCCCGGGGCTGGCCAACACTGCAGGTGCCGGGTGTGCCACACGCCCACCCCGAACTGGCCAAGCCGGCCCGGCCGGCCCTGGGGCTCCCCTGCAGGTGCCAGTGGCTTCCCTGAGTGAGGCTGGGTGTCACGTCCTGGCACTGGCAGCAGGGCTGGGAGCAGGATGCCCCGCGGCTGGGCAGCAGGCACCGAGCATCCAGGGCTGGGAGCAGCTGGCAGTGCCATCCCGCTGCCAGCGTGTCACCCCACGGGACAGGGAGAGTCGAGCTGTAAGCTGGGGACCAGCCCAGCACCCTGAGTGTGTCCCCCAGCACCAGCACTGCCCTCCCACCACTGGCAGGGTGGGATCCTGTCCCACACTTCCCCAGCACAGGGTCTGGGTGTGCATCAGCCAGGGAAGAAGGATCCAGCCCCACTGCCATCAGGGTGCTGCACTGAGGGGTGCCCCCAGCTCAGCCCCCCCAGCTCAGCAACCCCCTTTCCCTTGCAGGGTGACCATCCCACTGTATGACACGGACACAGGGCTGCTGGTGTTGGCAGGGAAGGTGAGATGCCGCAGCAGCAGAGTGCAGGGGGGTACAGGAGGATGCAGGGGAGTGGAGTGAGGTGCATGTGGGTGCAGTGGGGAGCAGGAGGGCACAGAAGGGTGCAGGGGAGTGTATTGAGGTGCATGATGGTGTAGGAAGGTGCAGTGGGGTGCATGGATTGCAGCAAGGTGCATGTGGGTGCAGTGGGGAGCAGCAGGGTGGATGTGGGTGCAGTGGGGTATAGCAGCATGCAGGAGTTGCAGTGGGGTGGAGGAGGCTGCAAAGGAGTGCAGGAGTTGCAGCAAGGTGCATGTGGGTGCAGTGGGGAACAGGAGGGCACAGAAGGGTGCAGGGGAGTGCACTGAGGTGCATGTGGGTGTAGGAAGGTACGGTGGGGTGCAGGGATTGCAGCAAAGTGCATGTGGGTGCAGGGGGGTGCTTTCTACAACCCCACTCATTCCCTGTCCACTCCACCTCTCTTCCAGGGAGAAAACCTCCTGTACTGCTTTGAGGTGGTGCCCACACAGCCAGTACTCACCCAGGGTAAGCAGGTCCCACCCCACACCGGGGCCCTGGCAGCTCTAGGGGGCTCAGCCCTGCGTGCACTGCCCACTTCATGTCCATTCCCCCCGGCTCCCTAGTGACCCAGTGCCGGACCGAGGGCAGCACGCGGGGCCTGGCAGCCGTGCCACGCCTGGCCCTGGATGTCATGGCCTGCGAGGTTCTCCGTGTCCTGCAGCTCACTGACACTGCCCTCGTCCCCATCAGCTACATGGTGCCACGCAAGGTGAGGGGGGGCTGCTGGTGGCACTGTGTCATCCCATGGTGACACCTTGCCAGCACTGGGTGACAGAAGGCAGCCAGGTGCAGTGGGACCCCCGGGCCCAGGCTGGGGAGAGCAGAAGAGGAGGTCAAACCTGGGAGCTGACAGTGGGTCATGGAGTCTGGGTTTGCTGGGTGCTGGATTTGGGAAGCCGGGTGCTGCATGCAGGATTGGGGTGCTGGAGAGTGGATGCTGATAGCTGGGTGCCACCTGCTGGGTGCTATTGTGCAATAGGTTCTGGGTGCTTAAAGCAGATGAAATTTTGGGTGCTGGGCAGCAGAGTCTGGGTGCTGGAGGTGTCCAGGAGCACCCTAGTTGCAGCAGGATGGAAGCTGTGGGCCTTCAGGAACACCCACCTTGCCCCATCCCTTCTCCCATAGTCTGTCCAAGACTTCCATGAGGATCTGTTCCCTGACTGCACTGGGACCCTACCGGCCACCAATGCCCAAGCCTGGTGGGCAGGGGACAGCCAGCAGGTCAGTGTCACCCGGGGGTGTGTCCTTGTTGGCTGGTGGCATTGCCACTACCCCATGCCCACCACTGTGCCTGGTGCAGGTGGGGAGGGTGAGCCTGCACCCTGCACGGAGACCCACGGAGACCTTCACCTCCCCTGTCATCGCCTTCACCTGCCACACCGACACCGACACCGGCCACACCGACACTGACACTGGTCACACCAACACCAACAGTGGCCACACCGACACCGACACTGGCCACACTGACACCGACCGGAGCGTGAGCGTGGGGTGCTGGGAATGTGCTTTGGGTGCCGAGGGGCTGGGGGTCCCTGCTGCCTTCATCCTGCAGGGAAGGGCCAGGGGACCAGCAAGCCCTGCCCACTCTCTCTCTCTCCGATAGGAGGCCAGTGGCTACTCCTCGCCATCCTCGCTGGCCTCACCAGGCAGTGTAGCCACCTCGCTCTCAGCCAGCACTGGCCCCTCCAGTGGCTTCGCCAGCAGCCCCAGCCAGAAGTCCCTGCAGAGCATTTTGGGTGAGCTGGCGGCAGGGCGAGCTCGGGGTCCCCCACTGAGGAGGGATTGGGGTCACTCACCCGTCCCTCACCTGCTGCAGGGCCCAGCTCCCGGTTCCGGCACGCGCAGGGCCGGGTGCTGCACCGCGACTGCCACCTCACCAACCTGCGGGGGCTCAGCATCACCACGCCGGGCGAGTGCGACGGCTTCTGTGCCAACCACCAGCGCGTCGCCCTGCCCCTGCTGTCTGCCGGGGGACAGATCGCTGTGCTGGAGGTACCCCTGGGCGGCTGGCGGCTGGCACGGTGCTGTGAGTGCTGTGCTGGTGACCCCCATCTCTTTGCCGTAGCTTTCCAAGCCCGGCCGTCTCCCCGACACGGCCATGCCCACCGTCCAGAACAGCGTGGCAGTGTCTGACCTCTGCTGGGACCCCTTCGACCCGCAACGCCTCGCTGTCGGTACGTGCCAGGATAGTTCCCCGGCCCTGGGCACGCTGGTCACCACATTAACCACTGGCCATCCCTTTTGGTGCCACAGCTGGTGAAGATGCCAAGATCCGGCTGTGGCGCATCCCCGAGGGAGGGCTGCAGGAGACGCTGCAGGAGCCTGAAGCCATTCTCCGAGGTGAGGGGACATACCAAGCACAAGCCACCCCTGGTGGTGTCCACAGATGGTGGCACTGCTCAACCACACTCTGCTCACCCTTACCAGGTCACACGGAGAAGATTTACTCCATCCGTTTCCATCCCATGGCATCCGATCTCCTGGTTTCCTCCTCCTACGACATGACTGTGCGGATCTGGGACCTGAGCGCCGAGCGGGAAGTCTTGTGCCTGCAGGGACACACAGATCAGGTAAGGGATGACAAATCTGAGGACACCTGAGGGGCGACTTTGGGACATTGGGGGGACACAATATCTGTCTCCGCAGATCTTCAGCATGGCTTGGAGCCCAGATGGGAAGAAGCTGGCGACAGTGAGCAAAGACGGGCGGATACGGCTCTACGAGCCACGGTGCAGCCCTCAGCCTCAACAGGTACAGTCACGGCACTGAGGGTGGGCTGGAGGGCTGGGGGTGCAGGCAGGAATGCCCCTCCGAGGGCACCTGCCCGCACCCCCAGCTCTCTCTGAGCAGGCAGAGTGACCTTCTCCCCACGCAGGAGGGTCCAGGTCCTGAGGGGGGACGTGGAGCACGCCTGGTTTGGGTTTGTGGTGGTGACTACCTCCTGGTGTCCGGCTTTGATAGGTAAAGGGTGGGACACGTGGCAGGGCAGGGACACCAAAGGACACCCTGCTCCCCCTCAATGTCACCTCCCCACAGTCGCAGTGAGAGGAGGATCCTCCTGTACCGGGCACAGGCTCTGCCCGAGGGACCCTTGTCTGTCCTGAGCCTCGACGTGGCCCCTTCCACCCTCCTGCCCTTCTACGATGAGGATACCAGTGTTGTCTTCCTCACTGGCAAGGTGAAGGCTTGCCCTCAAAAAAATTTGGGGGGGCAACCTGTCTACAGCACCCCAAAAGTGCAGAGGGACCCTCCATGCACCTCAACAGCCCCCATCTCACTCCATCCCCAGGGTGACACCAGAGTTTTCCTCTACGAGGTGACCCCCGAGCCCCCCTATTTCCTCGAGTGCAACAGCTTCACCTCCAGCGAACCCCACAAGGTACAGAGGGGCTGTGCTGCCCGTCCCCCACCCCCTGCCTGAGCTGCCAGACCCCACTCACACCCCCACCCCACCAGGGCTTCGTCTTCCTGCCCAAAACTGCGTGCGAGGTGCGGGAGGTGGAGTTCGCCCGGGCGCTGCGCCTGGGGCAGAGCACGCTGGAGCCCGTGGCTTTCCACGTGCCACGTGTCAGGGTAGGTGGCAGCGAGGGGCTGGCCTCTGGGAGGGGGACAGGAGGCAGGGGACCCCCCCTCAACGCCCCTTGCCCCCACAGAAGGAGTATTTCCAGGACGATCTCTACCCACCGACCCGCGTGTGGTGGGAGCCGGCGCTGGGTGCCAGTGCCTGGCTGGCAGGGCAGGACGGGCAGCAGCGCCGTGCCAGCCTGTGCCCGGCCGGCATGGTGCCAGGTGGGTGAGGGGCAGGGCACGACCCCCAGCCCTCGGGGGGGCATGGAGGGGGCTCAGCCGTGGGGTGAACCCCCTGCCCCATGGTTATGCCGCTGTCCCAGTGAGCGAGGCCCCCAAAGAGGCTCCGGCTCGGAGGTTCGTCCCTGCGTCCGTGTACCTGGAGGAGAAGTCTGACGAGCAGAAGAAGGAGGAGGTGGGTGCTGGGCTGGGGTGCCCGCCCTGCCGTGGGGCTGGGGGTGATGTCCAGCACCCCACGGCTCTGCCCGGCCTCCCCACAGCTCCTCAGTGCCATGGTGGCCCGGCTGGGCAACCGAGATGACCCGCTGCCCCAGGACTCCTTCGAGGGGGTGGACGAGGACGAGTGGGTAAGTGTGGGGACAGGGGGGACACACGACCCCCGCCGGGTCCCACCTGACCCCACCGTGCTCCTCACCCACACCCGGTGTCCCACAGGACTAGGATGGACCCGGCACCCCCAGGACCACCGAGGGACATGGGGAGAACCGAGAGCAGGAGGAGGAGGAGGAGGAGGATGGGGAGGAAGAGGATGGGGAGGTGCAGGGCCAGCTGTGGGCAGGACCCGCTATTAAAGCTGCTGCACCAGCACCGAGTCCTGCCGTGATCCCGGGATACCGGGGGGGACACCGGGGCGGACACCGGGGCAGGGGGGGACACGGGGACCGGCCCTGGAGGGGAAATGAGGACTGGGGAGGACACTGGGAGTGGGGGGGACACAGGGAATTGGGGGGACAGTGGGACTCGGGGTGGGGACAGGGACTGGCCCTGGGAGTGACTTGGGGACTGGGGGGGACACTGGAACTGGGGGTGACACTGGGACTGGGGGGGGACACTGGGACTGGGGAGAACATGGGGACTGGGGAGGGACACTGGGAGTGGGGGGGACATGGGGACTAGAGGGGACAAGGGGAGTGGGGAAGGAGGACACAGGGACTGGAGGTGACACTGGGAGTGGGGGGGACACGGGGGCCAGCACCGGGGGGGCACAAGGGACGGAAGGGACACGGGGACCGGGACCGGGACCGGGGCAGGTCTCGCCCCCCCCCCGCCCGCCACGGGCCGGACCTCCTGCGCGGCGTGGCCGCCAGGGGGCGCTGTGCGCGCCGAGGGGACGCTCCGCCCCGCGCCGCCGCCGTCTCGGTGCCCCCCGTGACCCTCGCCCCCGGCCACGTGACCGGTGGGAGCGGAAGCGGCGGCGGGGACCTGGTGAGAGGGGACAGGGGGGACAGCGGGACCTGGTGAGAGGGGACCGGGGGACAGCGGGGCTGAGCAACGAGCGGGAAGGGGCACCGGGCCCGAGGGGGTGCGGGGGAGCGGGGTCTGGGGGGGACAGGGCCATGGGAGATGGGGCAGGGGCGGAGGGGACAGCGACAGGAGAGAGGGGACAAGGCCCTGGCAGGGGCGGAGGGGACAGGGGAGAGGGGACAAGGCCGTGTGAGGGGGGGCAGGGGAGAGGGGACAGGGGAGTGGGGACAGGGACAGGGGGAGAGGGGATAGAGGAGAGGGGACAGGGCCGTGGGAGGGGGGACGGGGACAGGGGGAGAGGGGACAGAGGAGAGGGGACAGGGCCGTGGGAGGAGGGACAGGGCCCTGTGGGGGGCGACAGGGCCATGGGAGGGGGGACAGAGCCCTGGGAAGGGGACAGGGCCATGGGAGGGGGGACAGGGCCCTGGGAAGGGGACAGGGACAGGGGCACAGGGGGGCACGGTGTGGGAAGGGGGCCCAGGGCCTGCCAGGAGGCGGGAGGGGCAGGGCAGAGCCCCAGGCAGGGGGGAGCAGTGACAGCAGCGTGTCCCCGCAGGCCAAGTACCTGGCACAGATCATCCTGGTGGGGGCCCAGGTGGTGGGACGGGCCTTTATGCGGGCGCTGCGCCAGGAGTTCGCAGGTAGGGGCCGTGATCCTGCTCCATGTGCCCACCCTGCCTTGCCCTGCCTGGGCCCTGCTCTGCATCCCACCCTTCCCCGGGTACCCCAGTGCCCCCCGAGCCCGGGGTCACCTGCCAGGCTGTCACAGGGTGACTGTCATCACCCACATCCCTGGCCTCACGGTGCTCATCCCAAGCCGGGCTTCCGGCAGCCTTCCCAGGCTCCAGCCCAACCCTCGCACCACTGCCAGGCTCCCAAAGATCCCAGCACCCCAAAGGGCAGAGCTGGGTAATGCCTGGGATGGGGCAGCCCCAGCCCTCCTCTGTCTACAGCAAACGGTGCCCCCCTGGTCCCTGACACATCCGTGGCACTGGGATCACATCCAGGGACACCTGGAGGGGGCAGAGGGTGACACCGGGGTCTGAGCACCTCAGAGCCCATGGGTTGCGCTGCCTGACACCTCCCTGAGGCCCAGGGGGCAGTGTGGGGGGTCTCATGCCCTGGGTGTCTCTGGCAGCGAGCAGAGCAGCAGCCGATGCACGAGGACGCTCCGAGAGGCCTCAGTCTGCTGCTGCCTCCAGGATCATCGGCATCAGCCTCCAGGAAGCCCAGCAGATCCTCAATGTCTCCAGCCTCAACCCCGAGGAGATCCAGAAGGTAGAGGCTCCCTCAGAGCCAGGGAGGGATGGTGCTGGCAGGGCCCTGTTTGTCCTGAGGGTGCTGCGTGGCGTGGGGGTGGCAGCTGGTCCCCCGTGCTGTCCTGGGCCCAGTTAATCCCAGTTTGAGGATTCCTTGCCCCCCCAAGACCCCTCAGATCTTGGCCCCTGCATCTGCCCAGTGGGGCTGCTCAGGTAAGGGAACATGGAATCCCTGGAGGTGCCTGTAAAAGCTGCTGAATAACAGAGTCCTTAACATTGCAGGCACTGTTGCTTTACATCACCCAAAGAGGTCTTGGGAATGTGGGGATTCACAGCGGGGTCAGGCAGAGCCAGCATGTCCCCACGATAACACTTGTCACCCCCAGCAATGTTGCAGGGAGTGGGAGGCCTCCCAGAGTGTGGGAATGAGGAGGGTGGAGGTGAATCTGAGCCAGAGCTTCTCTTGGCAGAACTACGACCACTTATTCAAGGTGAATGACAAGTCAGTGGGAGGCTCCTTCTACCTGCAGTCCAAGGTGAGCAGGGGGGGACCAGGGGCTGTGCCTGCCGAGGGACTTGGGCCTGGCAGAGCCTGAGCATCCTTGTCGATGAGGCAGGGATGGCAGGTGTCACCCCGTGCCCCACAGGTGGTGAGAGCCAAGGAGCGGCTGGATGAGGAGCTGCGCATCCAGGCCAAGGGCGACAAGGAGAAGGAGCGCAAAGCTGAGACGTGACTCCTGCCAGCCCCGGGCCCCGAGTCCCTCACCCTTAACTTATAGGTAGCCAATAAACACAGTGTCCTCCAGCACCTGGCCTGGCTGCTCCGTGCCCGGGGAGGGAGCAGGGATGTGCCCACTGCTGCCCCCGAGGGATCAGCTGGGTTTGCCCTGGACCAGGAAGGTACCAGGGAGGACCAGGGAGGCAGCTGGGGCAGAAGGGGTGTCCCTTAGGCATCAAGGGCTGCCAGGGCTCAAATGGCACTGGAGGAGGCTGTGGGAGCTCTTTTTGGGGGGAGGGGTTGGATGGTCTTGGACCAAGTGCATGGATAGCTCTGGCTCCATACCCCAGGAATGCTGTGCCATTACCTTCCTCCCACTGTGGATGACTGCTGGGTTGGGGACACACACACTGTGGCTGTCCCCACCTGCAGTTCATCCTGCAGACTCTGGTGCTAAAGGTACCTGAGCAGGAGCCTGGGAACACAGCCAGGGGTCAGGCAGAGCCAGCCATGCCCCCCAGATCACACCCACCCCCTCCAGCACCCCTCTATCCCCAGCACAGGCTCCTCACCGCTGTCACCACGGCCACGAGACTGAAACAGGAACTTACTTCAACTTTATTGTTTTCTTAATAAACTTCCTCTCCCCTGGACGAATATAGTGTTACAGTCGTTAGCTTATCTCGTACTTGTGCAGTCCTTACACGCTACGCTAACAGCGATGGAGCCCAACAGGAGGAAAATAAAAACAACCCAGAAACTACGATAGAAAGGCACTTCGAGACCGTTAAAATACTGATGTCCTGGAATGTGCAACAACAAACCGACGAGGAGCGAGGAGACGTTACACCGGCCGGGGCGGCCTGGTCGATGGCCCGCGGCCATGCTGGGCTGGGGCAGTGCCGGGAGGCCACCAGGGAGGGCAGGGAGACCAGCTCCCTACGGGGCACGGGTGGCCAGGGCTCCTCAGCAGGGAGGGGCAGCACTGGGGAGACCCCCACGGTCCAGAACGAGCTGTGGGTGGGGGTCCTGCCCGGCAGTGGGACACACGTGTGACCCCCGGAGGAGAAGGATCTGAGCCATGCCCATGCTGAAGCTGGGCACGCTGCCCACCCTGACACTGCCCCGTGGCTGGAGCTCACCTGGGATCATCCCACCGGTACCTCCCGAGGAGCGGGTGCCCAGCAGGCAGTGCCCAGAGCCGCGGTGTGTGGTTAGGTATGAACGTAGCTAGAGGGGGGCTGTGCCCGGCGCGCAGCCAGCGTGGTGAGCAGCACACGCGGCCGTGTGCCTTGTCACGGGAGGGCTGGGGACGTGGTGGGAGGGAGCAGGTGGGCGCCAGGCCGGCGTGTGCCCAGCCAGCTGGGCCCGGCACGAGGTGCCACGGCTGCGGCACTGCCCCACGGCCGTGCAGGGTGGAGTGGCACGGCCGGGCACGGCTCAGGGCAGCAGGAGCGGGTGGTCCCCGAGCTGTCACCCCACTGTCCGTGCGGCGGGGGGCCGGGGGCTGCAGCCCCCCACGGCAGCGCCAGGGCTGCGGGCAAGGAGACGCCGTGTCAGCAGAAGCAGGAGAGCCCAAGCAGGACCCTGTCAGAGCAAGGGGCTGGTTGAGAAATAAATAGCGGCGTATCCGGCTGTCCAGGCCCGGGAGGGCAGGGGACCCCCCTGTGCCCCCAACTGCCCCTGGTGCGGGGTCGCAGCTGGCTCTGGCCACCGAGGGATTATTGCTTTTCTCAGAAGAGTCCGTTCTTCTTTCGTGACAGGTAAAAGCACGCGAGCGAGGCCCCGCCGGGGCTGCAGGGGGGACGAGAGGGTGATGCCCCTCCATCCCCAGGGAGCGGGATCTGCCCACGGGGCCAGTGGCTGGCCCCGGGCATCGTCGAGCCCCTCAGTTGACAGCAGCGGGTTTGAGCAGCAGGGAGCTGGGGGGGATGAGCACCCAGCCAGGGGGCAACGCCTCGGGGCTGCCCCCAGAGCCGACACTGGCCGAGAGGTCAAGCACAGCCCCCGGCAGCAGTGCCAGGCTCTCGGGGGGCACCCGCAGCCGCCCCGGCTCCATCCTCTCACCCCTCTCCTTGCGGGTCTCCAGCCCCTTGCCTGCCTTGGGCGGCCGCCCCTCAGCCCCACTGCCCTTGTCCCCCTCGGCCTTGGCCCCGCCGGCCAGCAGCGACATGACGGGCAGCCCCAGCCCCGCTGCGAAGGGCGAGGGCAGCAGCGGGCTCTTGGCCAAGTTCAGGGGGCCACCATTAAGGGGCAGGACGGGGCCGGGCAGGGCGGGCAGGGTGCCCGCAGCCCCGCAGCCCAGGGCGCTGAGGTCGAGAGGTGCCGGTGCCAAAGGGATGGGCAGCGCGGGCAGCCCGGGAGGAGCGAAGAGGGCGGCGGGGTTGGGGATGACGAGCTGCGCCCCGTTAACATAGGGCACCTCCGGCGAGCCCAGGGGCGTCTTGGGAGGCGGATGGACCTTGAGCATCTCCGGGTGCTCGGGGGAGACAAAATGCCCGTGGGCTTTGATGTGCTTGCGGAGGGAGCTGGGGTCAGTGTAGCGCTTGTGGCAGCCGGGCATCTTGCAGGAGTAGGGCTTCTCCACATAGTGGGTGCGGGTGTGCTTGAAGCGGTCGCTGGAGTTGGAGTAACGCTTGTTGCAGCCTTCATAGGGGCAGATGTAGGGCTTCTCACCTGTGGGACAGCACTGGGTCTGCCGGGGGGCACCAGCCCTGCTGGGTCCCTTGTGCTCCCCCAGGAGCCCTGCTGTGAGCACGGTGTGGGGGCTGCACTGACCTGTGTGTGAGCGGTTGTGGATTTTCAGGTTCTCCAGGCGGGAGAAGCTCTTGTTGCAGGTGGGGCACCGGTGTGGCTTCTCATTGGTGTGTGTCCGGATGTGGATCAGCATCTTGTACCTGTGGGGACCGGGGGAATCACACAACCATGGAATGGTCTGGGTTGAAAGGGAGCTTAAAGCTCATCTCATTCCAATGCACCTGCCATGGGCAGGGACACTTTACACTAGACCAGGTTGTTCCAAGCCCTGTCCAACCCAGACTTGGACACTTCCAGGGATGGGGCAGACACAGCTTCTCTGCCCAACCTGTGCCAGGGCCTCACCACCCCCACAGAGAAGGATTTCTTCCCAAGATCTAATCTAGATCTCTCCTCTTTTAGTTTAAAACTGCTCTCCCTTGATCTATCACTATCTGCCTGTGGAAATATCAGAGAAGGAATGTCAGGGAGGGGGTCAGCTCTGACTTCCAGGTCATGTCCTTGTCTCCGTGCCCTGGCTGTGGGATGTAGGAACAGGGACATCCAGGCCAGCACAGCTATTCAGTCTGCCAGGACCTCACACTCTGCACCAGAGGGAGGGAGGGAGGGAGGGAGGGAGGGAGGGACGGAGGGAAGGAGGGAAGGAGGGAAGGAAGGAGGGAGGGAAGGAGGGAAGGAGGGAGTCTTTGGATTTGTGATACAGTTACAAATGATGAGAATTTAGTTTTCAGTGGCTGTGAGAGTAGCAACTCAAATTGAGGAACTTCTGAAAGAAAACAATTCTCTCTTCACACAAGAGCCTGTTATCCCAGAGGCAGATGACATGCTAGATGAAGCTGAGAACTGTGCTAAAATAGCTGTACCTGGCCCTTGCTCACAGCTGGCTTGCAGCCAGTAAACTTCAGTGTGGGATGAGCACCCTCTGTCTGTCTGAAACTCTATACCCTGAGGCTTCCTGGAAGCAGCTTCCAGCTTCCTCAATTTTCAGAGCTCATAGAGGCTTAGGAATGCCTATGGGGCACTTTTAGCAATAATACTAAGTTATTCTTTCTAAGCTAAAGAATACAAAAATGTAGCAGAGGTCCATTCTTATTTCTTTCACTTTCTGCACTCTGCCTGGCAATCTTTGACAAACACTTGGCATTTTCAGCACTGAACTTAGCACACACGTACACTTCTCAGGTCTCATTAAGTGAGGTACAGGGTCATTTTGCGAGTCTCAAAGGAGCCATAAAGAATGGGAGGGGTTCACAGCATTGTGTGTGTTGTGTTGGTTGGGGTTTTTTTCAGACAGGGAGTTCAGAAGTAGATAACAGTAAAAACTTCCTGGAAACCAAAATAGGAAGAAAATAAATGTCAAATTAGGCAAGTCTTAGTACGTCATTGAGCAAATTCTAGCACACATCTCAGCCAGCTGCAGGAGTTCTTTCAAAAAGCTTATTCAATGCAGTATTTTGAAGAGAACCAGTGAGAGAAGAGCTGCAGAATATCCCTGGGCTCTCTCCTGCCAGCCACCTCCCACACACACACCTCAGCTGTCCTGCATGGGGGGACAGATCTGAAAAGCATTTTAAAAAGATCAAAACTGCAAAGAACTAGGAATCAAATCCTTGGTTTCTTTACAGTGGTTTGTATTCAGTACCAGGTAGTGATAGAGTAGGAAGGACTATTTTTTTTCAAATACATCCTTTTGTGATGGTGGCAGGATTTGAGACTTATTAATTGCTTCATTTGAAGAATAAAGGATAATGAGGAAGAAGGCATTTTCTTCCCTCTTATCACCCATGAGCATCCTTGTATCACATGATGAAACCATACACCACAAAGTCCTTCTCCTGTTGTCCTACAGAGTTTGATTTGCCAAGGTGAATGCAAAGCTGCTCTTAAAAAGCAATTTTTAACAAAGAGCCTTATAGACATCATTGATGTTAATGTATAGGGCATAGTGCATCAGGTTAAGGGTAGTGCAGGCTACTTCTTAGTTAAGGGATCTATTTCCAAGGAAAAGTGTTAGGGCTGCTGTGCATCTGTTGTGCATCTTTCTCTAATTTCACAGTTTCACTGCTGTCAAAAAGGCACCCTTGAAACTCATTTGGCACCACCCAAAAGAGACCAGTCAGTTGAGAAACACCTTAAAAATACACTTAGAAGAGATAATTATGAGAAAGGACTTTCCCCTCAGTGTCAGAGCAACTGGGAAAAGTCCTAAAAGAACTGACCATATTGTTCATGACACTGGATGTCTTTCCAGGGCTGCAACTAATTCCTAGCTTCATCTAACACTAAAAATGGATTTCAGTGTTACTCAGACTAGAAAAATACATTGTGAGGTGAAACTTGACTCATGAGCTCATCCCACATTTAGAGAACAGGAAATATAAAATAGTCAAGAAGTCTCTGTAAAATGCAAAGTAAAAGTGGGAAGATCAAAAAGGAAACCACAAGAGGGCAGATGGACTACATAATGGATGATGAAATTATTAAATACAGAAGGAAAAAAAGGAAAGATGTCCTATCTCTTAAGAGAAACTTCATCTGGGGAAGGAAGTTTTTATGCAGAAGATGACAAGTTAGGAGCATGAAGGGAATTCTACTTTTTCCACTTAAAGACTGTACAATTCCTAGCAGCTGAGCAGTGTTATATCAATGGATATGGAGATTTGGAGGTCCTTCAGTTATCCATGGAAACAACTGACATATACACCTTTGCTCCCACATTCTTTAGCCTCTCTGGAGGGACTTGTAAGCAAAGTGACAATTATATCCTTGGTCTTGTGACAGAGACTTGTAAGAACTCACTAACAATGAAATCAGAGGTCAAGTCTTCATTCACAGAGAAAATCACAAGAACTTAATCATTTGGAAGGACACTAATTTGGAAAGGGATTACATGCAGGAATAAGACATGCCTGGTTGGGACAATATGTTTACAGAGACTTTGTTCATTTACGGACAACGTGGTCTTCCTGAAGTCCATGTTAAAGCACTCCCTTTACTTCAGTGAAGTACTCACCTGTATTTGCTCCTGGAGAACTAGTCAAATGCTGTACCCAAGATTGTAGCATCTTTTCTTTCTTTAATGTGAGTTCTGAATCAGGCCTTTTCAGATTTTGAGTTTTCTAGGGGACATTCAGTTTTGCGGAACAACAGCTGGGATCATGCCAGTTCCCACCAGTGTATTGCTTGTGGAAATGGTCTGGACCTGCAGCTTTCCTGCTAAGGCAATCTGACAGTTCTGAAGCTTTCTTTAAAAAGATACAAACTATGTTGCCAAATTGGGTGGTACTATGATGTGAAGAATAAAGTATAGACTCAGTTTATAACCTGAGATGCAGGTTAGATGCCTGCTTAGCTATTTCCAGGTTTCTTGAATAGAAAAGCCTAACACCACTAGCTGTTATTTCTAGCAAATGCAGATTGTTCATCTTTCATTAAACATGGCTATGTTCTCTATACTAAAACATAATAAAAGCCTCCCAATCCCATTTCCCATCTGCTATGTAGGTTATTATAAATGAATTTTAGTAATCTGTAAAACACCTGATTTCAAAGGTTCCTATTTTTAATATTCACTCTACTATGTTTTTTTTATTTTTACACTTATTCCCCTTTTAATCTAAAAGGCATACAGTAAAAAAGAAAAACATGCCTATGCTAAAACTTCAGTCCAAGTTCTACTTTAATTCACAAGAGTTTTTTGCTGACTTAGAGGCAAGGGATCTGATTCCAAAAGACAAAACAATTTAAGAAAAAAACTTGTTTAGTCAGATTAAACCCCACATTTCTTGACATCTGTTCACATTGCTACAGAGATAATGTAGCAATGAGATAATGTGCTCTGAACTATAGAAATATTCTCATCATGGCACAATTTATAGAAGCAACAGTGTTAATATCAAAATCTGCAGGTGAGTTATTTGAAAGGGTTGTAACAAATGTAAAAACAAGTGAAGAATCTTCATCAGAAATGTGTGGTGTCTGTAACAGATATAGATCTAGAAATGAGAATTGCAAACAGTGTAAAAAAAGGCTGGATGTTTCCCTGGTTTGTAAGGTTTAAATCAACGGCTTTTAATAAAGAGTTGACTTTGACACATAAAATTACAGAATGTAATGCAGCTTAGTCCTTTATAAAAAGATGCTTGTGCAATGTATTTGAAGTGTTACATTGAAAAAAACACAGCAACTGATGAAATTAAGTCTTTACGTTGTGGGTGATGGGACTGGAGACCCTTCAGCTCTCAGCTGCTTCTTCCAATCACACCACTCATTAGCCCACAACTCTCTCATGATCCCTGTAAAACGAGCTGCTTGTTAGCCTAGCTGCTAATAGATATCTGACAAAAATACCACTGCACCTTAAGTTTTCATTGTTAAGTTTCAGTTTAGCATTGCTAAATGGATAATGTTAGAGATGGCCTCTTCAGATAAGCAATGAGATATATGGATTGGGCAACATAGAAAACCATGGACTGCTGATTTCCACATTAATATGATCCACTCTAGAGGGTCTGAAATTTAAAAGACTATCACAGTAGTATGTCTGATGGAACTGATGAAAGAAGGTAGGATAAATAATGATATATATTCAAGAGTAATGGAGGTGCTAAGAAGCTTGAGGTAGTTGAGCTTGTCTAAATGCTAACAGAACGAAAGCAAAAGTTCCTGGGGATATTGTTCCTCATACCTTACTGACACATAATTTTTCCGTAAGGTAGAAGAGCCTTCAGGCAACTCAGCCACCATGCTCTGCTCCCACACAGAGTTCTTCCTAGAGCGGGAAGGATTCCTTCTCTCTCTCTCTCTCTTTCTCTCTCTCTCTCCCAAGCAGTACAAAAAAACTATAGTAAATTCTGATTCTCCACCCAAAGCTGAGGGAAAAGGAAAGCTGGGTAGAAGATTGGTGTGTGGTCACTTCTTAGCTGATGGTTTGTGTAGCAACATTCTGGTAGCACGGGGCTACCACAGTGGCTTCTGTGAGAAGCTACTAGAAGAAAGTCCAACGGAGCCAATGCCAGCCAGCTCCAAGATGGACCTGCCACTGGCCAAAGCCAACCAGCAATGGTAACACCTCTGTGATAACATATTTAAGAAGAGGGGAAAAAAATATTACACAGAAATAATTGCAACCAGAGAATAGTGAGGATATGCGAGAGAAACAACTCTTCAGACACCAATGTCAATGAAGAAGAAGGGGAAAGAAGTGCTCAAAGAATCACGGATGAAATTCCCCCTGCAGCCTGTGGTGAAGACCATGGTGAGACAGGCTATCCCCCTGTAGCCCACAAAAGTCCACAGTGGAGCAGAAATTCATCTGCAGCCCATGCAGGACCATCATGAGGGAGCAGGTGGATTCTATAAAGAAGGCTGTGACCCCCTGGGAATCCTATGCTGGAGCAAGCTCTTGCCAGGACCTATGGCCCTGTGGAGCCCTTCATTTGAGCAGGTTTTCTGGGCTGAACTTGTAACGTCCCAGGAGGACCCACACTGGAACAATCTATTCCTGAAGGACTACAGACCCTGGGAGGGACCCCACACTGGAGCAGGAGGACTCATCTCCCTTAGGATGAGGAAGCCGTGGGACAAACAACATGTGATGAAGTGACCATAACTACCATTCCCTATGTCCCTGTGTCACTGGGGAGGGGGAGGTAGAGAATCAGGAGCAAAGTTAAGCCTGGGAAGGAGGGAGAGGTAGGGGAAGGTGTTTTTAGGATTTGTTTTTATTGTATTATCCTACTCTGATTCTGATTGGTAATAAATTTTATTAATTGCCCCAAGTCGAGTATGTTTTGCCCGTGACATTAATCGGTGAGTGATCTTCCTTGACCTTATCTCAACTCATGAGCCTTTCATTTTATTTTCTCTCCCCTGTCCAGTGGAGGAGGGAAGTGATAGAATGGCTTTAGTGAGCACCTGGCATCTAGCCATGGTTAAACCACTACAATCATATATAATCTAGTTCAAGAAATTAATTAAGATTTAGGTCTATCCCAAGTTATGGGATATCAGTTGGGTTATAAATGTAGTTTACTATCTGAATGGCTACATTGGATACCTTTTCTTTCTTTTCTTTCCTACAGGGCTGTGACAAACAAGTTTATACACAATGCTAATACTCTGTTTCAAATTTCTGCTCTAAGTTTTTGTAATTTTCCTGCAGTCAAAACAATGTTAATTAAGTTTAGTTGCCTATGTAATAAATACTAAAAATGTCAGAATTAACTCTGACCCTCTCTGTATAGTAGAAAACAGGGTATCACATAATATTTTTTTCTGTAATTCATTTATTGCATTGGGTAGACAGTAAGCTACCCTTTCTAAGGCACTGGATTGGTTCCAAAAGATCTATTTCTTTCCCTAACTGTGCCATAAAGATGTTACATGAAATATCATCATAAAGGTGCTTTTCTATGTTTTAGTCAACAATGCACCTAAGCTTCTTGGAAAAAATTCTGGGACCACCTTTTTCTTCCACAATTGTTTTATCTAAGTAAATAACTAAACACAAGGTTTGGTTTTGATGATTTTGGTTGTTTTGTGGTATGTACAGGAATAAGCATTTTAGTCCATCATAGTTTACAGATCACAGTGGTACTTTAGGGCTGACTTATGCTTGTATTAACCTAATTTTGACATTCACTGAATGAGGCAAGCTTCATTTTGAAAGCTTTACAATTGAATGTTTCTTTGTATGTTTTCTGGGTTTTTACCTACAAAGTCTGTAGATGGCTGGGCTGACCTCATGACACTGTCCCACCTCTGAAGCCATCAGGGCAACTATTTCCTTCAAACTCTTATGTATAGAATCATTAAGGCTGGAAAAATTCTGAGATCATTGAGTCCAACCTTTGCCTGAACACCACCACATCCATTAAACCACAGCACTAACTGCCACATCAAGTTGTTTCTTGAACACTTTTAGGGATGGTAATAGAACTATATGTATTCATATAATAACATATATAAAATATACTCTCGGATTTAGATAGAATTAGTCTGGTACCTATTCATAGAATATCTTCATATTTAAAAAAAAAAAAAAAAAAAAACAACTGCTGATTTCATATAATTTCCGGTATTACTAAATTTGGTTTCTTTTTTCATATCTGATACACCTAGAGATTTCTTTTTTCCCCAAGGAGAGGTGAGACAAGAATGAATCACTGTGATTCTGCATTGCCTCTGGCTTCCAGGCTCCTTGTTGTCCCTTGTTCACGAGGTGAAGAATTCTTACTCTAGGGTGTTGATTGTATCCCTTGATCCACTGATCACAGAAAATCCTTCCATCTCAGAAAGTTTTCTTAGTACAGAGGAAGCCTCCATGCAAGATCCCGCTGAAAAAATCATTGTTATTCAACTTATAGTGCAACCACTTACCACCTACATCTCTTGAACTCCATATAACTTACAATGTACACATAAAAACCCTCAGGTAATGGTCATGGGACACACCACCTTCTGCCTCATCATCCATGAATTTCAATTCTCATTCCCTTGTGAGTTAAGTATTTTGCCTATAGGAATCCAATATTATATTTAACATACAAAGCTATGGAAAATTACTGTGTGACTATCAGAAGACTAATTTATCTCAGGTTGAAAGTATAACAATTTGTAACAACCTTACTCAAGTGTTAAAAATTATCTTTCTCCATCACATGACTTATGAAAGAACATCTTCAGGAATTAAAAAACAAAAAACCAAAACAAACAAACAAAAAACCAAAACGAATGAAACAAACCCAAAACACCACTTTTTTTTTTTTAAGTTCATGAATTATTACTTACACTGAGTTTTGAATCAAAGAGAAAATTAGAATTGAAATGCATGATCTCTCATGTCAGATAGCTTATATTCTTGATGTGTGAATACAAGGGAAAAAAAAGATGATGCTGTGCTTTCCTATGATTATAAAGGAGATTCCAGCAGAGCTAGAGTCAGAACCAGATTAAATTTAATTCTGTAATTATACTGTTTGAGTGTACTCAGGTTATCAAATTTTCCAAGGAAACTTTCTGTTTAGCTTTCTATTTCTTATGTAACATTCTGTTTTGAAGTTACAGTGAGGCATATACTGAACAAAAAATGTAGTATATACTGAATACTGAATATAATATTTGGTTGAGCTTATAATTTTATTATTTTATAACTATTGTCATAACAAATATGTGCAATCCACCTTTTTCAGAATAAGATGGGACACCTGATTGTACAAATCATTTACAGAAAACAGATGTATTTTACAAGTTCTTCATTATGTATCCAGGAGGTAAATTTGTAAACATAAATAAAAAGTCCTAGCTAATAAACCTATATTTTAAGAAAGCAATGCAGATAGAATAAAGCTAGCATTTACTTGTGGGTGTTATGTGTTAAGTACTGCAAGTGAGGTATAATTTACTAATGTGAGTCAAGCCAGAACAACAAGCTTACTTTGTTCACTCGGTGCTTTCTGTTCCATCTAGGAGATATGAAAGTTGAAGGAGCCAAAAAAAAGACTTAACACACAAAGTTTTGAACTCTCTGACAGATTCAGCACAAAGGCCAAAGTTCTGCAGAGATTAAACTATTCCCACAGAAGGTTCAGGCATGCCATCAAGGCAGACAGTATAGGGAGTTTAGTGCAACAGCTGTCCTGTAAATAAATAGAGAACAATATCCTCCAGGGATTTGATAACTTCACCAACAGTTGTCAAAATGTACTGAAATCTACAGAAAAGCAGTCTTCTGTAACAGTGAAGGGGTTTGGTTGGGTTTTTTTGTTTGTTTTTTTTTTGCTCTGAGTCACATATTTTTATTCACCCAGGCAAACCTGAGTTTGCAGTACCCCCTGCTGTCCTTGAAAAACCCACTGAACAACGGCTGTTCCTGTATTATCTGCTGTTGCCCCTCCAACACTGAATATGCTTAAGTTGTATCACATGCATAGATAACATCAGTCCTTTTTCCTGATCTAGCTTTTTCAGTCATCTTGCAGCAAAAACCGAGTATATTCTTCAACAGTAAAGCTGCAGCCCTTTTAAGTGAAGGTTAAGTTTGCTATATAAAATTTATTTGCAAATCCACATAACAACAAGATGCTTCACAGAAAAAATTTATGGATCACCAGTTATCTGCAAAACCTCAGGCACAGAAATGGAGCCACATTTAAGCCCCAGCAAGAAACAAAGTGACATAAAAATTCTTGAGACCCTAAGAATTTAAAACCTTTTCTAGAATAGAGGCTGAAAGATCCCATAGTCCTTGAACGCTCTGAAAAACTTATATAGCTTACTTACAGTAAATTACAGGTTTTGCTTCCATTATATCATCATTTCTACATGAAGACATGAGGGAGGTAAAAGATACTTGTCTATGAAATCCAGCATAGCCATTTTGCAAATACTGAAGATCAGTAAGGCCTTACTCAATACATTTGTGGTTCAGTTTCCATATTAAAGAAGACCATTCAAATAAGCATATGCCACAAGAAATAGCCTTGTCTTCTATTCTAGTTTTAACTGGTACTTGCAGCGAAAATATAAAAGGCAAGAATCTTTGGTTACAAAGTGTCCAAACTGATATTCTTAGGCCATAGTGCAACCCAAACTCCCATGGTTTCCAGGGACTACAAGCATGAACAACACTTAAGGAATGTGAAGTATATGAAATGTACTATTTCAACAGATATCTCAAAATTCCATAGGCCAGCTTTTCCACCGGATAGAAAAAAAGATTTTTCTGAAGGAAAATGGTCCTTCATGAAAGAACCCTTGCCCACATTACTTAAATGATGACATCATTTGTCACAGTAACAGACTGATAAAAGTTACTTTAATAGATATGACTCATAACAGGAGTTTTAAAAATAATAACCGGACTTCTATAAATAATAACCCCATGCTGTGTGTTGTCAACTATTGCTCATAATTTTTCCTGGGTCAGCTCTACTGTATAGTGAAGAATCACACTATTTTTTCAGTTTTGAGGATTTTAAAAAACTTTTCAGGAAGAGAGGTGGGTAGAGGTGCCTAATTATTCAGGCTTAGAATTTGCTTAGGGCAATATGTCAGTTAGAACCACAAAATCACAGAATAATTGAGATTGGAAGGGGTCTCTGCTTAGCCCAGTACCCACCCAAGAGCAGGTTTCTCAAAGCTTTGTCCAAGCCAAGCTCGGGCTCTCTCAGAAGGACAGAGATTATTCACCCTCTCTAGGTACCAAAGTTTGACCACACTTGTGGAGAAAAAGATTTTCCTAACATCTAATCAACATTTCCCATTAGCTGATTTGTGTTTATTTCACTTTTCCTGTCACTGTATACCACTGAGAAGGGTCTGGCTCTGTCTTCTCTGCACCCTCACATTAGGAGGGTTGGGATAGTATTAGGATACTATCATAACTTTCTCTTCTGCAGGTGAAAGTAAGTCTCTCCCTATACATCATGTGCAGCAGTCGCTGATCATCTTTGTTGCCCTCCACTGGGTCCACTACAGCATGTCAGTATCCTTATACCAGAGTCCAAAACTCACAAGTAAAAAGTAGAAGTTATTACATATTCTGTACATTACATGTACTACATATGCATACATATTAAGCAGAGAGAGAGAGGAAAGACAAAAATACTTTGCATTTTAAAGTAGTATTGTCTTGATTACACTTTCATTTTTAGGCCCTCATTAGTTCTACTCAATTGTTTTCACTGCAAATTTACATTTAATTACATTTAATATTCATTTAAATAATTGATTGTATATGAGGGGCAAAAAATAAGTATTTATTTGTGGCTCTTAAACTGCTGGCATATCTAATTCTGAGTGAAAAATCATGCACACTGTAGTGGCTTTTCCCTACTGAAGGCAGAAACTAGGTGCCAAACTCTGAAAACGCTCAAATTATTTAAAAAAAACATTGTGTTTGGGAAATTAGCATTAACCACACCATTATTCCAGAACACACAAAGTGATTCTTCCTACAGTCATTACACATAACAAACAAAACCAAAAATACACCAATGTTCAGTAATGTGGGCTGGCAATGACAAAGCGGAGCATTCTCCTGTGGAGAGAAGGCCCTTCCTGAAGTTTGCTTCCTTCTAAGATAGGATGGCTTCTCAGCTCTGCAGACGAGGTCTGTCCAAAGAGCTTGCTTTCAATTTTGTGGTTATTTGTGGTTAATTCCAAAAATTGTTATCCAAACTGTGAAGTGGAACACTTCCCTTAAGCGATATAAATTACCTTGTGCAAACATTGGTGAGGACAGTCTTATTCTGTTCCAAGCTGGGCTTATTTCAGTGTGTGTTACCTCAACTGCTTTAAACAAATGAAGATCAAATAATTTCTAAACCTAATAAAGTGTCTTTGTAGAGTTCTGCAACTGCAGGCCACTTTGGAGTGGATATAATACAGCAGGCTACACTTCTACAGAACTTTACATAGTGGAATAAAAGCAGAAATGGTTATTGTTGGTGGTAGTGGTGTTGAATCTTGGGAGAAATCACTATTTTTATTTTTACTTAATTTATTTATTATTCTGTTTGGCAATATATCAGGACCTTCTTACAGTGTCTTTTTGAAAAAGTAAAAAATTCAGGAGATTTTCATAGAATCATAGAATCACAGAATATCCTGGGTTGGAAGGGACCCAAGGGGTCATTGAGTCCAACTCCTGGCCCTGCACAGGACAGCCCCAAGAGTCACACCATGTGCTTCAGAGCATTGTCCACATGCTTCTTGAACTCTGTGGGGCTTCCCCAGGGAGCCTGTGCCCAATCACCCTATGGGTGAAGAAACTTTTTCTAATATCTGACCTAAACCTCCCCTGGTGAAGCTTCAAGACTTTATTTGAAGAGACCTCTTTGTTCTTTTGATTATCATCTATGCATCACTCACAGCAATTTAATTCATGCCAGAATAATATTGCAGGTATTTGCAGAGATGATTGAGATAGTACTATAAATATTTTCTATAGACAGAATTCTGGCTTCATCATGTGTTCATTATTTTACTTCTCTAATATCTTTTCCTCTTTCTTATTACACTAGTAATCTAGCCTCCACTCATTTTAGCAAGAAAAGACTTCTAAAGGGTATTGAACCTTGCCTGGGTACTTATTAATGCCTGTTCTTGTTCAGTGATTATACAAAGATTGTTTGTACAAAGAAGTTGCATTGGCTTGAGTTAAATGGGTTTGAAAAAACCCCCACAATGTACTTAGGTCAGTACAAATTCCTGGTTGGAAAATTTTAGATAATCTTAAATCTTTAACTATATAAACTTTAGGTAGTTTACTGGAAAAAAACCCAACGCAGTATCGCTGGAAAAATTGGTGCTAAACCCACAAAAGTTGCATTTTGGAGTAAATCAGGCCTGGTAAATTCCCCCTCACCCTCCATTTTTATTTTCAGAGACGGAAGCATCATATTTGGAAGGATGCACCTCTTACCAGTAATAAAGTTGTGCAGCTGTAATGAATTGCTTCATAAGCATGCAACCTGATTGTTTTTCTTTTGTTTAGGATGGTGTTGAAAAGGAACAACTGCAGCTGTAGGTGAACTAAATACCTGTTTGCAGAGATTTAGTGATTTTTGCTTCTTGTTGAAGGGTTTGAGACCTTGCTGAAGGAATTCGTGCATTAAAAAAGGAAAAAATAGGTTCTCGGAGAGACAGTGACTAAAATGTGTTTCATCTGTATTAGACAACGTATAAACCTAGTCCAACAAAATACATTTGCAATATTTTGTACAGATTTGCTAATAATTACAACTCCTTCAACTTTTTGCTGTATAGAACCACTGCATTTTTTTTCAAGTTCTCCTAGTCTCTGGCATTATTAAAGCCTTCTAGTAGGATTATTTCTTGACCCTCCAGTTAGCGCTGTGAGATGGAACAAGGCACTTCTCTGCAGTCCAGAGTTATGAACTGTGGTACTATCTCCCTCTTAGTTAAATGGCAGGTTCATTCTTGGAACATCATGCTGTCAGAAAACCCAGGCACTCCACTAAATAAATAAGCATAATATCAAAACCCTATCACAAATAAAGTAAGCATGTATGATATGCATACATTTATTTGTATACATATATGAATATGTGTGTGTGTAAAAGCAATATAAAAAATCAGACTAAATGAACAATTTCCAGAATGCCAAACCTCAAATCCCTGCTCAAGCAACACTCAGGTTCTACAAGCAAGGGAAAAAAGGTAGTCCTGAAACATAAAAAGGTACTGTGATACCTTCTACATGCCAAAGAAACAAGATCCAATGGCCCAGGGCCTTCCAGAAGACTGTCTTGTCACAACTCATTCCTTAGACCATTCATTCTCAACCTCCTTTAAATTTAGGGATGCCAGTGAACCTTTGTGTTACTTCCAATGAGTTCAATGAAAAAACAAGGCCTTGGTCTGTTGTCCCTTTGCACTGTGTTCTCTGTCACGTGGGATCATGCCTCATGCTAGAATGAGATTGATCCCCCAAAGATGGCAGCCTTGCCATCCTTCAGGCCACTGCTATCCCTGCTGACAACAGAGGAAAGAATGAGCAGCTAGGTGTCTAACAGGGTAGACTAAGAACTCCTGAATTGAATGAGACAGAAACCATCATTATTTCTTCCAGCTTCCACTTTGCTCTTGCTTTGACTATGCCCTTTGATACTTTTGGGAGGGCTAGCCATGGTCTAGTTACAATATAAACATGGAAGTGGGGAAAACAGCTGAAAAAATTGGGATTGTTATCTGTAGGTACACATGGACGCTATTACAATGATAGATTTCGGTTAAGAGTTTTGTGGGAAAGTAACTGAAAATGAGTAGGGCTTAGGATATGCTTCTTCCCTTCCTTCCCTTCCTTCCCTTCCTTCCTTCCTTCCTTCCCTTCCCTTCCTTCCCTTCCTTCCC